>CM067527.1:3600000-4200000 GCA_034509925.1 Hirudinaria manillensis
TTGTTGTTGTCGTCCACTTACATCCACATAACTGTGCCAAGTATGACGTCATCGTCGTAGTCGTCATAAACGTGTCATGGTTTATGATTATGATTTTAATAAACGAATCCAACACTATTAATAAACATGCCTGATTCCCTGACTAATGCATATTCATAAAGGTAAGGTATCCAGCGTCAGACACTCAAAAACCAATAAATTAACAAATTATAAAAAAAACCCTGCTTCACACAAAATCAAGCACAAACAAACAAAGAGGCAAACCAACCAAACAAACAAAACAACCAAACAAAGAGACAAACAAAACAATGTTGCCTCCGAAAGAAATGTTCATCGATTTCTCAGGCAAGAGACCAACGAACCACGACAGTCGATGCTTTGTTAGGGAACTCTTCTTTTCGCACGCCGTTATCGGTGCTGTTCATCGTAACTACCTGTGGACGACAGCGGCGACACTGGCGACTGTCGCTAGTGTGGTCGAAGTCGACCTCGACGAGAACAGGTCCATACTGCTGGGTCAGTTAAATTACTGCTGGTAGCGAGAGAAACTAAGGATCGATGCATTCACTCACATCAACCCAAATCACTACCCAGATCTCTCTACCCAAACCCACCCAAATCTACTCACATTCGACCCAATGCAGGAGGTCTTAGGCAAGCGACCTCATCCGAGGCTCATTGAAAAGATAATTACTGGTTGTTGTAGGTTGACACTGAAGTGACTATTAATTAGCAGCATTTATTATTATTATTGTTATTATTATTATAATTAATTATTATTATTGTTATTATTATTACTATTATTATTGTTATTATATAAGTTTATTTAATTTATAATCACAGTAATTGATAATTTATTAATTAATTATAATTTGAAGATAATTACTTTTAGATGATTTAATGAACGTAATCACAAAGCGAACATTTTCTGGATTAGAAGCCTTAATTATTCCTAATCTCGATTCTGTCATTCGTTTGCTTCATTCTTTCCATCTTCCGCGAGGATTGCACTCAGGTGGAGCCGTTGGATCCAACATGGAGATGATAATGATGGTGGCGATGATGATGATAATGACAACGATGATGACGACGACGACGGTGATGACGATTGCGTATGTTTCGTCTATTCGACGGACTCAAAGCTAGCATTTATTTCATTTCTTTTCACATTGTTCAATACTTCTCAGGACCAACCAATCAATCAATGGCAATATCCACCCACGCTTTTAATCATTCATTCATTCATTCACTCAATCAATCACTCATTCACTCATTCATTCAGTGAGTCAGTGATTGACATTAGCACGAAAATACGCCTCAAGTATTTCTTGGACCTTAAGTTTGGAGGTCAATGAATTGCATTGCATTGAGTTCGTCATAATTCGACCCGAGAGAACGCATTAAAATGCCGACTACCTTAACATTCAGGTAGCATTTCGAAGCATTAAGCGACGCAGAAAGGCAAACAGTTGTACGAAGCCAAGGAAGGATACAAAAGAAGGTTTGCAGAACAACTAAGGAGGATGTGGTGGGGTGGAAAATAACTGTTGCATGAAGAGACGGGTTCTTGAATGGATGACTGAATGAGTGAATAAATAAGTAAGCGAGTGAGTGAATGAATGAATGAATGAATGAATGAATGAGTGAGTGAGTGAGTGAGTGAGTGAGTGAGTGAGTGAGTGAGTGAGTGAGTGAGTGAGTGAGTGAGTGAGTGAGTGAGTGAGTGAGTGAGTGAGTGAGTGAGTGAGTGAGTGAGTGAGTGAGTGAGTGAGTGAGTGAGTGAGTGAGTGAGTGAGTGAGTGAGTGAGTGAGTGAGTGAGTGAGTGAGTGAGTGAGTGAGTGAGTGAGTGAGTGAGCGATCGTGGAGTAGAGAAATCAAGATAAAAGGACAAAAAGATGTGCACAAAGATATGGAAAAGACAACTTAGTCACCGCACCGGTTTCCCTGCCGACACAACCAACCGCTCATTAACAAGCCTATCATTATCAACCTCATCGCAATCATCATTAATATAATTACATCGCCACCACCATCATCATCATCATCATCATCATCATCAACATCAACAGCACCACCCAACCTAACCAAGTATGGCCCGATTGAAGTCTCAATCAATCTGTAGTTGAAAGACAATTTCATAGGTAATTACGACTTCAAAGAGTTCCAGCCTGCAGCTCATTATTTATTCAACATCTTCCAAACGCTCGTTACTAACGGACGATTTCATTACCACGGCGATCGGTCCGTCGCCGCCGTCGCTATCACGGCCGCAGACGCGCTAACATCATCATAATTTATGCTAATTTAAAACAAACGCATGCAATGACTTCCTAATTAATATTAATGATGTTGTC
Organism: Hirudinaria manillensis; assembly: GCA_034509925.1. NCBI lineage: Eukaryota > Metazoa > Annelida > Clitellata > Hirudinida > Hirudinidae > Hirudinaria > Hirudinaria manillensis. The sequence goes on from CM067527.1 coordinate 3,602,356, forward strand.
TGTTTAATTATTAAGAGTGAAGGCCGATAAACATTGTACGTCGGCATTATGAGCGTCTTTTGTGCCTAGCCAAAAGATCGCTTTTGATATTCTGTCGGCACAGAAAAACAAAGATTCAAGTTTCAGGATAACTTTTCAGGTTAAAAAAAAGGTATTGGAGAAGAAATCACGACCAGTGGCATGGTCAGTATTCTTTCATCTCAGTTTCCTCCATCCACCCATCCATCTATTCATACATCCGTCCATCAATCAACACATCCATTCAACCATCCATCATTCCATCCGTCCTCCAGGGATGATAGCCATCAAAGAGCATAAACAAGGCAAAGCGGTTATCAAAGTCTGTAGAATAGTCAGTTGTTAAGTGAAAGGAAATCTTTTCCTGATAAGGGGTTCCAAAGTCCGGAGGCTATGAGATCCATACTTCGCCATACTTTGGCCGTCCATCCGTATCGCCATTAAACTATCTTTTACGATGCCGAGGCATTTCTCATTATCAGACTCCCATGTCAAAGAACTGCCGCCCTGCGCTCTCTTTTTCCATCCATCCATCCGTTGCGTCTGTCCATCCGTCTCTTAAACATCACTATCCTTACACCTACCCATTCATCCACCCACCCACCCATATATCCACCCATCCATCCATTGGTCAACCTACTCCATCCCCTTTCGACCCTTTAATGAACTTCTGCTCCTCAAATCCACGCTTCCAAACCAGTCGTCGACAGAGTTGCTAAGTAGGTGCGAAGCGGTCAAGAACATCTGAGATGATGACGTGGGTGAGAAAATAATCGGGTGAGAGATACATCGATTCAAAGAGAGTGAGTGAGTGAGTGAGTGAGTGAGTGAGTGAGTGAGTGAGTGAGTGAGTGAGTGAGTGAGTGAGTGAGCGAGCGAGTTAATGAGTGATGAAGACGCGGACGGTGAAGAAGTGAACTGACGATAGAAGCATCTACTGATACACTGAGATATCACACTTGATAGACACGTAGGTAGAAAGGTCAGCCTCGGTGCAATAAAGTTGACAATAATTCACTCTGAACCTGAGGAGAAAGCTCTCCATCCTGTCTTTCCACATCTCAATCAATTTCTCCCTCCTAGCTTTCCATCCATCCATCCATCCATTCGTCCGTCCATCGCTCATTCATCTATCTCTCGATCGGTCCATCCGTAGCCATCTTTTGATACTGACTAATCTTCTGTGTCAATCAGTCTGTGTTATGGAACTTATTTGGATCGCATGAACCTCCACTTGATATGAAAACACGATAAGAAAATTCTCAGTTTTCTTCGTCCGTGTTTATTCCACCTTTGAATTTCCTCCAGGTTCCACTTCTGTCGGGATGTTTGTCTGTTTCGATTATTATTTAATTAATTCTATTAATTTGCTCGTCAATTAATTAAGAACTTCATAAAAATCAATAAGCATAGAATCCTTCTTCCAGGAATCCACAAACCTGTGTTCAGTCATTCGTGATTCATTCATTCATTCATTCATTCATTTATCTACCTTCGTTCAATCACCCTCTGGGACATGCGCAGTCGTGGATGCAGAAAAATGGCTCCACTTCCGTCCCTTCTGCGCATGTCAGTGACGTGTCTGCTATGCACGGAAGAACAAAAGATACCGAAATATGCTCACTTGAGTCAATAAATGCACTGACTTTGATTCGGGAAGGACAGAAGAATGAAAGGAGGAATGACCTGGATGGGCGGATGGATGGATGAATGGATAGATAGGTACCTGGATGAACGTAATTATTTTATATATCCAGCCAATTCATCCATTTCTACGAGATTTTACCGTCGGCAGTCAAAGTCTGGAGGCAACTTTCGTTATCATTCGATCTCTCTTGACAACATAAACCAACAAAAAGATCACATAAATGAGTGAATAAATGAACAAACAAATAAATAAATACATAAATAAATAACTGAATGATTGAACGAACGAAGGATGAATGAATGAACAATGTCCACCGCAAAACATACAAAGAAGCTAAGATGGATGATCGTGAGTAGAAGGTGACGTGGGAAAACCAGAGGCACTCAAACCTCGTCACAAAACCGTGACGTCACGTCAGAAGCAGACGAGTCTTATTACTTCCAAGGCAAGGACATTACACGTCAACAATGCCATGCAAACAACAACAACGATTGATAAATAAATGAATAAATAAATAATTATCATAATTATAAAAAGAGCAAACTCTTCGTAAACTCGTTGAAAGGTTGTAATTGTTGCTGCTAACTTAATGTTACAATAAAGTTACAATTTGTTAATTTTATGTAATTAATGTTTATAATTATTAATCTTATATTATAATTATTAGAATTAGATTATTATTATTATTATTATTATTACTATATTAGCAATAATTTCAATTGTTATCATCCTAAATAACATCACATCATCACTACCACCATCACCTCCATCTCCACCGTCACTATCACCACTGTCGTTATCATCGTCATCACCAACATCATCACCATCATCATCATCACCATCATCATCACCATCATCATGATCACCAGATATATCTGGAAGGCAGACGAAATAAAGCAGATCATTCGAGTAAATCCACACAGAAAGGATCCATCAGTCATTTTTATAGCGCTTAATTCCATCTGAGTTTTTATGACGTCAGTCGTTTATTGGGGACTGGATAGGATTTCCCCAGGCATGCACCTCAAATTATTTCTGATTATTAATGATGCATTATCATAAATAATGATGATCTTGATATTATTAGTAGCTTTATTATTAATAACAAGTTAATTAATTATATTTAGAATTATCGTTTATAATAAAAGCTATTCCAACACTTGATAATCCATGCCACTTACAACATCTTCTCTAATAAAAGATCAGATTATAAACCGTTCATTACAAGTTAAATACATAATTAACATATTTAAAATGATGGTGACACAGAACGATGACGATGACGACGAGATGAGGAGGAGGAAGAAGATGATGACAATGGCGACAATGGCAGTTATTCTTTGTTACGAGCTGCAAGCCTTGCCGCGCATAGGTTGACGTCTGCTCGTTTGAGACTCCGTGACCGAAGAATTACAAATCCAAGAGGTCTCCAATGTTAAGAGGCTTAATGTCTTCTTGGAACACATTTCTTTCGCCGTCTGCTCTGCCATTCATCCACCCATCCATTCATTCATCCACCCATTCATTCCACCACTCCATTTCCATCCATTCATCCACCAATCCATTCGTCCATCCATCCATCTATCCGTTCGTCCATCCGTCCGTTTTTCATTTCCGGTCGACCGGTGTCACCATGGTTACGAAACGATCTGATGCCACCAGCTGGCTGACTCGGCTACACAATCCGCTAATGACTTTTAATTGACAATCCAGTCGACGATATTGAGTTTCCATTGGTGACTACTCCGATCCGAAGACGACGACGACGACGACGATGATGATGATGATAATGATGATGTTGGAAGTATGGAGAATGCAAAGATGATTGATTGAACGACCGAAAGAATGAATGACGAAGCCCCAAGGCATGGGGTGTCGAAGGTGCACAGATATCATCAATACGTCGTGATACGAGGAGATTAATGGAAGGCATCTAACCCATATAACAACGGCTTTGTAATTGTAATAACTAAGAAAATATTATTTATTTATTATTATTTATTATTATTTATTATTATTATTATTATTATTATTATTATTATTATTATCACCCCCTCCATATTAAATCGTACGGAATTGTCAGCATCCTATATCATCATAAACTGAAGAATTATTAGGTATAACACACATTGTAGGAATGCCGAATACAGACGACATTATAGTAATTAATATGAATATTATTATGATGATGATTATTATTATTATTAATCATTAAGGTCATAATCACTATCAATTTACATGGTATCTTCCTCCAGACTTTGAAAATAATGAAAATAATGCGATTCTTATTCTTTATAATGTGTCTGTACCAAACCACAATATTCACTTTCACTTTCCATCCATCCATCCATCCATCCGTCTATCCATTCATACATCCATTCATAAAACTCTCACTCCATCCATTATCTCTTTCCACCGTCCCTTCTATCAATCCAAAGGATCGTGGTGTTGTGATGTCACAAGGTACAAGTTGAAAGTTCAGAGGTCAAGCTATTTATGGCAATGTGCCACGCAAACCACATGTGTTTACGTTGGAAATCTTCAGCCTGCCGGCAAGAGGCCCAGAGAGAGATGGTGATGTTTTGGGAGAGGAGGAAGACATGGAGAAGGTGACGTCTAAGATGATGATGATGATTTGGATTGTGGTTGAATTTATATCAATTTTATTGACCAAGTAAAAATTTAGAGACCAAATAAAAATAACAAGCCGTAGGCTAAATTTTTGTGAGCAGTACCTTCATAAAATAGTTATGGATAATAATAATAATAAATATAATAATAATAATAATATTAACAATAATACGAATAACAATAATAACATTAATAATAATAACAATAATACGAATAATAATAATAATAATAACACTAATAATAATACGAATAATAATAACATTTATGAATCACTTCTTTGTATCCATCTGTTACATTAATTTTTTTTTATCATTTCGACCGACCAGACCCTATTCAAAGACATCTGATGGTCGAGAGATGAGTGAAAAAAGAGGGGATGGACTGATTGTGAGAAGGATGAAATCGGACTTGTTAGTCACAGTAGTCTAGCCACGACAAGATGTTAGATGACATTGTTGACGTTGTTAAGCAGATGGGTGGATTGATGGATGAACGACACTGTTATTGTGGAGAAAGTGATGATAATGATTACACGAGATTGAAGATGACGACGACGTGATGACGATGAGGAGGAGGAGGAAGAGGAAATGACGTAATGTTTTTGGTGCGTTTCAAATTCAGGTCTCCAAGGAGATGAAAATAAACCGATCTATACATAGCAACCAATCAAATGAACGAACGAGAGAACGAAAGATGAATAAAGGAGGTAAGATAATGAGGGGTTAGATGATGATTGCCAGTCTTCACGCGTTCGGGTTGCCATGCCAACGACAGGTGGATAAGAGGAAGAACGAATGTGGATTTTTTCCGTGGATTTCCGATGGAAACGCCGGAAAAGTCACGCAACGAGGTGTGCCAATCCCGAAGACATCTTCATTCTGGAAGCTGCCGGCGGTGGCTAAGATGATGATGATAATGATGATGGTGATGATGATGACGATGAGAACATCACATTTTTTAATTTACAATTTAATTGATTTAAACAAAGTGATTTAAATCGTATATTAAATTCTTTTCAACTGACAATTTCAACAGGCGGGCATTAAATCATAGAATCATAGAGCAATCTTAATGGACGAGAATTGGATATTAATAGCAGCCAATGAATGGATGATAATAGTCTGCCATACTTCGCCATACATCATACGGTATCGTAAGCATCGGTTGTTGAATAGACAAGGGGAGTGCAGATCCAAAAAATATACAAATGGGCAATACTACATGCAATGGAATAGTAGATACAAACTCGAATTGGCTCTATGGATGGATGGATGGATTGATGGATGGATAGATCGCTCCAAAGAACAACTAAGCATAGGCTCGGATGAACGAGTAGCCCTTAATGAGCGCCCTCATTCGTTATTAAGTCATCCTATTCGGAGTGTCAGATTTGACACAAGAAAGACGCCTCCATTGTTCACGCACCGACGGAAGGTGTTGCCGACGCAGCAAAACAACAGAACAAGAAAAAGAAGAAAATAAAATAAAAAAGGCCGACGGCATTCGACGCGCCGGGGATCGAAAGTGTATGAAAGAGTTCCACGTTCCACATGCTGCTGGACTTGCACCAAATAAAATTCACTCGTCGAATTATCACCGGCGGATAACCAGATCCTGCCAATTGGCTCGAGGCAATCTGAGACTCGGAATTGGGGCAAAAGAATCCGGAGAAGAGGTCTGTTGGGAATTGAACTCGCTTTCGCTAAGCAGACGATTTTCACGGACGAACGTAAAAGAGAATGCAAAGACGACCTAACTCTTTTTTTTTGGCTAAGAAAACAGGCAACAAGGAAATAAGGAGATAATTTCATTAAAAAAAAAGGTATTGTAGCTTTTTTAGTGGTAATTATTATAGCTCTAACATCACAACGGTGACGAGCACAAACACGCAGAAGCTCCGATTCTGGACACATGCAGGCATCCGGTCAGCAATTTGTTTTGTCGAAGGTATTTCCTGCTAGTTTAATGCCCGTGTTATTTGCATTATTTGGCCAAAAAGGTGTGAGTAATGGAGGCACAATGGCTCCTTAATTGGTTCGGGTCAAGACGACATTCGAGGTGATTATTGCATTAATGTCTTCCAAGGGATTGTCTTGCAACCCCTATTTGCCCGACTCTCTTAAATGTTATTAAGCATAAATATATGTCAATGCCAGAGAAACAAAATCATTATCATAATTACTAACCAAGCAATCTTCGTGTCTCCGATTCGTTAAGGTAAACATTGAAGTTTCCCGAGACTGATCCCATATCGTGGCAGAAAATCCAAAGCGCACAGAAAGCAAAAAACTTTCTCTCGCTCCAACTTTCCATGTCGTCTGCACAGTTTTTCCAATAGGCTTTAGTATCAGGTAGTAGATGGCGAAACAGTTAATGAAGTTTTAAAAACGGATCCTTCTACAGAAATACTTCGACAACTAAGACATTTCTCGATTTAAAGTTCCTATTAAAAATATCTTATAATATAAAACTCTTATAATAAGAATAATATCTTAGATGCAAGCATAAAAACTAAACTTAAAAGTCAGAAAAAGCAAAATCCCTAGCCGGCCCAAACTCTATTGCCAATATAACTTAAGAGACAACGAATTGCAGTTTATATATGGCTGCGGTCGGCGCCCATCGACGATCGTTCTAAATTATTTGTCCATTAATTTCCTGATTTATACGATTATATTTGAAAGAATGAAATCAATTTTGTATTCCGAAGAATCTTTTCTTTTATCAATTTTATCAGAGATTGTTGACGGCGCTTTGTCTAGACTTGGAATTATATTTTTAAAATTGTTGCGAGTCTAAATTAGGATATTACGAGAATATATAAATTAAGAGTTTAAATTTAATGATCTAAGCTATAAATAGTTTACTTTTACTTGATTAAATTCCTTCTTTAAGCGATTGGATAAGATTTCGGGTTTTCGAATTGAACAACCGAATCTGTTTGATCAATGTTTGTCTTTGTTGGAGTACTTTCATTGCAAATAAAAGAACAAATATTTTTAAAGATTGGATAAAAAAATAATTGGATCACAAGTCGTTTGATAAAATTTATTGAATCCTATTTCAATAAATTTATTTTTATAGGTAATAGATAATTTTCATTATAGTCCAAAGATGGCACTTTTACACCTAGGGAATAAAACATTTTCTAAATGATTTCTAATTATAGAATTATTAGAATTATTCTATTAAAATTATCGCGGTTAAAATTATTTAAAAAAAATTACATCCATTTAGAAATAAATATTGATTGAGAAACAATCTCAGTATATCAAAAGATGGAAAATCCGACTTTTACAATTAAACCAACGTTTAATATTTCACTTTAGCACTTAATATATTTTGCTGAAAGATCAAATAGTTGAAATAACTCAAATATAATGGCCCTTGTTTTTCATTTTGTTTATAACAGTTGGGTTGCTGGGTTGCTATAAATAAATAGCCAAAGTCTTCCTTATCGGTTTGGTTCCTTGTTGTTTGGTTCTATTGGCCAATTGCGCGTTGTTGTTTTGGTCAAGGGATCTGCGCGTATTGCACGAATAAATGCGTAATTGGCTTTTATTTCGACGGTAAAGTTAAAGGAAAAGGAGCTGGGAGTTTTAATGCTATCATTGAAATGGCTTCCAGCAAAAGTTCATATGCAAGTTCTGCATCGAGCAAGCAGTCAGGTGAGTTCATTTATGCATTAATCTTAGTTTGCAACTGCTATCTTAGGGATTCTGAGGGATTACTTAGCAATAAATTTAGGCTGCTATTTTTGCAGCGGAACAATATGTTTGTAATATGTTTGACAATGCAAAGTTTAATAATGCAGCAGACAAATTAATTACTCGGAAAACATTGCTCGATAACGATAATAATAATACAAACTTGTGAAAAGCAACACGTATGTGTATATGTGGCATGCCACATGCAACAAACACATGTGGCAATTCATTGGCTGGCAAGACAAGTAATTGATGTTATTTCTAAGTTTAACTTTACCAAATTTATTTTCATTTTTGTTCATTGTTTGAAAGATTCGTGAATATTTATGGGAGTTTCTATATAATTTTTCTACAGTTATTAATAGCACTTTATCTTGTGACTTTAATAATCCATGGCTGATTTGATTGCTATTGCTGAGTGTTAATGGATGACCAGAAGGATGACTAAAAACTGATTCATTTATTGTCAGCATTTATGAATAATCACTTGTTATGTCAGGAAATTAGACTTTTTATTTCTAAAACAATTTTAATTTTTGGAATTAAATGATCAATGTTCAATAATTAATTCATGGATAAATTGGCAAAATTACTTGCTAAAAATACAAAAGCAATGATCTTCTTTTCAGCATGTCCATCCAGTAATACCCGTGCAATACTGATCAAGCAAGGCGACAGACTGAGAGATCTGGTGAAGAAGCTCGAAAGACAAAATAACGAACTCAAAGAATTTTCGGAAAAGCCGCAAAAGTTCAGCAGCTTGACGGAAGACGCGTCTTCTTGGACCAGTGAGTAGTTTCAATTTAACGTCTGCTTTAAGAGCTGTCGAAGTCAAGCTCATCATTTGTTTATTGTTATTTCAATGGGATAGATATAAAGTCAATTAATAGAGTAATTAGTTTTAAATTTTAAAAGAAATAAAAATTTTAATTTAAGATGTGCATAATTTTCAATCATAATATTTGCAGCGTCGTTTGAAAAGAGTTATCCTATTCAATGCACAGAAGAGAGCTGAACGAAAACCTCCATTTTCAGGCTTTTGGGCTTCTCTATAATATTTCTAAGGCTCGCCTTTCTTTCAACAGATTTTCCAGGGCTCGTATATTTATCAAGTCTTTGGGCAAGTGATTAAAAATCTAAATGGGTCCTATGAGAATGATTATAATGCATATGCCTTCACAATGCTCTTTATTTATACCAGTAGGTGATCTTGTATTCACGTGGATTCGTACGGGTTCTCTCAACAATATTCATATTAAAATTTAAGATTTTCACAAGCATTTGCAATGACTAACTAATGACTAGGTTGAAGGTATTTTTTACTATTTAGATAAAAGAAACTAATCTTAGTTCTACTATAAATAGACTTATAAATTACAAACAATTTGTTTGGTACAGGAATTATATTATATTATTAATATTTGAAATTCAAAATGTATGTATTTCCAGAAAGCCTTTTGAATAAAAATGAGCAGACGTGTGTTGCAAGTGCTAATTGATGGATCTATTTATCTAATCAGAATATCTGGAGTTAATATTAAACCATTAAAAGGATAGATAAGCTATCTCATCTAATCACGTTAAAACTGAGTTTTTGTCGTCATCGCCAGGGGGCTCGTTTGCGCGAACGCAAACTTTACTTGGAACTTCCCAAATTAGAGTCCTTCCGTGAAGGTCATAGTTTAGAGGTCATCTAAGCATTGAAATCGTGTTCGGATAATCCAAAAATCATCTGATAAAGTCAAGCGCTTACGAGTGTGTTTTCTATGAGTGTGTAAAAGCCATATAAGTTAGGCGTGAGTTATCACCTATTGTACTTGAAATGTCGACAGGGAATGAGTGTATTTTAACGTTAAAGTTATATGTGTGGGTTAGAAAGCGTGGGGAATAATTCACATTTTTACGCAGAACCAAGAGTTGAGTAACTTCTAAGCACGAAAATCCGATCCTTTAAATTAATTTGTCCGAATTTTGTGCCGAGATTCTAGCTGTTCTGAAGTGTTTTTGTCGAATTTCCCTCCGTTTATCTCATTGAAAGTCGTGCGGTTTTTAGATGATGATAGGTATTTTTAGATTAATTTGAGATTATATTTAGGTATTTTTTTTAGATTATTCTATGTTTTAAAACTAGCGGTTTTTTTTCAAGTTTATAAATTTATTTAATAAAATCTACTCCCAATTGAGAGTAGTAAGTTAAATGAGGAATTAAAATGATTTGAACGTGGAACTTAAGCGAATTTGTGCTTCTTGCGGCAATGGCTTTTTTGGTGCGTCTTTAAGTAATACCTGCTCTTGAAGGGACTTTCGCATCTTTTGCAGAAAAAGTCCTCGTGATACATTAACATGTGACTCACAAAATAGTCAAAACCTACCAGCGTTTGACGGCACACCTTGCACTGTTGGACTATGTTCTTTCTGTCCACGATCCTGTATTTTCCGGATTGGGAATCAGGGGATTCTGAGCGACGTCGTTTCTCCGACGATCTGCTTTGGTCCATCTTCTTTCGACTATGCATCACTTCATGCTCATCTTGCAAAGAATCCATCATGATAGCCTTATTATGCCTTCGCTCGAATTCAAGGTATTTATTCAGGTCCATATTCGAGATCTCGACGTTGTCACGGTTGACCGAACTTCCAGATTGGACTGCCGGTTCCTCTTCCATCACTTGGAAGTGAGCCATGCAGACCAAATAATTGTTTCGCAGATAACCGATAGGAAGAGCCATGAGGTCTTGCCTTTCTATTGCCTTCAGTATTTCGTTGGCGTGGTCTTGTTCTTCGGGGAATTGATAGCAATTCGGCGGTGAATCCGTCAGGATCGTGTTACAATCTTTAGCGCAACACCTTGCTTTGGTACCTTCCATGGTTAAACTCTTGGAAATTTCTAGTATCTAAATTGTGAAAAAATACTTTTAAATCGTGCAAGTTGGTGACTATCAGCACGCCATTAGATACGGTGGTTCATTAAAAAGATTCTGAATATATTGCGATTTTATTAATTATCGTAATAATTAATTTTATTGCCGCTCATCGAATTTTTTTTAGCTTAAAGAATTAAGTTATAATCTGAAATTTTTTAAAATTTATTTCTATAAATTGATTGTCTTTGGTATATCTTTTTTTTTATATTTTTTAATATTTTATTTTAATTTAATTTTAATTTAATAATATTAAAATCGGCATTAAAATCGGTTGCACTCGGTTTTCAACATTTATCTAATAATGATAAGATTAAAATTTATTAATTTTTTAAAATAAATTTATATAAATATTTATATTTTTTTATAAACAAATGATTTGATTTCGAATTGCAGAAAGAACGGCTCTTTGGCCGTATATACTGATATCGTGAGCAAATGTCGCGTTTAACGGTCGTGATGAGAGTAAAACAATAAATAAATAAATATTTAATTAATTAATTATAAATAAATAAAATATCAGAAGAAAAAGTCGCTGCAACGAGAAATAAAGGACTTCTCAGCAAATCCTGCAGAATTTTCCACACATCGCGTCTTGCTCTGTTCGGAAGGGTGGCAACGAGATTTGATTGTAAACGATTTTGTAATGGAATGGAAACTCCTACATAAATCTGAAATATGGAAAGCCAAGAATTATTGCAGCAGATGTTTCGCTGAAATGACAAGGTCGCCGGAATTAACAGGAGCGCTCATGGACTGGAGTGAATGAAATGCTGGAATTGAAATTCAAAGGATTTCAATCTCAACTTCTGATGTCAGAATGGCAGCTTTTTTGTTTATGGTGTTTTTTGATACATTGATATTAATTTCATGCTATGTTGCTGTACGCAAAAACATTGCATACAAAAAGTCAAAAGATTTTCTTTAAATTTGAAGTTTTATTAAATAATATCTCAAAAATGGTTGCAAACGAGCTTGTTATGTAATAAACAAAATGCAGAATAGAGCCATTAACTTATAAATGTAAATATTCCAGTTGGACTGCGGACAGGCACTCAGCGGTGGCTGTGCCTCTCGGTACAGTGGGTCGATTGGTGGGTTTTTAAGTAATAACTGCTCTTGAAAGGCCTCTTGCATCGTTCGCAGAAGAAATCCTTGTGGTACATCATCATGTGATGCACAAAGTTATCGAAACCCACTAGCGTTTCGTGGCAACACTTGCACTGCTGAACAATGCTGTCTTTGTTCACTCCTCTGGATTTTCCGGGTTGGGAATAAGGCATGAAAGAACGTTGGTGCCTTTCGGACGGTCCGCCGCGGTCGACTTTCCTGGTTTTGTGCATCTTTCCATGCTCACGGTAGGGAGACTTTCTGCTGACGTATTTGTGAGCGTCTTGTTCAGCCCTAAAGTTTTCATACTTGTAATTCAATGCCTGGTTAAAATCTTGATTCGTTGAGTCACTGGAATGGACAGGTTCCTCACCTACCACTTGAAAGTGAGACATACAGATCAAGTAGTTGCTCCGGAGTTCTTTAATCGAAAGAGACATGAGGTCTTGTCTTTCTATCATCTGCAGAATATCGTAAGCTTGGTTTTGCTCTTCGGGGAATTGATAGCAATTCGGAGGATAAGCCGTAAGAATCGTTGAACAACCCTTGGCACAGCACGTGGCCTTGGTGCCTTCCATTTTGTAAGCCTTGAAATTTAACGGTCTTGAAATAAATCAATCGATATAATTGTAAATGCAGTTGATTACATGCAATAAAATTTGTACAAGGTAGACACGAAAGATTGTGAATATAAAGATAACAATAAAATTATATTAATTTATTACCCTAGGAACAAGCAGAATAATAATTAGATTTATTTCAGTGCTTCAAATGGATTACCTGATTTTTTTTTTCATAATTTACAAGAAAATAACGAAAAATTATTTATTTTTATTCCTAAGAATGAAATATATTTTAGGTGGAGTGGAAATAATGAATGGCACATTTTGACAGTCGAATAAAACATTAATTTTCATATAATTAGATTTGTCGATCAAATTTTCAAGTAATAACGAAGTTATGGCCACAAAAAAATGCGACAAAATTGAATTTATAAATCAATTACATGTAATTTATTTCATTTTATTAAAAATCATTGACAGTTTAGAACATTATTTTTTCCCTAATACAAGTTAATAGCAATTACATTTCCCATACGTCGGACAGATTATTCGCGATTACATAGTAATCTGAATATTACGGTCTTTTTTCTCTACTTATTCTTGACCAATTCACTCTTTGCAGGCCACGTCGGGAACATACTGGGGTCTTTCGGCAGAGGAGTTTCCTCGAAGAAATAGTGGTCCAGGGCGGTCTCCGCTGTCATTCTTTTGTCCGGATTGTACGTCAGCAGACCGTTAATCAAGTGAAATCCTTGTTCAGAGAAAAGACTCTGCGACAGCTTCTTCTTCAAGTTGTTGTAAGGCTGCTTTGCGAAGGCGTTCTTGCTCATGCCAGGCAGTTTACTCACGCCAGGCCAAATGTCCTCGGTCGGAGTGCCGAGAACTTTGAATATGCTTTTGAGCTGTTCGATTTCTGATTTAGCCGTGAATAGAGCCTTTCCCATTAGGAATTCTCCGAATATGCATCCAACGGACCACATGTCGACTGCCGTGCTGTACATTTTCTCGCCAAGCAATAATTCCGGACATCTATACCACAGTGTAACCACGATCGGAGTGTAGGGCTTCAGGGGCGAGCCATACTCTCTGGCGAGACCAAAATCTGCGATTTTCAATATTCCAGAATGACTGAGCAACAGATTAGAGGTTTTGAGATCTCTGTGTATGACCCAATTGTCGTGCAAATGCTGAACTCCACTCAGCAGCTGAATCATCAAAGTTTTCACTTCCCCTATGGTGAACGACTCGTTCATCGATTCCATGAGGGTCTTCAAATCGTGTTCGACGTACTCCATCACCATGTAGACTTTGTCCGGACTCGTCCCCACCACCACCTCTTTGATGGAAACCACATTCGGATGACGGCTCATCATGAGTAGTTTGATTTCTCTCAATGAAGTGATTGGAAAGCCGTCCTTCTCCTTTTCAAGTTTCAGTCTTTTCATGGCGACGATGTTTCGTTGCTTGAGGTCGACAGCCCTGAAAACGACGCCGTAGGTTCCCTCGCTGATTTTGTTCAGACAACGGAATTCGTTGATACTCCTGCAGCCCTGAATGGCTGGAAGATAAGGAGGCAGATCCGACTTTTCTTGCTTTTCTGGTGAATCCGGCAAAGCGGGAGTCTTTGTTTCCTCTTGTTCGTCTCTGGAATTCTGAGGCGATTCAGAAGGTCCTTCGTGTTCATCGGAAATCGGGTCATGAAGGTCTGTCTCCATGACCTCGTCAATCGATCCTTCTGGAGAATCGACGATGTAGTTTTCATAATTTGCTTTGAGTTTTGGCTCATCGTCGTCGTCGAATTTGGAACGTGCGACTAGGTAAGGGTCCGCCAAAGGATCTACCGAAGAATTCGGCTTCGAGTTCGATGATTCGATCGTCGTCGGCTCTGCTTGGGACGAATTCTTATTCGATTCCTCGTTGATCCGCTCTTGAGACTTTCTGAGCCTCTTCCTGCTTCTAGAACCTGATGATTTCCTTTCGTGAGATTCGCTTTTGTGATGATGGCGAGATTTCTTCAAAGGAATCTCGTCCCTCTTCCTCTTTCTTTCCTCTCGACTTCTTTTCGAAGTTCTGGAGTCGTGAATTCGGCTCGACTTCGGTGTGGACTCGAGTTCGCCAGGCTCCAAAGAGCTGGAAGCAGAAGTTTTAGTTTCTTTATGCATAGGCGTGGGACGATCAGTTGGAAAAGTAAAAGTTTAATTTAGACTGTTCTGTACTGTATGTATTATTTTTTTTTTATAAAGACTTTGCTCGAATCGCTTGGTTAATTTGGAACATTTCAGTGCTGCCAACTAAAGATACTAAATATTGTATAATCTTTGTTTTTAATCTTTTAATTAAATTTTATTAAAAATTATTTATTTCTTGGTATTATTCTTGATAAATTAAATTTATGATGATATTTTGATATGATATTTTCGCTTCAAACTGGATAGACTTTAAACAATTTTGAAAATGAAGTTCTTTTTTCAGAATAGAATCGTAGAAAGTAACTTTGACCGATGTGCCAACGCAAGCATCGATTGTATTTGGTCAGATGGGAAGATTCAGCAAAGAATTAAATAAGTCACTCATAAATTTATCGGAACAAAGTATTAATGTGACGAAAGTATTTATTTATTTAGACAATAAAACATAATGACAACATAATTGTACATGTCAATTGAAAGAAACATAAAAGTAGAAACCGATAATCTACTGTCATCTAATAATAGCCAGACACACATTACTGTTCTGACTCTAAAACAGTGGAACTGAAAGCGAGATCCCAGTAATGTTCAACCGAATGCCTCTTGAACTGCTCCCTGGCAAAGGCTTCCGTGGGACAAAACTGAAGCTTTAATTCTCCGAAAGCTCTGTTCTTGACCGATCCCTCCCAGATGAGTACGCAATCGTTGGGTTTGGCACTTTCTTCGTCGCTATCGTTCTCGTCGTCCGACAACTTCTTATTGTGCCACTTGATCCTACGCATCATGAGCTTCTTGTACTTATCCTGCTGCTTGCGACCTCCTTCGACCACGACGACGCTGCATCCGCTGTAGAGGACCGCGATGCCGGTCATGAAGAGCTGCGATGCATTCGTTTGGACCTTGAACTGCTTCTTTTTATCAGAGAGATCGCGAATCCTGTAAACGGAGACTAAGACACCGGTCGAGGTGTCTTCTTTGATCTTTTTAATTTTCTTGTCTCTCAACTGTTCCTTCGTCAGTTTCCTGGCAGCGTTGGCTTCCTCGTGTTCCTTCTGCCTTTTGGCTATCTGAGCCCTCACGTGCATTTCGACCTTAGTCGGGTCTTGGACGGCCTCCGACCCAAGAACCCTCATGAGGTTCGAGAGCTTGACCTTTGGACCAGGAGCCTTCATCAGCCCGAGTCTGATCTTCTCCTGATTTTCTTTCTGAACTTCTGCCCTGTTCTGTTTTCTCATTTTCTTCATCTCCTTCTTCGTCAACATCAACGGTATTTCTACTTTTTGGTCTCTTTCGACAGGTGGCTTCATCTGGATCGGATGTTCTACAAGATTTGTGATGACACTGTAGTTTATCATGTCCTTCAAGTTGTCTGGCGAAGACTCGGATAATTCCGGAAAGGTTTCCGACGTCAAAACGACAGAGTCCCACCACTCCATCTCGGGCACATCTCCAGAATTCTCTAGCTTAGGTTGAACGATGGCCAACTTGGCTGCAGTGGCAATTCCAGTTTTCTTCGCAGCCATTGCAACTTCATTCTGGAGTCTTTCCAGATGTGCTTTGGCTCTCATCATGTCGCCGACCTTCTGAAACTTTCCAGGCTCAAAGAAGTTCAGTGTCCTTCTATTTCGTATGCCAGGCTTGAGAACGATGCGATTGTCAAAGAACTTGGATTGTTGAGGATCTTCGACTTTCGGTTTTCCTTTGTCCTGCTCTTTCCTCGCGGCATTCAAGTTGACCTTGAGGGTCGGGGTATACGTTTGGAGTTGGACGGGCAGACCAGTTTTGGTATCGATGGTTCTTCCGCTGTTGTCGAGAACGATCGGCGTTGCAGCGCCCATCAAATTGGGCAGGCCTGTACTTAACATTCTTGCCTGAATACTCGCTTGGAGTTGAGAAGCTCTTTTCAACATTTCTGAAACATCGCTGTTGGGTGGTTGGGGAGATGCCATTGAGGGAGTAGTTGAGGGAGGAGTGGCCAGATTCATTTGAGTCTTTCTCTCTTGGATTGCTCTTTGGGCTTCCGCCAGCATTGCTTTGATCTTGTCGGCATCAAATGTCGAGGCTGGCGTACTACTCGGTCCTTCTGTCTTTGCTTTCTTACTTTCACTTATTCCTGTCGGTCGCTCTTCGTCATCGTGCTCGTCCCATCGTCTTTTTTTCGAAGTCGAGGCGAGGAATTTGTCACGTAGAGAAAATATTTTCTCCGCGAAATCAGTGGCCTTGGATCCATTAACCAGTGAGGAAAGCTTGGACACGGTCTTTTTAAAATCGTACTCTCTGTCGAGGCATTTAACGGCAAGACTGACTGCCTCCGAACAATCCGAGCCAATAATTTTTCGACCGTATCTTTCGATTTCTGCTTCCATCTGCTCGATGTCCTTTCTTGAAAGTGGCATTTTTTTGTATATAATGATAATCAAGATACTATAACAAAGTGCCGTTGATAGTGTCACTCCCAAATTTCGACTCCTTGTTGCATAAAGATCTTAAATATTTGCAAATAAATAAATAAATAATTAAATTTTATTGCAAATTAATTAAATTTTTATGAAAACTTTCGACAAATACATCTGGATCTAAAACGATGTATTATAAATTAATAATTAAAAATAATTACTTAGTTAAACAATAATAATATTATTACTATAACATATAGCAATTTCTAAAACATTCCGTGCCACATCGGAGTTAGGCATTTACTGTATTGGAAGAGTCCATTACTTCATTAAGAGTGATATTTCGGTCTTTTTATTTTGTTGTTATTTTTAAATACTATTTCTTCAAATTCATTTACAAGATCTTCGCTGTTTCGTGCATCCATGCAAATGTAACAAATTACTGAGTCTTTCGTAACAATATATGAATAAACTCCTGCCCACAGCTATTGACCCTAACCAGAGACATAATTCCCCGAACACCACGATCAAGTCCCACAAGACAAATAAACGAACGCCATGCATCTGTCTCTAAAATATCTTTGAAACCCACGGAAATGCGGCACCCGAAGGCGCCACCTTGCGATAACCAAAATGCCTGGCCAGGTTTCATGCTCCGAATTCACGAGCTACCAGTCAAAATGACGACGCATCCTCGAAGCTAGCAACAGCAACTCACAATCATTAACATTTATTCTTGTAACTATTAAGCAGAATTAGTCTTACAAGACACAACACCGTGCGATTTGTCATCGTGAATGCGAAACAAACAATCAGATAATACCGATGATGGCAGATACGAACGAACCGCTAAAAATAAGAAATATGCTTAGAAATCCGAGAGACAGCACGCCGATTTATCGACATTCCGTTAGTAAATTAGTACTAATAAAAAACTGATCTCATGCACGACCGTAACCTAAAAGATCTTTTATGATCACAGACATAATCACCACCATCATCATCATCGTCGTCGTCGTCCTCTTCAAGCTCTGATCCCGATGACGCTCAGTACCTTCTTCTCGGATTCGTTGTGGTGCTCGGAAAACAAGGAATAGCAAGGCTGTCTGGAGAGCATCTGAATGAACTCGGTGAGGTAGGCCTGGAAAAGATGATTTTTGAAGTTAAATGCCAAGAACATAAAAAATGACTGTATTTATCTCATAATTTTATATTATACAATTTAGGTCGAGACGGAAATTAGAAACAAGAAAATCAGGTCGCTCGCTCCTCGAGCATGACTGCACAGAAGAACGAGAGGCACGGAAATTCCAAAAGTCCTCATTCTAAACAAGACTGAGAACATCGATTGTCACCTGCAAATCCATCTTGCTGACAGGATCGTCTTCCGCATCGGGGTCGTCGAATTTATCTTCCCCGTCGGTTTCATAATCTGAAAGTGACGGGAACGAGGCGAATAAAAACTCTGCTCGTGATGTTATGATTTTTAATTTTGAAACGTTAATGACTGGTGAATACTTGATGAATATTACACCAACATCAACGCTAATAATAATAATAATTAAAAATAACGGTATTAATTAAAAATAACTGCTGGACCTTGCAGGTCGTCGAGGAAGTTGACGGTGCTGGCGACGTTGACGTCGTCATCCATGCCACCTTCGTCGGCGAACTCCTCGTCGTCGTCGTCTTCGCACTCATCGTCGTTGTCTTCGTCGTCCTCTTCGCAATCCTGAAAAGAATCGATCGGCGATGCCGTCATCCGAATTCGATCCGCAGCCCGAAGATCCTCTGCCACCGACGACTCACCTTTTCGAGCTTCGACAGACTGTGTTCGATCTGATTGGACAGCTCATTGACGATCAACTTGTACATCTTCACCAGCACCGGAACGACCGTCCACTTGTGCGGATCTGCGGGCAGGAAATTATTTTACTCGACAAAATAATAAATAATTAAAAATAAAAATCGTCAAAGAATAAACAAAGAACGACGAGCAATGCCCGACCTTTGGAAGCTTTCGATCTGGTTTTGATTCCCCCCTTGTCGATTATCAAGTCGCCGGGAACGTTGATGTTTTGAAGTCTTTGGTCGTTGCTGGAGATGGTATATTCAACCAGTTTGCATAGTGCCAAGGAACTGTTCAGTTTGGAAAAACCAATCAAAACTTATTTCTATCAAACTGAACTACTAACCGAATAAAGTAACTTAAATATTTAAATCGATTAACTTCGAGAAGTCCAAAATTCACTTTTTATAATTTTGTAATATAGGTCTTTTTATAACTATTTTTAAATGGCTGCACACCACATCCAAATGTTTAAGCATCGAAACCCACCTGATTTTCCTGTCGTAATCTCCGAAGAAGAGATGCTGTTTGGAGCACCACTGACCGAGCACGAACTGGAGGGCACTCTCGCCAAAGGGACTCGGAACGCTCCACAGGAAGTCTATCATGGGAGCCATCTGCGTTTCTGCCAACTTGGCAAAGACTAACACCAGACTCTGCGACCAAATAATTGCCATTGATATGACACAAACACACACATACACATGGAGATATTACATGGGGACTTAGTAAATCTAAGCTCTACTTTAATAATAAATAGCAACCAATGTGTTTTTTGAAGTTTGTTAAATATATATATATTTTTATAATTACATTCTCCTCAGAGACTTTTAGGAATAAAAAACACAGCCAAAACTAATTGTAAAACAAATCACAAAAACACGAAAGCGCAAAAATGCATCTGATCCGAATCTACCCACCTGGGTGACCGTCAGAGTCTCGGCCTGGTAAAGTTTGCAGAGGATGCACTTGAGAATGAAGTTCAGGTCGCTACCCAATCGGGGACCCATCTTCGCGATGAGGACCGAAATCAGTCGCCCGACGTAAGTCGCCGTGAACTCCGAGGTCTTCGGGTCGAGCAGCTTTTCTATCACCTTGACGACGTAGAAGACGCCATTGTAACCTGGTTTTGTAAAGTCGATTGATTATCAATTATTTTTAATTTTAATTGCAAAGCAATTTATGAAGTGAATAAAATTTATATTTAAGAATATAAAATGACTTATATTTATATATATATTAGGCATAAACTTGCTGCAATCGTTTGATTGTAGTTCTTTATTTGATTGCCCAAAATAAAAGTCAAAACCCTATCTCCTCATTATCATCATCATTCATTCACTCACCTTCAGCATCTCTCCAGGCCTGGATCTGCTCCAATGCAACTGACACAAAAGCTCTCAGACATTCACCTCCACTCTTTTGAGATAAAAAATTAGATTTTTATACAATAATTTCCATTATCATTGAAAGCTATTTCATTCCTTTGCAGTTTATCAAAGTACTTTTGGAAAACAGTTAGAATTTTATTTATTTATTTTTGCAACAAATGCTGCAATTATTAATCTAATCGTGCACTTAACTTGCAAGATTATGACAATGCAGCTGGTATAAAGTATCAAGCACTTCACTGCTAAGAAGACAAGACCTCACCTGGAGCGTGGAGTTGTCGTCTGTTTCGAGAGTGCACTTGAAGGCAGCGGGAAAGGCCTGCTGCACGAGGAAATCCTCCAACGGCCTCGGACTCTTCCTCACCAGGACGGTGAGGATGTCCAAACTCACCTGAATTTTGGAAAAAAAAAAGTAAAACTTTGAATCGATGTGAATTGTGAATCCATTTTGTGGATCGAGGGATGTGGAAAAAAATTGACGATCGTCAAAAGTCTTTGTCGGACATTTTCGTAATCAAGAACTTAACATCATAATCCTCATCTAAGCATTAATTGGTGTTTAACCGATCAATTACAATGCGATGACTAGAGCGACTCATTAACGTGACAGCCTATGGTGCCCTCTTACCGATTGCATCCCGTAAGGAATCTTGTCGACGGGGGACTGAAGGATGGTAAGCAGGGTCGGGGTAAGGCGCCTCAGGAGTGGTACGATGCATAACTCGTTCTTGGCGAGGATGGTGAAGATGTCTTGGGAGACGCTCACCAGTATCGGGTCTGAAAGAGGACGAACGGATCAGATTGAAATGAATGACAACAGCTTGGACTACTAATATATTAATTATTTTTAATTGTCGAGAGAAAAAAAAATATCGTTCACCGACCGGAGCTGTGTTTGAGGAAAATGGAGATGACGAGGTTGCAGACGTCAGCTTCGACTGCTGCCGTGAACTGCGGGTCGACCTGAATCGGGGAGGATTTAAAAGTGAATCGATCAACTTCAAGTTAAGATGAAAATTAACTTTTTTCTTTGGTCAAAAAGCAATAATCTGTTTATAATTTTTGTTCTTTGTCAATTCCTTGATGCTCGATTTAGCATCATTCGAGAGTAATCGCAGACGATTATGATTATCATGGCACAACCTAATTTCTAATTATGTTGTATATTCATCTAATTTTGCCTTTTTTGCACTAAAACACTAAAAAACCAAATCAAATCTTCGAACCTCCAGAATGATGGCCAGAGACTCGAGACACAGGTTCAAGATCTCGGAAGAGAACTGGGTCGCCACGGCGACGACCCCGTCGACCAGTTCCCTTATGAAGGGTCGGAGGGTGGCGGGCGACTCCTTGAAGTGCTGGCAGTACTCGCACACCGACCTGACTCCGCAGATGCGCAGGCAGGTGTCTTGGTTCGGTTTTATGCTGGCAACCGTGGCTTGCATGAACCTGTTGATGAAGCGTTGATTCAGTTAATTTGAGTTATTTTACAGACCCAAATCAAGAATGGTGTTACAAAGTGATTTGTATTATTTGTGCATTTTATTCATGTTTGTCATTTATATTTGTAAAATAATAAACAAAATATCATTTGCAATCAAGCATGAATAATAATTACGCCTAAGATGCAACTCACTTTTCGAGAAGGCTCATATCCATGAACGATGCAAACCTCGAAGCGAGCCAGATCGCTCGGCCAATCAAAAGAGGGGGAGCTGTAATAAATTAATACTAATTATTATCCAACAAAACACATTCCAACTGTCAACATTTCCAAGTGCATTATTGATCCTCCTGAGTTCAATTCAAAACAACTACAAACCGTCCTGCGACAAAATGGGGAGGATGACGTTTTCCAAGAGTCCCAGGACGTCAAAGTCCTGCTGTTGGCTGCCATCGCCCTTGGAATTGCTGATGTACTGGCAGGCTGTTCCGATAGCCAGTAGCGTTGCTTCCATCAACTTCCACCTTCAACGACAATGCTTGATGATTCAGAGATCAATTAGAGTCAATAAGGTATCTGGAGGTTATTGAGAGTGATTTGTGGCAGCATAAGTTGGGTTGCAAGTAATATATAATAATATATAAGTGTTGCTTGCCAGAATGAAAAAGTCCGGACCGATCAATTGAATCAATACAAAAATAAATCCTGCTTGCAAACATAAATCGATCTTCTTTTGAAAGCAATTGACGTCTGAAATGTCAAACCTGATTGCCAAGTAACGAATCCTACCATTTTTCATCATTGGCCATCTTCATGGCTTCTGCATTCCTGATCTGCTTCTGAGTGGCGCCGTTGAGGGAGGTGATGCAGCATCTCGGAAAAGTGGCAAATATGGTCTGAAAGGAGTCGGAACAATTGAATCCACGTGACAAATTACAGGAGTCGATTGCAACCCGATGACTCTATTTAATAATTACTGCACTAAATTTCAGGCCAGAAGCAAAGGAAGTTGCGGAGCAGAACCGACCGTCAGGAGGTCTTTTGCAGAAACCCTGACACTGTACATCAGAGACTCCTCCTCTTCGTCCTCCACGAAGTGGTTCGGATTTCTCATCCACTTGTGAACCTGAAATGACGAAGCAATCGCTGACACTTGCTTCCAACCGTTGCCTTGACGACGAAAGGTAAACATCCGTCGTCGTCGGTTACCTGTTCCTCGGTAATCTGCATGAATATGATGAGGTAGTGGAACATTTGTTCTGATGCCTTCTTCACCCTGCCTTTCAAGGTCACGACCTCAAGCAGTATGTGAATAAAGTCAAAGAGACTTTCTATGAAACTCCCGTGCCCTATGATCTTGCCTGCGACGATGAATTATAATTTAAGCAACTTAATTTATTAGTTAAATCAATAACAATAATAATAATAATAATAATAAATCGAATATAATGAATTTTAGAATTAGTAAATATTCTTTCACTTGCAGATCAACAAATATTTCCAACCATAGCCCAGAATTGATTAAAGAAAACTAAGAAGCAACTAGATCTAAACCACTTAAGCAAGTGATTGTTACAGACATGTTGTCAAGCAATGGCAATGAATCCAATAATAATAACAATAATAAAATAATAATAATTGCATCATTGGAGAGAAAGGAATAAGTTTAATATTGAAGGACATTAGGCACCAACAAAATAATAATCTTACAATCAGAATCAACAGGCTCCTCTAGATCTTCAAATCCACCAATCGCCGTTTGAACGTATCTGAAGTAAACAAAACATGCGAATGTCATTGAAAGTGCATTTGTTTAATTCATTCAATTTAATGAATTAATCCATAAAAACCTTCTTGGTTTTTAGTAGTTCTTAAAACGTTTGCATTCATCAGAAAATAATATCATAATCGTAGATTGCATAATTAATTATTTAATCACGGCTTACGACTCAGCAGTGGCAGTGAGAGAGAACCAGACGGCCTCCAAGATTGGCTGGATGCACTTGGTCATGTGATTAGGGAACGAGCGAATGAGGAGCGTCAGTGTCTGAAAGGTCAACGTATCGAGCCAATGACGGGTAATAGAATCGAGGTCGCACACTTGACTAATCACGAAAAGCATTTACGAATTTTGACAAATAAATTAACATCATTCAAACAAATATTTAAAATAAATTCCGAGTATACTTTGACAATCTCCATCTTCAGCCCGTTATCTGAAACAAGTGGCTCCTGGCTCCGGAGGTAGGCCATGAAAAGTTCGAGGAAGTTCGGAAGGATGGGGAAGAGAAGTGCTTTGGCAGTGCCCTGGAGAGGTAAAAGAGTGTTTTGAAATGAAATTTCTCTTAATTAATCAGAAATTAAAATAATGCATTTTCCTTAGCTGATAAAATAATCTAAAATTCATAAACATTTGTGACCATCAGAACCAAAAATAAATAAAAATAACAAAAATAATTCTCACAGCATTGGTTGCATTTTCTTCGGCTATGATGGAGACGCAGTTGAAAATGATGCATACTGCCCTCGATCTTGTCCTAACGCTGAAGTCCTGCAATAGTAAAAATGAAAATGATGAACAGGTTCTGAATCAGATTTAATTCTAATTTTTCATTTTTAAAATCAATTCTTTAATCACCTGACTCATCTGGAGGATCTTGCAAAGCTCTGGGAAGAGAACTGGAGCTATGTGATGGACCTGAGTGCCTGTGATCTCGCGACTGAATTCTGTGATTTTGAGAATTCGTTTTAGATTGTGAGCTATTGAATTCCTAAATGGCTAATTATTTTTATCTTAATTTGCCATATCTAAATTCAAAACATTCAAAAATCCAATCAGTTTAGCTATACGCTCAATTTTAAAGACCCCAGCAAGACTCCAAGTCATCATTTAAATTTTAAGCATTCCATCTTTTACCAGAAACATCCAAGTTTGAGGAACAGCACAGAGCAAGAGATAGGAATTGCCAAATGCTAACCTAATAGAACCCTCGTGGCTCCGTGAATGTAGTCGTGGTTTCCACTGGTCAGAGCCCTCATTAAGATGCCAAAAAGGTCGGGCCAGGCTTCCGGCCAATCCCAGGAGGCTATGGCCGAGACGACGTATGCAACGCTGGAACGAATCTTGCTTATGGACTCACTCAACCCATTAACGATCAACTCTCTGATGGCAGCCTTGGCCTGGTTGAGTAAAAACAAAAGCTCAAAAATTGCATCTGACTAAATTTATGCCATTAAAACAATTTCAATATAATATTGTGAAGCTCTCATCTTTTATGGAGCCAATATCACTTAAAAGAAACAACAATTTACCTGGTCTGTGGCTTCAGGACTCACAAATTTCTCTGAAACGGAAGTCCAATGGGCTTCAACGTACTGCTTGAGGACAATGGATGAAAGCTGGCGGATGGCAAGAGGTCCCGAAGGGTCTATTACCAGTTCTGCCAACATCACCCCATACTCTGAAATGCATTTTTTTAATCCTAATTAATATTTGGACAAAACAAGACAAAACTGAACAATGTAACAAAAAATTAGTTATCCCATTTTAATTAAGAAATAACTGTAGTGCAAAGCATAACCCTGCACTTAGACAACCTTCAGTAGCCTCTAGAAATTTCAAATTCTTTTCCCCTGTAATTCTTTGTTCATGGTCTGGTGAAAGTATTGCGGTAAGATTTTCAACAAGCGCCTGTTTCAAGGCTGGACCCCTGTCGTACGTTCCGGCTGATAAATTATTGCTATTATTTTGGCTATCTTCCTGCATTGCAGTAACTTAAGTTATCAAACGTGCACACAGTCGATTGTTTGTAATCAGTTTAGAGATGCGAAAAAAATGCAGAAGCCGCAATCTGAAACGGGAGGCCAATTTACAAAAATGTGAGCGAAAAACCGTACGACCACTACGCGCTATAGCGAATATTTTCAAGTAGGGATTAGATTAAAATATGAAAACATTTGTTTACTGTCATTAGATTAATATGTTATTTTAAAATAAAATGCAAAACATATTTTCTGGAGTACATTGCAACGTTTATTTGAAATTTAATTTTCACTTAATTTGCATGTCTCGATTCCAGCATGCACAGAAAATGGCGTATTAAGAGGAAATGGTTTATCAGTGTCCAGTTATGGGAGAGGTCATCTTCTTTAATTGTAGCAACATGATGCTAGAACCAACAAATATTGTATTGTTAACGTACTTTGCAGGGTTCGCGAAGGGCATAAGCTGCCCTCAAATCTATAATTGGCATGTAATTCTTTGAAGAATCGGAACATTATCCAGTTAATATTCACTTCGAAGTCCTTTTCAGTTTAAAAATTGGCAATGTCCTACTTGCCGTCATTATTTTAATACCGAAGGACTCGGAAGAAAAATTCGATTTTTTTGTTAAGTAAATAAGTTTATTTCTGTTTGCTTAATAAAGTTTTATCAAATCTTTTGTGATCGAGATACTTAAGTTGGCCTTAATGCGATGCATTTACAGAAAGTTTAAATTCTAAGTTCTAAATACATAATATTATTATAATTGTAGCAATAACACTTACAACCAGAATGGAAGTCCGTGATAAGCCCTCTAAAAATTAGTATAAATAATTATATTATAATTTTTTTAAAATAAATATATTTAATATTTAATAAAATTTTAATTAAATAACAAATAACTATAGGATTTATATTCAGTATTTTTTCCTCATAAAAATTGCATCGTCGACGAACAAAACGCTGTACAGACAAGATATCAGTTACTCATATTCCAATTGTTCAGCTCTACTTACGAACGATAGCACTTGAAAATGTCCACCTTCAACAACACGAAAATGGAAGTTGACTATAATCCGCTTCAGAGGAAAGATAAGAAAATGACGACCATGGGCGCGAGAAAATTCGGTGCGAACAAGGTATTCAGCAACGACAGGAAGTGCAGGATTCTCATCGACAACCTGCACTTCAGCGTGACTGGGAAAGACCTTGAATGCCTTTTCGGCACAATCGGTGCCGTCAGGAAAGCAGCAATATTTTTCAGGGAGGACGGCTCTAGCACTGGGACCGGAGAGGTCATCTTCTTTAGGCACACTGATGCCACGAATGCAATGAAGAGGTTCAACAATATGACACTCGACGGAAGACAAATGAAGATGAAGTTCGTCTCTGACAGGTCAGAGACCTTTCCTCTCAAAAACGAACAAGGAAAACAAAAGTTCGAAAAATCGGATAAAAACTTCCGCCAGTCATTCAAGAGTAGCAAATCAAGAGTCTTCAAAAAGCACCAGAAGAAGGAGACAGAAATCAGCAAAGAACAGCTCGACATGGACATTGACGAGTACATGTCCGATACAAAGAAGGTCGTACCTGTAATTCAATGCTAGTTTTCGACATTGGAGCAACCATTATCCCAAGGATCTAATTTCTCTAAAAGTTTCAATAAATATTTAAGTAATAAATGAATAATAATAAAATGTTTAAATAAAAATTCATGTACAACATAAAAAACAATGTCTTGGTCGCTATTTTATATTTACAAACAGCTTTTACGTAAACATGTGCATAATTAAAAATTATTCCTGAGCGAATAAGGGAACAATTCATTTGGGATAAAAGAGAATTAACCGCCTTTTTATGTACTTCATGTAGAGAAAATAAACAATGATAATATTAATAATGATTGTAATATTAAAAATAATAATAAATCTGAGATGCATCGCAAATGTGGCAAACAAATTCTATGATTTTATTTTTATTTTCGATTTATTTTAGTTTTGTTAAAATTTCTCCGTCAAATAATGACATGAGTTTGCGGACATTAACATAAAGGACATTTTCTTTTAGAAACTGGAAACTTCGCGAATCAACGGAATAGAAAATTGAACTTGAACGTTGAACGTTAAATAATCCAATCAAAATTAATGAGAAATTTTGTTAATTTATTTTTTTGACATAGTATAATACAATATAGCGTACGGAAGAGGGTGGACATGAGTACAACCGAACTTAACTACGTATTACTTAGTTTAAAATACTCCAGTCGTAATAACTAATAACATCCAATGAGTAATGATACCTTCGAGCAGTTGCCAATATAAGGTAAGCACGTGTCAGGAGACATGGCTGATCGATTAACAATTTTGTCATCGATTGCAGAACTTGTTGAGAGATAGACTTCAGCAGGAAATAAGAATTTACGTATTTGCTGGTTTCCAAACAAATATTTTAAGTGTACGGTTATCCAAAAAATAGATACAAAAAGAAGTTTAAATCGAAATCCACGAACCTATCAATATTTAATGCAAAGTCATCATACAACGCAAAGGTGGTTCTGAATGTCACAAATGTCACCAATTTCTTATAACTTAAGAACAAATGCGCAAATTCAGGTTTTCCAAATTTTATTTAAAACCGAGTGAATGAGATATTTGAATTAGAATTAATTTGTTATTAAAAAAAATAAATTCTTAGAAATAATAATAGTTATTAATCACATAATTTCAATAAGTTGATCACTCCACATTCTTTTGTATTGGTTGGTTTTAGGCACAAGTGCAGGGAAATTCGCAACCATTTTCATCCTTTGCAAAACCATTTGGACAGAACATTCTGCAACGCCCTCTAGCACAAACTGAAAGAAAACTTTACGCTGTCCACGATCATAATTCTTCTGAACATTAAAACGAAAACAAAAATGAGTACAAATAAATAAATATATTTTGATCGAGTTTGCACGGTGGTGATAATTAATACTGAATGTTATCATTTACAATTTATAAAAGCATTATTGTAAAAACAGCATATAATTATTGTATTCCAAATCAATATTTAAGTATCGAAATATTGAGTTGGTACTTACGACATTCTCCATCAGAGCAGACTTGAGCTTCAGAGCATGTTTTGCCCTTTTCATCACACATGAAACTTGTTATGTTATTATGTAACAATTTAAACACCAAAGATTCGTGAACTTACCCCGCAATCTGAAATAACAACGAATTTAATTTTAGAGGAAGCTTTAAATTTAATATATTTAAAAAAAAAGCTTTGAAACTGGATAAAAATCTATCTAAAAAACTATAGATCTTGATATATTTTTGCTAGAAACCATTTTTTGCTTGGTACTCTTTTGCCGGCCATTTAAACTTTTCTACTTAAACTCCACGTTGCCACTACTTAAAAGATTCTAAAACGAAATAGCAAAACTAAGGGCTAACTAAATCTCTTAATTAAGGACCTTACTCACCTGTAGCACTGGTGAATGCAACTGCAGAGAGGAGGAGGAAGCAGCAGATTACAACGGCCTTCATGTCTGACGATCTTTCTAAATTATTTAATCAACTATTTCATGTTTTATTTGTTTAATAATATGAAAAAATATGAATTTAATAACAAAATTAAATTTGTACAATTATCCATATGTTAAAATAGTATTACCAAGAAGTAACCAAAAGAACTACTGGGACTAGCCTGACAAAAGGAGCTTATATGTAAAAAAAAGTAGCTGTACATCAGGAAGCGCCAGCAAGTACATCAAATTCATAAAATTACTTCCGACATCTATGTTCTACATTAATTTTTGTGACTGACCTAGAAACGACATTAAACATCACATTTGTCATCTTCAAAGTGCCACATACAGTTGCTGTGAAACTGTTGCTTCAGGCATAGAGATATCAGAAATTCATCGCCTTGCAGTAAATTTGACAATACCATCTGCCATACCGACACTTTTGTCCTTGGAGGAGTATTTTTGACTACTTTTGAAGGATAGAAATAGGATTGCTTTAGAAATAGTTAAATGTAGAAATTAAAATGAGTAGAAATGTGATTGCTGAGAAGTAGTTAAATACTTAAACTTAATACTGTGATTAGGATCTCTTAAAATTGTTGAATATTTTGTTTTAATTTAGATTTATTAACTGAAATTTGAGACAATGCTTCTAATGTTTCTAGTCACAGTGTATGAATTTCTAAAGCCAGATTTCTAAAGCATTATTCACAATCTATTATTATTTTACCTCGTATTTCTGAAGTAAAGTTATTTCTAAAGTTGTTTTAAGACAAATAACGATCATTTGAAATGCCTTATTTTTTGGCTTAATTTGGATCTCACTTGTTAAACAGGGCAGCGTACAACGTGTACAAGAGCAGCTAGATCAACGTGATACATATGGATGTAGTTTGTAATAAGACGAGTTTATAGTAATAAGGCCCGGTAGATTTCCTGTTCGACCAGACTGAATAATGTAAATAACTATTTTTATGGGAATATAACATATTGCAGTTAAGAATAAATAAAAAAAATAAAGAAAGTTAAGATAAGTCGGTGAATTAAAACACATCTTATTATTTTAAAAGTCTTTTTTGATACTTCTATATAAGCTTTTTTTCCACAGCGTTGTCCAAGAACGAAAATTAAACGTTTCAAACGGAAAAAGTACGTTCGAATCACTTACAATGTAACTGTATTTTTTTTACTTGTAATAGTTTGGCTGACTATTATTAACAAGCAACATGTTTTAGCAACAACATCGGATCGATTTGCTCGCACTTAGTTGGAGATCATACTTTGCCGGTCCAACAAAGAAGAGGGAAGGGCCCCAAAATAGCAGACGATAAAGCCACATTAGCCCGCCCCTCTCCCGCACGTTGCTTGTAAAAATAGTCAGCCAAACTATTGCAAGTAAAAAAATACAGTTACATTGTAAGTGATTCGAACGTACTTTTTCCGTTTGAAACGTTTAATTGTCATTCTTGGAATTCAATAAATTCAAATTATAGTCAACAATAGAAAGAATTTGAGGTCGCTACTTCAAATAAGTTGAAATCAATCTTTTCTTAATGAAGGAATTAATAGAAAAGGCATTTGAGTAGGAGAATTGGGCATGATGTAACTGAAGATATCAATTAGTATCCATCATTTGCAGATCTGAAGTCTTATCTATTTAAACATTTTCACCTTTTGGCCATTTCTTCGAAAATAAAAATGTAAATTAGTGTCTGATGAACTGCAATTTCACTAACTCCCCATAAACATAAATCAATTTATCTCTTTAAAATAAATCTAATAGCTAACCAGTAATATGTTAACACAAGAGGTCACAAACCCAAACTTAAATATAACAAATTCTCATTTGACACCGTCAAGTGACTCTTTTTCAATTCAAGCACAATTTTGGTTTAATGGATTGGATTTAGATAAATTTATTTGCATTGAAATAGGAATTTCGGCAAATTTTAAACCCAAATTACCTCAAAATATTAAATAAAGTTTTTTTTAAATTTCAGAAAAATAAATTGAACAATTAATTCGGCAGAACTTGAGTCCAATTTCATGTAAATTACTTTCTCCAATTCATGCACACGTGCATGGATATTCACATCCATTTTCATCTTTCAGGAAACCGTTTCGGCACAAGATCCTGCATCGAATTTTGGTGCAAACTGCAAAGAAAACATGAAATCATGAAATGATCTTATATTCAGTATAGCATCTCATTGTAACAGAATTTTAAAGAAACTATTTCAAAAATAAATGATTAAATGAAATGCAATTACAAATATTTCATATTTACATTCACATCTATATTTTCATTTATTTATCCAATTTTAAAGTGCATAATTCTATATTTAAATGCAATAATGCATTTGATAAATTATTTAGTACATTAATAATATTTAATCAATACTAATTAATCTGGCAATTAATTTAGAGGAATATTTTTGACGATGAGTCAATCTAAATATAATCTTTATACGTACCACAAACACCATTTGAACAGACCTGTCCTCCAGAGCAAGTTTTACCCTGTTTGTCAATCAAACCAACATTTACTTTATTATTAACCATTTGGACTTACATTCAAGAGCTCACCCCACAATCTGAAATTGGATTACGAAGTCATTTTAAAATTTAATCTTAAGAAATTAAGAAATAACATTATTAAGCATATAAAAGACATAAGAGAAAACCACAAAAAGCTATTGAGTGTTGGAGATTTAAAACAAAATTTAAAACCTGCGGCATTGGCGACGAAAAGTCCAGCGAGGAGGAGACAGCAAAATACAATGACCTTCATTCTGAATAATCTGTCACAAGAGGTATTTGCTTAACAAATAAATATTTGGTTTTGTCTAACTAATTTCATTACAAAATAAGTTATGAATACCTGATAAGCGACAGACTCACAGATAATTTAGCTCATTATTGATTGTATTTATTTACATTTAGCAGACCCACAACGACATACACGCGGCGCCGACCAACCAATTTCATGCTTTAAATTAATTTTTCTCACATTAAAACTACATTTGTCATTTTGAAATTAATAGCTGCATTAATATTTCATTGGTTTCAAGAATTATTAGAAGGGCAGAGCATGGTTATTAGTTAACCTCAAATATTTGCACGATCAGGTATTGCATAAGATTTGCATTGGAAGTATTTTTATATACAATTAAGAAAGACAATGTCTGGCGTTTAACAACTTATTTTATGCATGTAATTTACTTTTATCGCATTAAAACCACGTCTTTCACGATGAAATCAATAGATAAATTCAGAATCCAAACATCATGTATCATTGATATTCCGAAATGACAGGAGACCGGAGAATGGTTATTCGTTGACCTTGAGGACGTGTTTTACAAACGCCCAATGAGTCACGAACAATACTGCGCAATTTGTTAGCCATAAATCTTGAAATATCTCTCTATTAGCCACATGTAAGTTGCCTCAGAGCCTAATATTATTATTAATAATATTATATAATATTATAACATTATTAATCATTTAAATATTATTATTAATTATTAATTATTATTAATAATATTATATAATATTATAACATTATTAATCATTTAAATATGTAACGCAATTACAATTATAATTATAATTATTTACATTTTGAAATTTAGCGAAATCGTGTCTCAGACAGTAATGCAGTAGTAGAGTTTTAATTCTACCCATTTACAATTGTGAATTAGGTAAAATCGTATATCAGTTAAAATTGAATTTTCATTGAATATCACAAAATTTAAAAAAATACGATTTTTAATAACAAAGATTAGAACTGATTAGAATGTTGTAATGTTATCCGTTTAGAAAACATTTATTGAATATATTTATATTTATCATTGAATTTAACGGCATTACAAATAAAATTTTCGAAAACGTTCTTAAACTTTCGATTTATTAATAATTATGAAATGAATGTTGGTAATTATTTATTAAGTAATTTATTCATGGTCTATGCTATAAGTGACAAATGTAATTGTTATTGCAGATGGCGTCGATGCGAAGAAATATTTTAAAATTAGATTAGAAATTTAAAAAGAATATTTTAATATTTAATTTTATTTTCACCGATGAACACAAGATAAATGTTTTTTAATTCTTAACGTACATTAAAACATGCCCAACAAGTCAAGTTAAGTTACATTTTCCAATATGTATATTATATTTATGAACTCATAAATATACCTTGAACCTGAAATTCTAGTCTATTTAAAGCCATCCATCACAAACATATCTTATCGAATGCTATTGGTTAATTTTATTACGTTAACTTTGTTAATTAATACGTTGAATAACGTTAATTAATGTTTAAATGTTGAGATATCACGCTATAGGATATATGATTTAATTTTAATATTAAAAAAAGTTTAATATTAGTTGGTTAAACTATTTCAGACTACCGGCGATGAAGATCCTGTGTTGCCTTCTTCTGGCTTCGTTTCTTTTGGTCAACATTGGTAAGTTTAAAGCCATCACTTTCATTCTTTGTACTTCATTCTTCGTCTCGTATTCCTTAGAATTAATTTACTCATATTTTTTTTTTATTAATTTCGTATTTCACTAATTTCAACTGAATTTAAAATTTAGGGACTTAAATGCTCAGGAGGCCAATATTGCGACAGCGAAATATGTAGTTTATATTTAAATTTTTATCCAAATTACTGTTTATTTATTTTTATGGTTATATATTTAATTCCAGATAAAGGTACACAACTTCGGCTATGAAATAAAATATATCCAGTATGCAATCCTTATCGACGTCTGATGTACTGTCCAAAAGGAAAGAACGTGGATGAAAATGGTTGCACCTAAAGTTTGAATGATGAAAGAAATTGAAACTTCTTTTTAAGATAATTAAGAAGTAAATATGAATCAAAAAAGGAAATTATAGAATACGATTTTATTCTAAAATTTCATTAATACTTAATCATTTGGAAGATTAAAAAGGTTATTAATAATAAAATGTCGTATAGATACTTTCACTTCACTAGTTTTGACAATAAATTGATAGGCATTGTTGACGCGCCAAAATATATTTACAATGAATCACAAACTCATCCGAGGTTTTCAAGATATTCTTTCTAATCATTTATTCTCCATTCTGGATAGTCCAATTTATTTTGATCATTTGCGTTAAAATAAACCGAAAGCGTGAGCTTGTATTGGCACAAAAATAAAATAAACATTTTTAATTCTTGGGAATATTTTGTTCATTCAGGAGAAAGTTTGAACGTGAATTATAAAGCAAAATTATTAAGTACCTTTGAGATAAAGCTCGATATTTGCGTGTGATTTTTAGTATGGTTTTATGTTTACGACAAATCTACAAAAAAAAAACATGGAAAAGATTTGTGAAGGAAACGAAATGGGAAATTAACTCAGTAATAATTAAATTAATTAATTAGCAATATAATTTAATTATTCATTAATCATCTGGATCCAGGGATCCAACAATATCTTACTTACAACCTCTAAAAATAAAAGCGTTTTTAAGCTTAAATAATTGTTGCATATTTCTGATAATTTTTATGTAAACGTATGGCATAAACGTGAATTTGCAGGTCCAAAAAGCTCTTTGCTAATTTAAAATATTTCTAATTACACCAAATATAATTACATAGTTAATTTAGTCAAGGTATCAGGTAAATTGCTCAGCGATGATCAACCATTAGCATTGCTAATGTGAAAATATGCTTAATCATTGAGATCATCAAGTCAACACACGTCTTTACACTTTTTTTTGTGTTTATCAAATTAAAATTTAAAGTGATTTTATTTAAATTGATAGTTTAGAAAATGCGACTCGTAGAGATAGTCTAGGTAATATATCTGAAAAAAGTATTCTAAGATCAATAATTTCTGCTGCAGACATGGGCGGCAAAGGTTAAATTAATTTCATTTACATGTACTTCATTCAATCCTGTGTCTGAAATGCGTGAAAGACAAATGGACTTTTAATTTGTTGCTGACTTTCAGATGTGGCAGGTCAAATATTTATGTACCTGTAAACATATCACAGAGCTCTCAACGTTTTCCTATATATGACCCATACTGTGTAGATTGCCGTTCGCGTCTCTAAATATTTGAGGGTAATTTTATTATTTTTCTATTTTATTATTATTTATTATTATCATTTATCATTTTATTATTATTTTAAATATTTATCTCTCTGATATTTAACTTTCAGAGAAATAGCAAAGCATTTGTATAAACAATAGTGTGATTATTATAGCATAGACGAAAGGGACGAAAAATTGCATTAATGTAATATTACTTAATGAATTTATAATCATTTGATTAAATCCAAATTCGTAGGCAAATTTAATTAAAGATGAAGATTGCAATCCTTTTGAGCCTTTTCCTCGCAACACTTCTTGTTGTCCGGGCAGGTATGTTGTGGTAGTTGTTTAAATACCGATGTGTATATTTGTTTATTATAATTTATTTATTAACAATTATTACAGTTTATTAAATATCGGTAACATTTTTTCCAGTCGATGAAAAAGCAGAAGTAACCGATGATCTTTGCGGGGTTGGATTTTAAGTTTAAAATCGGATATTAAAATTGGAAAATATTCATTATTGATACTAGTATTGGTTAGTTAATAATATCAACACGAGGAGACATTGACATAAATTAACATAATTTAGCAAAAATTATTGCGATCGATTTCAATGCTTAAAGAATAACGAATACTTGTAGGACAAGACATGTTCAGGAGCGCAAGTTTGTCAAAACGACGCATGCGGTTTGTTTATTTACAAATTATAGCTTTCCATTTATTAATTTAATTTTAACGAACAAATAATAACGACTTACGATAAAATGTTTTGCTGAAGAAAATTTATGAAAATAAATTTATGAAAACAAAATTAATAAAAAACCAGTTTGCAGTCCGGTGAGATGCATGATCATGTGTCCGAATGGATTCAAGTTGGATGAAAATGGATGTGAATATCCCTGTTCCTGTGCTTAGTCACGAAGGAATGGAAAGATCACTTCAACCCCTGTTAAATGATCCATTGGAAAGAAAGTGAAAAATAAATGTTTCAAATAAATTCAAATTATTGAATTATTGGTTCAAATAAAGCTCATGAATTCAGAATAAATTGTCGCTTTTTTGATCATTTTTCAATTGACTACATCGTTAATCTAGTATTATATAATAAATATTGTTATTTAGTCCTTATAAGTACCTTATAAATAGTCCCATCGAAATTTGTGGTGCAAGAATTTTAAGCGAGGAGTGCGATTGGTGTTTGAAGTTTCGAAGATCCAAAATTTTTGATTGTAATCGGTATATAATCATTGTTTATATTTATTTTATAATTTACGAGCGAATAATTTTGCAAAATGTTTAAAAATCCCACAATAACAACTGTGCTTTGTTAACAACCCCAAATTCAGAAATGTTTAAAGCCGTTAATATATGATTCGAACAAGTGAAATTAAAAACTACAAAGAAATATAATGCATCGTTGCAACACCCTTATTATTGGATACAAGATTTGAAGGGACAAACAATAAACAAATTTTCCGAAAATAATAAAAAAATGTAATAATAAATGGCTATAAACCTTTCGCTCATCCTGTTCCAGAGCATGTTTCCCTCATGTGCCATTCCTTTATTTATTGATTTATTATTAATTATATTTAATTTGTTAATGAAGCGTTAATTGAATTACGTAAAAATTAGAAAAAAGAAGAAGATTACTTTCTGATGTTTTGAAGCTTGAAGGCAGAAAAGCTGTTGCCATTGCGTAGTGTTTTGTTTCAAATTCGAGGTTTTAAATTAGTGGATTAAAGCCAGGCCTTAAAGGGTATTGAATGAAAAAATCATGAAATGAAAGAAGTGATGGTACTTTGGCGAAGTCACCTGATTTGTTGGAAGTCCAGGGATTTCGCAAGCGATCGGTTAAATAGTTACAAAATTAATTATTTGTTGCAGAATGTTTGCTAGGAAATTCATTCTGATTTGATGCTTGGGTATTGGCTTCAGGTAGCAGGATCAGGTAAGTATTAGCATTTTAAAATTTATTTTAAAAAATTGTTGTAATTTTAAAAATAAAGAAAGGTCTTGAATTTTTGATTTAATAATAACAATTATGAATTAAACGTTGATAATAATTTATTAAATACTTTAATATTTTTATTAATTTCAATTTAATGTCCCAAGAACATCAAAATATACTCTTAAATTTTCACACGTGTAGTAATTAAATATAATTGTTGTTATTGCAGATGGTGTCGGTAAGAAGAAATATTTTTAAAAAATTTTAAAACTTTCCTTTAACCTACGGAGAACGAGCACGAAATAAATGGTTTTTTAATTCTTAATGTTCATCAAAACATGTCCCACAAGTCAAGTTAAGTTGTATTTTCCAAAAACATATTATATTTATGAAATCATAAATACATCTTGAACCTGAAATTCTATTTAAAGCTATCCATCGCAAGCACATTTACTCGACGACTATTGGTTAACTTTATTTAACAAAATATTCAACAAGGGTCAAATGTTAAGATTTCATGAATGTATTATTTAATTTTAATAGTTAGGCGGTTAACTTATTTCAGATTACTAACGATGAAGATCCTGTGTTGCCTTCTTCTGGCTTCGTTCCTTTTGGTCAGCATTGGTAATACTTTCATTCTTTGTCCTTCGTTTCGTAGTCTTTGGAGGTAATAGCCGTTTGCGAACGCCTCAGCAATCTTGACTTCATTATTACACCTTTAAAGTGTCTGTCGAATTCAGATAATTATTCAAATTATTGGTAAAATAAATTGAATTCTTGCTTAAATGAAATTAATTAATCACATTTTAAATTAATTATTGATTATTTCGTTTATAACGCTTGTTAATTATTCAAATTATTAATTAACAATTTATTAACTAATTTAACCATTAAAAAATGATCTTCTTACAAATTAAGTTTCTCTTGAAATGAAATCAGAAACTGTTTCGGTTCATAGTTATTGCTTTCTGTTGATGAGTTGTTAATTTAACAAATACTAAAATATCTTTCATTGTTTACATTTTCAGTTGATTCAGGAACCCTTGAAAATTGCGGGGTTTGATCATTTGTTTTTAATTAGTCTATCCATTTATTACTAACAAAATAATTTCGCAATTCGTTAATTTCCACTGAATTAAAAATTTAGGGCGCTAAATGCACAGGAGCCCAATACTGTTACAAAGACAAATGCGGTTTGGACTTTGTCTAATATTTAAGTTGTACATCCATTATAATATAAATTTGTGTTAATTTTTTATATTTAATAAAGATCTATCAAATAAAATATTTCCAGCTTGCTTTCCTAACCGCTGTGCTAAGTTGTGCCCAAATGGCTACAAAGTGGATCAAAATGGATGCGTTTATCCTTGCACCTGTGCTTAAAGCTTTCGAACGATGAAGGAAAAAGAAACTTCACCTTAGGAAAATTGAAGAATGAATATTCATTTAATAAAGAAAGAACTCAATTTTATTCAAAATTTGCAATTATTGGTTAATCATTTGGAAGGTTT
The DNA here is from genome assembly GCA_034509925.1 of Hirudinaria manillensis. NCBI lineage: Eukaryota > Metazoa > Annelida > Clitellata > Hirudinida > Hirudinidae > Hirudinaria > Hirudinaria manillensis. The sequence continues at coordinate 3,641,036 of CM067527.1, forward strand.
AATAGCTTCAGAATAAAATCATATTAAATACTTTGACTTCAATGGATTGCTTAATAAATTGGTAGGTATTGTTGACATGCCAAAAGATATTTGTAACAATTATACTCGAGATTTTTCAGATATTCATTCTAATTATTGGAAAATAAATATAATATCTGAAATTCAAATTTCGTCTTGCTTTCCGGGGATCGCTATGCGGATTTAAATGGTCAAACTCAGAATTTTGGGGAATTAAATTTATTATATGGAAACAAAATGCCTGGGATTGATATCTTGTGCTTCCAAATAGTCTTGTCTCAACCCTTGTTATTCTTGGATCCTCTATCTATTACATCTCACGTTGTAACCTTAGGGTGTGTAAACTAATTAATGTGATGTCAAGTTTATTAGAAGTGTTCAGTTAACATAACTGATGTACGATGGCTGGGAGTTATGAGTTTTGACTGAAGTATTGAGGATGACACTCTATATATTACGTTTTAAACCCTGTTGCAATTAAAACGCTCAGAATATTATTCATATTAATTATGAAATTAAAATTATAAAATTTATTAATCGCAATTTACTTTTAATTATTCTAATTATCTAGGATCAGAGTTACAGCAACGCTTAATGCATGCACCATTCTTACAGATCTGACCTCTAGAGCATGTCCTTACCCTTTTGTAAACCAAACGTTTAAGCATTTATTAACAATGAATAATTTGGACTTAAGTTCAAGAGCTCAAGCCACAATCTGTAATAGAATTACGAGGTCACTTTTAGACTTAATCTATTATTAAGAAATATTATTACTTAGAGTTTAATTGCGCAAGAGGAAAGACTATTGGTCAGATATAAAATCTGAGACATTGGTGACAGCAAATAAAAAACGTTCAAAATACAGTGACCTTCAAACTGAATCTGTTTAATACATCTAATTACATGAACGATTTCTTAACTTGTTCTAAATAATTTTATCTGAAAATTAATTAAGGATACCTGCTTGTAGAACGAACTCTCTGTTATTGGTCATCCTAAGTTTACCTATAACACAATATAATATTATAAAAAACACATTGCTCATTCTGTTACAAAGGTATGCGTTGGACATCATGCGTTGTTAATACCAACATAAATAACGAAAGAAAGTTATTAGGTCATAAAATTTATTGCGCATTTTTGTCGGCCATAAATCTTGAAACTCTTCCTTATGCGCCACATGTAACAGTTTCCTCAGAGTTTAAAATTATTAATTATTTAATATGAACCGCAAAACGAAATGTAATTATTTACATTTTGAAATTTAGAAAATCGAAATCTGAGTCGCGGACAACAGTACATTAATATACAGTAATTAAAATTTCATTTTTATTTAATATCACAAAATCAATACGAAAATACGATTTTTAATAACAAAACTTAGAACTGACTAGATTATTATAATATTATCCATTTACGACTTATGAATCTTAACAAATTTGTGTACATTCCGTTGTCAACGTTACCTAAATAAATGTTTAAAAGTTGTGAGTTTCAGTTAGAAAATATTGATTGAGTAAATTTAATGACATTTCATAGAAGAATTTCAAGAACGGTCTTCAATTTTCGATTAATTAGTAATTATGAATTAAATGTTAATAATTTATTAAATAATTTATTATTTTTATTAATTTCGATTTCGCCACAACCAGGTTCTGAAGGTGGTTGTGGAGGCAATGAAGTCCGCCAGTGCAAAGGCAAACGCCCGTGAATCAGTTCCGCAAAAGAGAACGTATTTTTTGCGAGAGGGCAGGGCGCAGTACGCCAAAAATAGGTGTCAAACGCCGAGGAAAAACATCCTGGAAAGTGCCAACGACTGGCGGATCGCCGCCGATATCGAGGGGATGAAAGAGTACCCCCAGGCCGTGCGTGAAAGTGGGCGAAGACCAGACGCAGTTATGTCATCCGTCAGGACAGATACCATCGTAATGGTAGAGCTGACAGTCCCTTGGGAGGACAGAATGGAGCAGAGCAACGTGCTCAAAGAAGACAGATACTCTGAGCTCTCGATGGACCTGACCGACCGGGGATACAAAGTGTACCTCTTCGCCATAGAGGTGGGTGCACGTGGTTTGGTGGGCAGATCCAGCTACAACTTCCTCAGAGAGATTGGACTGCCCAGCAAGGACAGGACTGCCACAATGGAAAAACTGTCGGAGGCGGCCGAAAGTGCTTCACAGTGGCTATGGCAAAAGAGAGACAGCCAATAGCGTTGCTCCATAAGGCAACCAATAGCGAGGCTGAGAAGGTAACCTCCCTCAACCAGGTCGGCGAAAGCCTTCTGAAAGGTCGGCGCACCGGAGCGAGAGCCTTCTGAAAGGTCGGCGCAGGTAGCATACCTGTATATGACCGAAGCAGAAGCCGGTTGTCAGTTTTCACCGGTACTCGGCGGAGAGAAGAAAGGTGAATTAGGCTGGAAGGCGGAGACTTAAAGACCCAGCCCCCGAGAGCGTAAGGAGATCAGGGCCGAAACGCTTGAAGAAGGGGCCACTCCTCTGAGGATTCCCTGCTGGCGCTCCAACAAAGGAGTTTCTTGCATCTATGAATTAAATGTTAATAATTTATTAAATATTTTATTATTTTTATTAATTTCGATTTCACGTCTCATGAACTTCAAAACAAACTCTTAAATTTTCACATTTTCAAATTTTTTAGATAATGAAATATTGTTACAGTTGATCGGAAAGAAAACATATTTTTATTAAATTTTAAAACTTAATCATTCACCTGTGAGTACATTGATAAATGTTTTTTTAATTCTTAATGTTCATCAAAACATGTACCACACGTGAAGTTAATTTGTGTTTTCCAAAAAATAAGTCATATTTATGAAATCATAAATATATCTTGAACCTGAAATTCTAGTTTATATAAAGCTATTTATCGCGAGCACATTTAATCGAAAACTATTGGTTAACTTTATTTCATAAATATTCAAAATGATAATTTCTAATTAATATTAATTTGTTAATTAATGTTCAAATGTTAAGATTTCATGAATGTATTATTTAATTTTAATAGTTAGGCGGTTAACTTATTTCAGATTACTAACGATGAAGATCCTGTGTTGCTTTCTTCTGGCTTCGCTTCTTTTGGTCAACATTGGTAAGTTCAAAGCCATTACTTTCATTCTAGTTATTCGTTCTTCGTTTCATAGTCTTTGGAGGTTCGTTTTCGAACACTTCATTAATCTAGATTTTATTATTTTACCTCTAAAGTGTCTGTTTAATTCAGATAATTATTCAAATTATTGGTAAAATAAATTGAATTCTTGCTTAAATAAATTAATTAATCACATTTTAAATTAATTATTGATTATTTCGTTTATAATGCTTGGTGATTATTCAAATTATTAATTAACAACTTGTTAGTTAATTTAACTATTAAGAAATTACGTTCTTAAAACTTACGTTTCTCTTGAATGAAATCAGAGAAAGTTCGGTGCATAGTTATTGCTTTCTGTTGATGAGTTGTTAATTTAACAAATACGAAAATATCTTCCGTTGTTTACTGTTTCAGTTGATTCAGCTGAATCAGGGACCCTTCAAAATTGCGGGGTTTGATCATTTGTTTTTAATTTGTTTATCCATTTATTACTACCAAAATAATTACAAATTTTGTTAATTTCAACTGAATTAAAAATTTAGGGCGCCAAATGCTCAGGAGGCCAATACTGTTACAAGGACAAATGCGGTTTGGATTTTGTCTAATATTTAAGTTGTACATCCAATATCATAAAAATTTGTGCTAATTTGTTGTATGGTTATGTATCTATATTTAATAAAGATACTTAATCTATCAAATAAAAAATTTTCAGCTTGCGTTCCTTACCGCTGCCTTAAGTCCTGTCCAAATGGCTTCAAAGTGGATCAAAATGGATGCCATTATCCTTGCACATGTGCTTAAAGTTTGAACGATGAAGGAAAAAAGAAACTTCACTTTAAGAAAATTGAAGAATGAATATTCTTTTAATAAAGAAAGAACTCAATTTTATTCAAAATTTGCAATTATTGGCTAATCATTTTGAAGGTTTAACAGCTTCAGAATAAAATCATTTTAAATATTTGACGGATTGTTTAATAAATTGGCTGGTACTGTTGACATGCCAAAAGATATTTATAACAATTATACTCGAGTTTTTCCAGATTTTCTTTCTAATTATTGTAAAATGAATATAAAATCTTAAATTCAAATTTGGTCTTGCTTTACTGGATATCATTATGCGGATTTAAACTACCTGGTCAAATTAAACTGTTTAAAAATTAAATTTATTAGATGGAAAAAATGCTTGGAATTTTCATCGTATGGAATCTCTTTGCTCCGGTTTTTCTGTTAGATCGACTTAAAATAGGTTGAAAGTTTTGAGTGTCGATGATTCAGACATTTGAAATTAAATTGTAGTTCAGTGGCGAAGTGCCACTGCACAGCATCAAAAGCTCTCATGGACAGCCGTTCACACCGATACCACTTTGGTTTCGAGGCTATTTCCGTGCCTTTACATCCCTTCGGGATTACATCGAGCACGTAAAATATTAGATAAATAGATGTAAATGTAAATGTATTGGTCACTCTAGCGAGACCTCAACCAAGACGTCAGTTTTTTTTTTCAAAGCAAATTTCAAGAATTTAAAGCCACTTTGAAAATTGAATAATGATTATAAGAATGGAGTCAAAATTAGCTCCAAAGTTCTTGCTTGCACTAATTCTGATTCGATTATGTGATTTCATTCAATGAAATATTGCATCCGAGACGTCATCCAAAGACCAAGACTGCAAACAAAAATTACAAACAAAAAGCAGTTCCAACGGTTTAGAAAGGAAATCTAATGGTTACGAAATATAAATTATAATGTTTGGTATACCGCATTCGAACCAGGAACATCCCAGTGGGTAGGCGCAATTGCTGTTCTGAAAGGAACATCGCATAAGCTCAAGTAATCACAGATTATTTGAAAAACTAAGAATAATTAATCAAGTTATTCATAATAGCCACGGAATGTTTCTAACAAAACATCTAAAATTTGGAATAGAAACAATTGCAGTGACTAACAAAAAAACAGAATTCTCCCAAATTCCGACCTGCAAATCATTGCAAATGCATAAAAATAAATTTAAGCATTTTAAATTTAGCTGATTTTAAAATTTAAAAATTGACAATATTAACAATTTGGAAACCAATTTGAACTTTTTAATGACAAAGGGAGGCAAGTTTGAAAACAGGGAATTATATAAAAGTCATTAAAATGGCAGGTTTAGCAGGAGACAAAATATGTTTCCAAAATATTTACGTTTATATCTTTATCTATCAAAAACAAATCACCTAAGAGGGATTGAAATAATTTGATAAAACATAATTAAACAAATAATTTCATGTAACAAAAAATCTTTTTTTTTCAATTTATTAAATTAATAATATATAAAGAAGCTGTAATATTTATTACAACAACTACAGCTATATAGTTATGTCCATTTTGAATGCAGTGACAACTTACCTGAAAAGCACATGACCAAAGCTATCAGAAGCAAAGTGTTCAACGTCATCGTCTTGTTTCTACTAAAATTGCAACAGAGTTGAACCACAATGAACCAGTCTTTTTAAAGCATTTAAAAAATTATTAATCACATCAATAATGTGTAAAACAAAGAAGCAATTTCGAGTAGAAATCATTGATGCAAATGAGAGGTTATTAAGTCCACAGCAGGCTTTAAAGTGATTGAATGACGATGAGCATGCTTTAATCATCGTACGATAATGATTTTAATAAATAGAGAATTTTAACTTAAATTGGCAATAATAATAGAAACTTTTTGAGTAATGTTTTTGGAAGACTGTAGCTGTTGAGGACTTGAAGTTATTAATTTAACTAATTGATTATTTAATATTTTAGCCACTGGAATGGATAATAGCATGTGACGTGGAAATGAAGGACAATAACATCGGGACTTGAAATCATCTCCGAATTTTAATTTTCGTTTTTGTGAGAGGAATATTTTATTGATTTTCTTTGCTATTAATTCATTCATTGACACATTTTTATTCAACGTGTAGGTTCAGAGCACTTGATGCTCGACCGTGTGGACCTTTTTTCAAATGAAATGTGATCGGATTGCTTGTCTCTGATTTAACCCGCTTCACTCGGTACCAATGTCCACTTGAATTTTAAAAAGAAATGTAGCATTATTTATTATTTTAATTATTCATTTAATTGCGAAGAGCAGATGGACTTGGTATCCTTGATCTTTAGATGTGCCAATCAATGGTGAACAATGATAATGTATTTCTCAGTATTAACGATTAATTTATTTCCAATATCCATCAATTTACTGGCGCCTACTGGAGATATTTACTTTCAAAAAATGACAAATGCATCTTATATGTAGCTGATATCGTTAAATCTATGATCATATAGACCTAATACTTAAAAATCCTTAGAATCCTAATCCTTAAAAAAATTCCTTTTTGAAAGAAATACTAATATTCAAACTTTCTCAAACGAACTTGGAGTCTTATATTTGTAATTAAATGTCTCTAGATCCATGCTATTCCAGATTTTGCAGTAATTGCTTAACTTTATCTGTGTTAATATGTAATAAAAATAAGAAATATAATAAAAAGAAATTACTATTTACTTTAAGACCCTAATACATCTTCAAAGACTTGACATACTTCTTAAATCATAAGGACAAACCTTGGATTTATTTCGTTTGATCCATTTATCTAAACAATTTTACATAAAAATTTGTCAAAAAGCCATTAATTTAGCGTGATTTGCAGTTTATCTGCATAGAGATCCAAGGCAAACGTGCAAGGATATTCACATCCGTTTTCATCCTTCAGGAATCCCTTTTCACAGTATCTTCTGCAATGAAAGGTGATGCAAGCTGCAAATGAAAGTCGCAAAATTTATTTGAGGCTAATTAAAGTTTATGGGTTATTTGTTTAAATAAATATTTAAATAACTTTTCAAAGATATCATTTATAATCAATTTAAAATATGTTTCACAATAAATACAGAATCGTTATTATTTAAAATTATTAAAAGACAACCGTAGGAAATACGCTACGCAAAAAGTATCTATTGATATCAACATCTGAGCAGCAACATAATGCCGAACATTTCTACGTTTTAATACGTCGTGTAATAATGAAGTTGTAATGCAATCTTAATATGATCTTCATATGTACCGCATGCTCCGTTCTTGCATGTCTGACCTGCAGAGCACTGTTTACCCTGTTGTCAACCGAAGCAACCATTTAGTTTAGGATTAATCATATGGACTTACATTCAAGAGCTCAACCAAGCAGTTCAACCCTCCTGAAATTGAATTAATAAATATAATCATAATATAATCATAATTTTAAAATATTTTCTAAATATTTTTAAATATTTTAAAATATGTTTTAAAATATATCCTAATATTAAGAAATATCATTATTTAGCGTATAAAAGGCGTACGAGAAAATTACAACTATTGAGATCAACAATTGGTCAGATGTAAAACCTGCATCACTGACTATGCCTAGTCCAGCGAGAAGAAGGAAACATAATACAGCGACCTTCATATTGAATCTGTTTGGACAGAGAATATGTTAAATGTATTGTAAATAACTCTCTTGTTCTAAATAATTTTATCAGAAAATTACTTATGGAATACTTGCTTGTAGAATTGGTTCACCAATGCTTGAGATCCTACTTGTTACATATATATATATATATATATATATATAAGCAATGGACATCATGTGTTGTTGATACCAAAAACACAAATGTAAGTTATTCAGTCACGAAAATTACTGCGCATCTTTGTCGGCCATAAATCTTGAAATACCTCCTTTGAACCACATTTTACAGAGCTTAATATTATTAATTATTTAAATATATCGTGTAATTGCAAGTAATATTATTTACATTTAAAAATTTATTAAATTGAAATCATGCTTCAAAGCTTAATATTGTTAATTATTTAAATATGCAACGCAATAACAATTATAATTATTTGCATTTGAAATTTAGAAAATCGATATCTAAGTCTTAGACAGCAATGCAGTGATATACAGTAATTAAAATTTAATTTTTATTTAATATCACAAATTCAACAAAATACGATTTGTAATAATCAGGCTTAGAACTGATTAGATTATTATAATATTATCCATTTACTACTTATGAATCATAATAAATTTGTGTACATTCAACGTTATCTAAATAAATGTTTAAAAGTTGTGAGTTTCAGTTAGGAAATATTTATTGAGTAAATTTAATGACATTTCAAAGAAGAATTTCAAGAACGGTCATCAATTTTCGATTAATTGGGAATTGTGAATTAAATGTTAATAATTTATTAAATACTTTATTATTTTTATTAATTTCGAATTCATGTCTCAAGAACTTCAAACCAAACTCTTAAATTTTCGCATTTTCAAATTTTTGAGGTAATGAAATACAATTGTTGTTACAGATGGTCAGGAATGGTAGGAATGATATATTTGTAATACATTGTAAAACTCTCCTTTCACAATATGACAATGAGCAAGAGATGAATATGATTTTAATTCTTAATGTTCATCAAAACATGTGCCATAAGTCAAGTTAAGTTGTACTTTCCAAAAATACATTACGTTTACGAAATCATAAGTATATCTTGAATCTGAAACTCTAATCTATATAAAGCTATTTATCGCGAGCACATTTAATCGAAAACTATTGGTTAACTTTATTCAATAACTATTCAAAATGATAATTTCTAATTATTAATACTTTGTTAATTACTGTTCAAATGTTAAGATTTCACGAATGTATTATTTAATTTTAATATTTAGATAGTTAAGCTATTTCTGATTACTAACGATGAAGATCCTGTGTTGCCTTCTTCTGGCTTCGTTTCTTTTGGTCAACATTGGTAAGTTTAAAGCCATTACTTTCATTCCACGGAATGTTTCTTTGTTTCGTAGTCTTATAATAGCCGTTTTCGGACACCTCAGCAATCTGGACTTCATTATTTTACCTCTAAAGTGTCTGCTTAATTCAGATAATTATTCAAATTATTGGTAAAATAAATTGAATTCTTGTTTAAATAAAATTAATTAATTTTAAATTCAAGATTGATTATTTCGTTTTTAATTTTTGTTAATTAATTAAGTAATTAATTTAACTATTAATAAATAAACATCTTACAACTTAAGTTTCTCTGGAATGAAATCATAGAAAAGTTCGGTGCATAGTTATTGCTTTCTGTTGATGAGTTGTTAATTTAACAAATACGAAAATATTTCCATTGTTTACATTTTCAGTTGATTCAGGGGCCGTTCCAAATTGTGAGGTTTGATCATTTGTTTTTATATGTTTATCCCTTTATTACTACCAAACTAATTTCATATTTCGTTAATTTCACCTGAATTCAAAATTTCGGGCGTTTACTGCTCAGAAGCCCAATACTGTAACAAGAACCAGAAATGCGGTTTGGATTTTGTCTAATATTTAAATTGTACATCCATTACATTTAAATTTGAGTTAATTTGTTGTAATTTCATTTAATAAAGATAATTAATATTCTCAGCTTGCGTGCCTTACCAATGCGTTAAGACCTGTCCAAAGGGCTTCAAAAAAGGATAGAAATGGATGCTAATATCCTTGCACCTGTGCTTAAAGTTTGAACGATGAAGGAAAACGAAACTTCACTTTAAGAAAATTGAAGAATGAATATTCATTTAATAAAGAAAGAACTCAATTTTATTTTAAATTTGCAATTGTTGGTTAACCCTTTGGAAGGTTTAATAGCTTCAGAATAAAATCATATTAAATACTTTGACTTCAATGGATTGTTTAATAAATTGGTAGGTATTGTTAACATGCCAAAAGATATTTATAACAATTATAATCGAGTTTTTCCAGATATTATTTCTAATTAGTGAAAAATGAATATAAAATCTGAAATTCAAATTTGGTCTTGCTTGACTGGATATCGTTATGCGGATTTAAACTACCTGGTCAAATTAAAGTATTTTGGAATTAAATTTATTAGAAGGAAAAAATGCCTGGAATTTTCATCGCATGGAATTTCTTTGCTCCGCTTTTTCTGTTAGATCGACTTAAAATTAGTGCTCCGTTGAAAGTTTTGGGTTTGTTGACTCAGACATGTGAAATGAAACTGTAGTTCATTGGTGAAGTGCTATTGCACAGCATCAGTAGTTCTCATGGACAGTCGTTCACACCGATACCACTTTGGTTTCGAGTCCATTGGTCACTTTAGCGAGACCTCAACCAAATGTCTTAAAAGTTCAAAATTGTTTTAATTTTTTTTCAAGGTAAATTTTAAGAATTTAAAGCCACTTTGAAAATTAAATAAGGATTCTAAGAATGGAATCAAAATTAGCTCTAAGGTGCTTTCTTGCACTATTTCTGATTCGATTATGTGATTTCATTCAATAAAATATTGCATCCGAGACGTCATCTTGTTAAGACCAAGACTGCAAACAAAAATTACGAACAAAAAGCAGTTCCAACGGTTTAGACAGGAAAAATCTAGTTGTTAAGAAATATAAATTATAATGTTTGGTATACCGCATTCGGTCCAGGAACACTCCAGTGGATAGGCACAATTGCTGTTCTGAAAGGAACATCGCATAAGCTCAAGTAATCACAGACTATTTAATAAACTAAGAATAACTAATCAAGTTATTCATAATAGCCACGGAATGTTTCTAACAAAACATCTAAAATTTGGAATAGTTTCATCAAAACAATTGCAGTGACTCACAAAAAAACAGAATTCTCCCATCCTCCGAGCTGCAAATCATAAAAATAAATTTAAGCATTTTAATTGTAGCTGATTTTAAGATTGCAAATTGAGAAAGTTAAAAATTTGGAAACCAATTTCAACTTTTTATTGACAAAGGGAGGCAAGTTTGAAAACAGGGAATTATAGAAAAGTCATTAAAATGGCAGGTTTAGCAGAAGACAAAATATGTTTCCAAAATATTTAAGTTTATATGTTTTACCTATCAAAAACAAATCACCTAAGAGGGATTGAAATAATTTGATAAAACATTATTAAACAAATAATTTCATGTAACAGAAAATCTTTTTTTCAATTTATAAATGAAATAATATATAATATTATAAATAATATATAATATTATAAATAATATATAATATTATAAATAATATATAATATTATAAATAATATATAATATTATAAATAATATATAATATTATAAATAATATATAATATTATAAATAATATATAATATTATAAATAATATATAATATTATAAATAATATATAATATTATAAATTAAATAATATATAAAGAGGTTGTAATAAATATTACAACAACTATAACTATAAAGACTTATGTCCATTTTGAATGCAGTGACAACTTACCTGAATAGCACATGACCAAAGCTATCAGAAGCAAAGTGTTCAACGTCATCTACTAAATTGTTTCTACTAAAATTGCAACAGAGTTGAACCACAATGAACCAGTCTTTTTAAAGCATTTAAAAAATTATTAATCACATCAATAATGTGTAAAACAAAGAAGCAATTTCGAGTAGAAATCATTGATGCAAATGAGAGGTTATTAAGTCCACAGCAGGCTTTAAAGTGATTGAATGACGATGAGCATGCTTTAATCATCGTACGATAATGATTTTAATAAATAATTAGAGAATTTTAACTTAAATTGGCAATAATAATAGAAACTTTTTAAGTAATTTTTTTGGAAGACTGTAGCTGTTGAGGACTTGAAGTTATTAATTTAACTAATTGATTATTTAATATTTTAGCCACTGGAATGGATAATAGCATGTGACGTGGAAATGAAGGACAATAACATCGGGACTTGAAATCATCTCCGAATTTTAATTTTCGTTTTTGTGAGAGGAATATTTTATTGATTTTCTTTGCTATTAATTCATTCATTGACACATTTTTATTCAACGTGTAGTTTCAGAGCACTTGATGCTCGACCGTGTGGACCTTTTTCAAATGAAATGTGATCGGATTGCTTGTCTCTGATTTAACCCGCTTCACTCGGTACCAATGTCCACTTGAATTTTAAAAAAAATATAACATGGAAAAGGTATCTTTTGATCTTTAGAAGTAATCAATGTAATTATTATTTTATTTTATTGCGAAGAGCAGATGGACTTGGTATTATTGATCTTTAGATGTGCCATTCAATAATAATTTATTTATTTCTCAGTATTAACGTTTAATTTATTTCCAATAGCGATGAAGGACTCACTATCGCCTACAAGAGATATTTACTTTCAAAAGATGACAGATGTATCTTATATGAGGCTGATATCTTTAAATCTATGATCATACAGACCCGCTAATCCCTAAAAAATTCCTTTTTGAAAGAAATACTAATATTCAAACTTTCTCAAACGAACTTGGAGTCTTTTATTTGTAATTAAACGTCTCTAAATCCATGCTATTCCAGATTTTGCAGTACCTGCTTAAATGTATCTGTGCTAATATATAATAAAAACAAGAAATATAATAAAAAGAAATTACTATTTACTTTAAGACCCTAATACATACAATTGACGTACTTCTTCCGTTATAAGGATGAACTTTGGATTTATTTCGTTTATCCATTTCTCCATTTATTGTCGCTTATTGACCAAATATTTTGTATTGACAGATTTATGGGAAAACAGTAATTATGAAAGTCAAGCAATAATGAATATCAAGCAAAAAATAAAACTAACAATTTAAGTTCCTTTAACCAATTTTATGTAAAATTTGTCAAAAAGCCATTAATTTAACGTGATTTGCAGTTTATCTGCATAGACATCCAGTTATGGATTTCAGGCACACGTGCAAGGATATTCACATCCGTTTTCATCCTTCAGAAATCCCTTTTCACAGTATCTTCTGCAGTGAAGGGTGACGCAAGCTGCAAAATAAAGTCCCAAAATTTATTTGAGGGTAATTAAATTTTATGGGTTTATTTAAATAAATTTTCAAAGATAAAAGATATTAGAATCAGTTTGAAATATGTTTAACAATAAATATAGCATCGTAATTTAAAATTATTTAAAATGATTAAAAGACAACCGAAGGAAATACGATAAGCAAAAAGTATCTATTGATATCAACATCTGAGCAGCAACATAATGCCGAACATTTCTACGTTTTAATACGTCGTGTAATAGTGAAGTTGTAATGAAATCTTAATATGATCTTCATATGTACCGCATGCTCCGTTCTTGCATGTCTGACCTGCAGAGCACTGTTTACCCTGTTGTCAACCGAAGCAACCATTTAGTTTATGATTGATCGTGTGGACTTACATTCAAGAACTCACCCCACAGACCAACCCTCCTGAAATTGAATTAAACTGACATTTTAAAATATATTCTAATATTAAGAAATATCATTATTTAGCGTATAAAAGGCGTACGAGAAAATTACAACTATTGAGATCAACAATTGGTCAGATGTAAAACCTGCATCACTGACGATGACGAGTCCAGCGAGGATAAGGAAACATAATATAGCGACCTTCATATTGAATCTGTTTGGACAGAGAATATGTTAAATGTATTGTAAATAACTCTCTTGTTCTAAATAATTTTATCAGAAAATTACTTATGGAATACTTGCTTGTAGAATTGGTTCACCAATGCTTGAGATCCTACTTGTCTTGAGTTACATATATATATAAGCAATGGACATCATGTGTTTTTGGTATCAAAAACACAATTGAAAGTTATTCAGTCACGAAAATTACTGCGCATCTTTGTCGGCCATAAATCTTGAAATACCTCACTTGAGCCACATTTTACAGAGCTTAATATTATTAATTATTTAAATATATCGTGTAATTGCAATTATTATTATTATTTGCATTTAAAAATGTAGAAAATTGATACAGTCATGTAGTCGTAGTAGTAATTCTGTCCACTTATAATTGTTCGTAAAAGTAAATCATAAACGTATATTGAATTTCTAATGAATTTAACAAAATTAAATAAAAATACAGTTGTTAATAAATTAAGCTTAGAAATGATTAGATTAAAATTGTTATGATTAGATTAAAATTGTTATGTTATCCATTTATGATTACCCATAACTCGTAATAAATTTTGTACATTTCGTTGTTTACGTTACCTAAATAAATGTTTAAAGGTTGGGGTGTTCGCTTAACAAATTATTTATTGATTAAATTTAATTATATTTCAAAGTAAAATTTCAAATACGGTCCTCAACTTTCTATTTAATGTATAATAATAGTCATAAATTTAATAATAATAATTGGTAATAATTTAAATGGAAACAATTTATTAAATACTTTAATATCCTATTAAATTCAATTCAATGTTTCACTAATTGCAAAAGCGAGGCGTTTGAGACATAATTGTTATTTATGAGATATAAAGTTGCAGATGGTGTCGATGCGAAGGAATTTTTTAATAAATTTTAAAACTTTCCTCTCACAGATGAACATGAAATAAATGGTTTTTTTTTTAATTCTGTTCGTCAAGACAAGTCCAGCAAGTCATGTTAAGTTGCACTTTCCAAAAATATATTATATTTATGAAATCATAAATATGTCGTGAACCTGAAAGTCTAGTCTAGTCTATTTGAAGCTCTCAGTCCGAAGCACATCTAAATGATATCTATTGGTTAATTTTAAGCAATAAAATATTCAAAATGATAATTTTAATTATTATTAAGTCGCTAATTAATATTTAAATGTTAATATATCTCTGTATATATCTTAATATGTCTGTAAAATGTGCGATTTACTTTTAATCTTGATTAATAATTACCAGTTGAATATCACCTCATCAATTTCTTCACCTTCCATCATCTTCAACAGGTCCTTTTTCAAATATTCGTGATGTCGTGAAAAGACTGTGAGAGGACGAAACGGAGACGAGGCCCACATGTTATTAATTTATAAAAAAAAAACAAACATGTTAAATTAACTAACCACATATCCAGTTTTATGCTGGTTAAATCCGTTACCTTAATGGTTATTACATATTTTGTAAAGTACTTTCTTACGTAATTAGGACTGGATACGATGAAATGTCTATATATCCATGACTCATACTCTGATATTTTAAAATTTTGATCCACCGGTTTTTCAGATATCTATTAAACTAAAATAAGAAATACTATTAACATTTGAAAATATATCATTAAAGTTGTTTAAAGCAACCTACTTGCATTAATCGCATTAAATAATCTGGCAAACTGTTTATAAATTTTCTAATTAAAAAGTGAATTTCACTTGGAAGATTCTCATAAGATAATCTCCATAGAATAGAAATGTCTTGGATAAACCAACATCTTCACAACTGACCCACTAGTTATGAATACTTATTCTACAATACTCATCAATGGCTTTGCTTAATGCTTCGATTTCTATTCAATGTAGATTTCATTAAATTTATGTAACAAATCACATAAATCATATGAGTAAGCGATTGTATTGGTTATCATTTTCTTGTACTTTAATCTCGTAGGACATTTTCAAAGAGCCTTTTAATGTAAAATTATTTTCTTTTAATCATCAATAAAAAAATTAACATTTAATTATGTCGTTGAATCTACTAATAGTGGTACTGATTACACGAGGCACCGTATAGTATTAGTTACCAATTACGTGATATTGTACAAAAAACAAACTTATAAGTAAAGAAAGTTAATCCATGCAGAGCTTAACCTATCGTCTCTGTGATTCCTTGTCATCTTACGCTTGAGTATTTTCGCCTCCTTTGTATAAGTTGATGAGACAAAGTTTTAAAGATGCTTTTGAACATTTAGCAATTTTATAGATTAATGTATTATAAACAAACGCAATGATTTTCGTTCAACGTCTATTAAATGCTTTCTTGTTAGATTTCATGTAAATTATAAAACTCTATTTTCGGATTTAAATATTTTTGTACTTTGGCGAAGCAAAATAATTATAATCATAATTGTTCATAAACTATAAACAGTGCTTTGTGCAACATTCAGTATCCACGAGTGAACTTTCGCTGGATAAATTTAGTTTTCATCACAACAAAGTACGTCGACCTAAGTATCGGCTTTAACATTTAACAACTTGAACGTTTTCAACATGAATTAGTGAAATGTTTTTCATTAAATTTCAATAAAAATATTAATATTTCCACAGGAAGTTTAACAATTGCCCTTAAGTTAAAAATAATTTCGATTGAAAATAATGTGAACCATTTAATTGTGAATCGTATGTCTTATTTACATTTGCATTAATCAGACTTTCATTTGTTCGCCTCTTCCAGCCAGTCCATACTTGAACTCCTGCAGTTGTACAGAAGTGGTGATTCACTATTCGACTGTAGGCCCAGTGCTTTCCCGGCGGCGAGACTTTCTTCATTTAGCTGGTCAATTGATCGTGGATTTTTCTCCAGCATCTGCTTGTATCCATCCTTCTTGTTGACGCTTTTGTCGTGGTTGACGTATCTTATGCATATAGAATTCAAGTTGGTCAGACTCTTGGAGGTCGTATTGCCGTCTCCTCGTTGATCATTCGAGTGTTTGTGGAGTTTCTGCATTGCCAGTCGATGCTGATCCTGAGCCGAACGGCCTGTCAGGTAATGAGGTTTGTGTCTCGGAGTCGGATGGTTCCCGCAGGAATCCACGTCTGCCGGATTGATGGCCTGGTCTTGGGATGGCGCCTTGAAATCTCCTGTCGTCCTCTCATCAAGGACTTGTTTACCCTCTTTTGAGACAACCTCTGGAATGTTCTTGTTCAATTTGTCGAACAATGCGACATGTTCCGACGTTTTAACGGACTTGTTCGTCCCTATTTTCTTGCTGTTTTTAGCCTCAGCAGATGAAGTGGACGCTGTCTTTTCATCTTCTGGTTCTATGCGCCCGCAAAACGTCAAGCCTCTTCTCTTCGACTCGAGTTTCAAGAAAATCGTGATGGAGATGATGATGACCAGGGACGGCCAAAGCATGCAATGCACGACATCAACGGTGGTATAATTCTTCTTCACGATCACCCTCTGAACGTCCGTTGTGTCGTAAAAGCATCGAAACGACGCTGATTTAAGTCTCCATTTCTCGGCGAATTCCTCAACTGCTTTGGCGTTTTCATCTCTTGATCTGTGGCAGACGCTGAAGGAGCACTGAGGAGAAATATAAATAACCGGTTGTACTGTTTGTTTTGAAAATTTCAAAATTGACCGATGTTGTCTTCACTTTTATTATTTTCTTGTTGTGTTATTAAGTTTCAGATATGCAAAAAAAAATTGCAAATGTAAACACAACTTTGGGAATTTCGTTCTCAACGGTTTTAAGGAGTCGCTAGAAATGGGGATCTCTTGAAATATGTGATTGTCTAACATTACCTGAGGTTACAAAACATTCTAACTATGTACTTACGTAAGTGCGGCATGCAGTATACAGCGCTCTAATTATTGGATTAAAAGTTTAATTTATTGATAAATTTAATTAAATGATAAATTAAATTGATTTAAACGAAGGCTGCTTAATTATGTGGCAAGGCCTTAAGCCGCTAGAAATTTATTAATTTATTTCTAAAAAATTCTATGCCGTGCGGCTATTGCTAATTTCGAGGTTTAACTAGTTTTCTTCGGTTTCTTCTAAGCTTTCACTTTTCGGAAGTTGAATCTCCTTGGGATGAAAGGAGACAAATGCTACTGTAAGATTTATCGTGGCTTGAAAATTACTCCTAAAAATTAAAAATAAACAATACACCATTGTATTTTCACAAATGAAAA
Source organism: Hirudinaria manillensis (assembly GCA_034509925.1). Classification (NCBI taxonomy): domain Eukaryota; kingdom Metazoa; phylum Annelida; class Clitellata; order Hirudinida; family Hirudinidae; genus Hirudinaria; species Hirudinaria manillensis. Next base: position 3,658,797 of record CM067527.1, read on the forward strand.
AACTTGTTTAATTTAATGATAAACAACTAAAGGCTGTAATAAAAAAAGTACCGCTAAACTTTGGAATCAAAGTACAGCTGCTTCAAAATAGGTGTTTATGAATCAAAGTGATGCACGCTTCATGTACAAAATTATACATTTCTATGTTTATATACGTACATTTATGTACTTTTATGTAAGCATATACATTTACATAAGCATGTACATTCGAGTACTTTTATATAAGCAAATTCTAAAAGTATTTTTTTGACTCTTCTTGAAATTCTTGTTCGGTGCAGCCCTAATCTGACCATTATTCTGGCCACACTTTGCATCCATCTTTTTTTCCAGTCCATGGAAGGCCTCTTCAGTCACACACCTTTTTTATTTGTTTCCTGCTTCCTCCAAGAGAAGAATTTTTAAATTCCAAATCTGGATAATGATTCGTTCAATTCTGAAATAAGCCAAATAAATTTTTTTAAAAATAATTTTCCGGGAATGCATTTTTAACTAATTAGAAATGCAGTTCAATATTTCCATTCCATTGAACGTTCGTTCACCTGTTTGTTTTAATATATTATAAAAAAAAAATTAATCCAAATTTCCTGCAGTTTTGCTTTGGCCATTCCGTCCTTGCTAATGTTGCTAAGGCAATATTTTTTCATTTGCTTGCAAATTTTCTGCAAATGCTACTCTCATTCGTTCAAAATTTCAAGAATTATTTCGAAACAAACAAAAAAAAAACGATAATAATGTTATTATTTATATATCAATATTTGTGAAATAATATATAATTATATTTCCACCGTTCAAAATATCGTGCGGGAAACAACGAAAAATGGAGCATGCTCTAGCTTTTTTTAAAAAAGTTGTTTATCATCATCATTATTTTTTATATTAGTATTATCTTCGTTAGTAATATTATTATTATTATTATTATTATTATTAATGAAACCCGTAAAATAATTCATGTTATGAGATAGAAGCAGGTCAAGTTATTTGCACACGGTCAGAATGAAAAATTGCAGCGAGAAAAAGCCATAAACTGGTACACTTGCCGTTCTGTGTGCCTTCGCCGTGGCTGATCACGTAAAATCGTTAACCTTCTAATAAATCAAGCTTTCGGCTTTTACTTTTATTTTATTTTCGACTATTAAATGTAAAGAGACGAGTCAATAACTATGGATTGTCAATCGTTTCGGCAAGAACATCTAGAATAAATGCGGAAACGTATCTGTGAAATGTTATCGGCGATTGGAAAGGCAGGTCCTAAAGATCTATTTATGAAGATAATATTTTTCAGTTTTGACAGCGAGGCTGGTTATGTCGATTCTGTGCATTTGTTTCGAACCAATCCTTTGATTGGTATCAATCGAATCAATCGATTTGTACCGGGTGCCAACTTCTTCAGTCCGCATTTGACTCGTTGGTTTCATTTCAAACGTGATCTCTCGTTTAAAGCGCTTTAATTAAGGTTTTAAGTTAATTAGTTATTGCTTGGCTTTTATAATCTGTAACTGTAAACCACAATATAAACATCATTCATTAAACATCAAGCGTTGGATAATTATGATAGTCGATGTGTTATGCGCCCAAAGATACGCTACCAACTTTTATAACCCTTACAAGACATTTTAATTTCAAAAGATTCTTCTAATTTCTGTCAATATTTGCTCATTCCTTTAAATTGTTACCAGACATTTGCTTAAGGTTCGGCTCCGTATATCTTGCTGGAGACAACTTAAAAAGATGACCAACAAGGCTCGCTTCGTCCCAGAACTTTAAACTTTCCCCTCTGAGCCTTGTAAGTTCATCATTGTTGTCAGTAGGAATATAATTACCTCTTTTTCCACAACTGACTATTATTATTACAGAGACTTATTATTGCACATTGACTATTATTATTATTAATATTAATATTAATATTATTATCATTTTTATTATTATTATTATATAGATATATACGCCAAACACTACAACCACCAAACAACTTACAAATAAAAATTCCAATCAAATTCTTGAAAAAAAAAATTCTCTCGCAATAACAGAAACAATTTTCTTTGAGCGGTCTCTTGATGGATGTAAATGTTTGACATCTGACAAAATCCTTCTGATATTCGGGTCTGTCTTTGGTCAATTCCTCCGAATGCAAATTGAATCCCAGTTATTTCTCCGCGTTGCTGCTCCAAACCGCCAATTCATTCCTTCATTTCAAGCGAGGTTTTTTTTTCTCTTTGATGGCTTCTATTATTTCAATCGCTTATTTAGAGTCTAATTTATTAATTTTAATTAGTCATTCTGATTGGTGGTTCAGTTCAGGAAATTTTTATTATTATTAGCATTACAATTAACTAAAAGCCAATAAGAGAATTGGAATCTTAGTTTTGCGGACCAATGGAATATCACTTTAGTTCTTTGAGGTTAGTTCGTCAATGTCTGCTACCAGTCACGGAAAGCCAGCAATTTAGCAACGCCCTTCCATCCAGCTGTCATTTATTTTTGAAAGAAATTTGTTGACCAAAACATCACAAGATGCCTTGAAGAATTATCAGCATCACTTTATACTTATATGGGAATGGGGACGATATTTAATTTCAAAAAGCCTCACTCGATAAATTCCAAATAAAGAAAAACCAAGCAATAACGAGTAATATTAAGACACATTAACTAATACTAAGTATTATAATATAATAAGTAAAGTAATATTACGCAATAACAAGTAAAAATAATAAACAGCCCTAGTTTCCCTTGAAGTGAAACAAGATTCCGACCGCGCACAGTATTTGAGATCCCAAGCGCTCATCAGTTCTTCATCAATTTGATTTCTGGACGTGCAACCGGGAAGCAATATTTAATCAGACGTCCATCCATCCGCAAAGCCCGGAGCGGTCGAATTGAGCCCCCGGTTTAGGGATCAAATGGCTTTTGAAGACCCGCATTGCTGAATTCAGGACGCCAGGATTTTATTTCCAGGGAGATTTTTTTTATTTGGTTTCAAATAAGATTGGATGAGAGTGGACAGGCCCGGATGTACTATAAACGATTTGAAATTATTAAATTACCGCCACGTTAATATTGGTTTAATAATTAATATCATTAATGGTAGGACTGAATGCCTAAGACTGAAGTCTCACGAAACGGACGAATATTTCTCTGCCCGCAATCAAAACATCGCAGTTACGAGGAATGAGCGGGTTTGGACAAATTCTCTGCTGGCAATTTCGAGAACTTCTCGTTTGGAAAATAAAAAAATAAAATAAAATAAATGAAAAAGGTCAAAAAGGTCAAAAAGACTTGAACTGAAAGCTTAAAACGGAGGGTTGAACGAACTTTCACATTAAGATTCTCTGATTCGTGCGATAAAAATAGATGGGAGACGTTTTTGTTGGCGATGCCGACGATGACGACGAAGATGGTTTTGTTTATATGATATGGTAATAGAGTTAATCGCTGTTGTAATGGTGATGTTGATGATGATGTCGGGTGGACCAGCATTGAGATGAACAACCGAACGGCCTCGGCTTCTCGGACAGGCTTCGTCTGCTTGGAAGACCAACTCTACGAGTGCAAGTTCTTCCGCATCGTTGCATCCCATCATTTCGAGCAGGAAAATATGGACCTACTTTCGATCGCCCTTAAATTAGCCGGTTGCACGAGCCCGGTGCGTCACTTCTAGAATAGTCTGGAGTCTTGCTGAAGCAGAGAGTTTTGACACCTTCAGATCTTCAGTGTTATTTCAAACACGGCTAAAGTTTTTAAAGCTGTTTCCATAAAGTCTTCATTATGTAATCTCCTCACGGACAGTTGATAAGTGGAGGGATGCATTTCAATGGCACAGGTCATCATTTATTTATTGAACATTCACTCCATCCGCGACTTGAGAGGAGGCAGCTACAAAGACGTTCAATAAAACTGCATCGAGGCTCGTCCGAATCGTTCGAATTGAATGACTTGGTGGAGCAGGCAAGAATAGGTTGACTGCCATGTGCCGCCGTTGTTGAAGTTGTTGAAGTTGTTGCTGTTGTTGTTGATGATGATGACGATGACTTTACGTGAAAACGGCATTCTTAATGTTAACGCAAATGTTTATTATTTCTTCAGAGTCCCTCGAAATAATTTATACCATGACTGGCTAACCGCTCAATAATTGGCTTGCCAATATGTTGGGATGCATTCCAGACTCTCTTCGTCTTTCCAAAATGTCACCTCCAAATGTTCTAGAATTTTTTTATACTTGAAACTTATTTCAGCCTCAATTCACTTTTCCGTTTCACTTTTCAAGCCACAAATTCCAGGCGTTCGATGAGAGGAAGCAGAAGAGCCAGCGTTGTTGCAGCGAAACGTTGTTTTATGCCAATCCGTGTTAATTGACGTTTCAAAAGCGATTAAAATGATTTTTGTTTTCAAAATTCAAATAAAAAATTTCGTTAGTCGGTACGGTAGTTGAGTCACGAGATTGAATCGAATTCACGCTTGTGACAATTGAATAATTAAGAATATTTTCAGGCAGTTTTAAAAGTATTAAACCAGGGTTTTTGTTTTATTGGATTCTTAGCACAAGACGTGCACAAAGAGGTGGAATGAATTTGAATTGTTTTGAATATTATTTCCTTAAAAAGGCAGACACGTAATGTTTTTTTTTGATGGGAAAAAGGGGAGGAGGGCAAGGGAAAGAAACGGCCCTTCTGATTGGCTTGTGACCCCCAATCAGGTTGTCCGAGGGTCGGTTCCACCCTACACTGGAAAAATTAAAAATTGGTTGGTGTTGAATCAGGAATTTTTTGGTTTAAAATTTTATAATTTTAAAGTGATTGTAACAAACAAAAGATAGATCATCTGCAGTGTTTTCTAAAATTGATTCCAGTACGAGGTCGAAATCACGTCACTGAACATAGTGAAGATTTTAATAACCATCTCATACTTTCTGGTTTAATTCCTGGGATTAATAAAATATTAATATCTAATTATTGAAATTAACAAAATATTAATAACTAATTATTAAGATGCTGCTCCATCTTCTGGTTTCCATTCAATATAAATAACGAAACACGAAATGAAGACGAAAAACAATCCATCAGTTTTCAAACTGAAATTCATTTAAGAGTCCCCAGATTCAAATGATTGAAGGAATTTCAATTGAAAATGTTTCATGTTCACGGTTTCCAATCTGCGTTTGTATCCCTTATTGTTGCAAACAATATTGTTTAATACTACAGTACATGTTATAAACAACGTATTGTAACATATATTAATAAATACTAGTTTTAATTCATAAATAATATATGCAAATGATATTTTGGATATTATTGCATATTGTAACATATATTTTAAACAACATATTATAAATAATGTAACATAAATTATTAAATACCGTTTTTAATCAATAGGTAATTTATGCAAATGTTATTTTGAATGTCACCAAAGATCTCACAAATTTTATCCAGAACTGCAGGCATATTATTATGTTGATATTATTATATTGTTTCAATGCGTCCACAAGAAAACATATCTTAATTGAATTTAAGTTTCAAATTTCTGAATTTAAAAAAAGTTTTTTTTAACAAATCACAATAAAGAATTAATTAATTAATTAAAGAAACAAATTTCCTATTATTATTCTAGTTTTATAAATTTCTAAATTACGGTTTTAGCTAATTGTTTATAATTGCTAACATTTCCTGCCATCAAAATTTTCATCTGCTAGAATCAATGCTATCTTTTTAGGTCAACTTTTAACCAATTGTCAGACATGAAAAAAAAAAACTGCTTCAATAATTTAATAAAATTTTAATAATTTTTATTGCTTAACGAAGTCTGCTTTTTAAACTTAGAAAACTTCTCTTGAAAAATCTTCATAATGCAATTTTTTTGAGTCTCTTATATCTCATATATCAATTTTCTCTAATAAACAAAATAAATTCCAAAATGTAACACATAAATACAAATACATAATACAATTACATCGTACAATCATACAAACATATTATGCAACCATACAAATATAATTCTGTTTGGTCCTCACTGGTCTAAATCAATTGACACCACAGCATTTGGACTGCACGGGTTTCATTAGACAATGATTACATTTTATTCGAGCCAAACATTCAAATTTATGGACTCCATACGCATCAAAGATTTCCTCACTCCCACGCGAGCATCTGCATTCCAGAGGGATTGAGGGCTTCAATCCAAGCATTCTTCTCAATCAATCAATCAATCAATCAATCAATCAATCAATCAATCAATCAATCAATCAATCAATCAATCAATCAATCAATCAATCAATCAATCAATCAATCAATCAATCAATCAATCAATCAATCAATCAATCAATCAATCAATCAATCAATCAATCAATCAATCAATCAATCAATCAATCAATCAATCAATCAATCAATCAATCAATCAATCAATCAATCAATCAATCAATCAATCCATCAATCAATCAATCAATCAATCAAATTGATTGAATCAAACAGCTCCAAAGTCATTCAATTCAAATCAACAAAAAATTTCACTCAAAAAAGCTCGCGCCATTAAATTAAAATTAAAATTAAAATTGAAATTAAAACTTAAATTAAAATTGAAATGGAATTCCATCCCCTGGTATGCTTTGATAGCATTTTTAATCCTGAAATTGCGATGCGGCTTGGCCTTTTTTTAGGGGAAGGATTTCTTTAAGTTTAATTATTTTATATTTATTTATTTTAAATATATTTATTTATTTTATGTTTATTTATTTATTTACTTTAAATATATTTATTTTATGTTTATTTATTTGCGTTTCCTTTATTTTGTTTATGTTTATGTTTATTTATGTTTATCACGTCGCTATAGGAAAGAAAATCGTCTGCAATTTGCGAGGGCCACCAGTTATTTGAAACCTCCGCGTACCTACATGTAAGAGTAACTTGGATGGATATTTTATTATTAACAATATTATTATTATTATTATTATTATTATTATTATTATTATTATTATTATTATTATCATTGTCATCATTATTATTATTATTATTATTATTATTATTATTACTATTATTTTACAATTAAGTATTCATTCAAGTACTCTCGCGCTAAGAAGTACGGCATGTTCATTGGAGATAAAAGCTTTCCTGATGTGGAATAAAATGAAGGAAAAATAAAAGAAATAAAAACCCACTTTAAATTCATGCCGCGTTTTTATTTTCCTGGTTTTATTTATTTATTTCGACAATTATTTATTACGTAATAATTTGTTCAATCAATCAATCAATCAATCAATCGATCAACCAATCAATCAGTCAATCTATCAATCAATCAATCAACCAACCAACCAACCAATCAATCAATCGATCGATCAATCAATCAATCAATCAACCAATCGAAGCCACTGATTGATTGTCACTGACTGAAAAAATGAATTGTTCCAATTATTATTAGTAGGAATTTTGACGTTTTTATATTAAAATTTAATGGAATTTAAATTATATTTACGATGAAATGATTGATTAAATAGTTCGATAATATAATTTTATATTTGTTTTTTAATCTAAAAATTCATCAGGAATATTAAACAGTAATTATCATAAATTATGATGATCAGCCGATAATCAAGTCCCGGATGATTCACAGTCCATCGCTTGGATGGGTCGATCGCTGGACTGAGATAATAATAACGAGCAGATCTTCCAGAAAGTTCCTAAGGTCATCATCATCATCGTCGTCGTCGTCGTCATCATCACCATTATCATCGTCATCATCATCACCGAGATGTTGCTGTGGTTACTCGATTTTCTGGTGAGGAGTTGAAAATATTGAACCGATTCATGTTTTGATAGGTTGATTGAGTCGATGTCAACCGAGGATGTCAATCACTTTGAGAGATGCAAAAGTTTTTATGTTAGGAAGGAAGCTGTCCAAGCAAAACAAATATACCATAATGTATCCGAAAGTACTGCAATGCATCCCTTTATACAATAATATGCCATAATAAAATGTAATATAACATAATCATAATATATTCAAATGCATCCATGTTTATTATAATATACCTAAATTACCAAAATGATATACTCCGATTCATGGCCTTTACAAATACGATAACTTTCTTAGTATCACTTTTAAGTTGTTATTGTTGCAATTAAAAGTTGAAATATATTTTAATAAATATTTATTTTGCTTGGTTCATAATTTTATTCTTTCTGACTTCTCAGAAGCTACAAGTTACCAGTTACACGTAACGAGTTACAAGTAACGAGATACAAGTAACGAGTTACAAGTAACGAGATACAAGTAACGAGTTACAAGTAACGAGTTACAAGTAACGAGATACAAGTTACACGTAACCTTGTTCTGTTCTTGATCTGCTGAGAATCAGCTTTGAATGACGTGAAAATGTCCAAGAAAATGCTAAATTACCACCCAGATTCGTGCAAATGCGCTTTCATTCCGAGCAACATTTTTATTTCCGAAACGTACGAATTCCAACTTAAATGTGATTTTATGTTTAAATTGTTTTATTTAAAAACATAAATTCATTTTCTACGAATCGACTTTTAATTAATTTAGCTAAATTTTCGTAAACACTGACAACAAATAAATTTATATATAAAAAAAATACGAAATAAATGATAATTTAATTAGAGGATTATTATTGGATTATTAATCAAATAATAGAATTGAATGTTCAAAATTAATTCATTTCGAGAACCCAGCAGGGAAAATACTCGGCATTCACGTCATCTTTTCTAAAGAAACGTCATAAATCTCTATCTCATCGTCATCGTCATCATCGTCATCATCATCATCATCATCGTCATCATCATCATCATCATCATCATCATCATCATCGTCATCATCATCATCATCATCGTCGTCCTTGACCAGGAAAAGGATGACAAGATGACAGTTTTTCTGGTTTCACTTTCTTTTTGCTAAAGTCGATATTCTAATAATAATAATAATAATAATTTGACCTCGTTTAAACATTATTTAAGTGAATATTAATTAACAATTGATTAAATATTCGTTAAAAATCAATTTAAAAATACTTAAAATTCAATTAAATGGACCCATTTTCAAAATTAAATTTAAATAACGTATGTTACACATTGTTTCGTCCTTATGAGCTGGCGAAATATTTAGTTTAAATTTTTATTGAATATTTGATTATGATGATGATGTTGATGACGACGACGATCACGACGATGATGATGATGATGAGGAAGAAGAGGAAGAGAAGAGGATAACGATGAAGGCGATGATAACGACCCCCGACGATTAAGCTTCGAAATGCATTATCATTTATAAAAAGTTCGAGAGTAAAATTTTTATCAGTTGAATTTCATTTCAAAACAAGTGAAATAACCAGGAATAAATCGAATTTAATTTTGAATTTCAGAATAAATTTTACGAAATTAAAATAAATTTGATATAAATTCAAATCTCATGAAATCCAAAGACACTACAATTATTCTGCCTCCGGGCAACAACAAAAAAAAATGATTGAGTTGTTTTATTAAATATTTAAAAAAAATATTTCAAATATATATATTTCATATTCTTAAAATGTCGGAAACTTTTTTGTTCTCCAACAATTCCTTAATTAATGTTTTGACATCGAAACAGGAATATCATGTAATATCAGAAGATAATTATCAGAAAATAGATCGGTAATTCCAGAAATAAATAATTAAATATTAATATTCTACGTTAATTATATTAATATTTATATTAATATAATAAATATTAATATTTATATTAATATAATAAATATTAATATTTACATTAATATAATAAATATTAATATTTATATTAATAATTAATTATTTAATATTAATATATCGATAATTATCATTAAACAATGTAATTCCAGCAATAAATATTTAAGTATTAAAAAACTTTTTTCTAGCGACTATTGAGACGAGGAATGAAATTGCATTTCAAGGAGTTTCGTGCAAATTTAATTAAAAAATTGTTTTAAATTATTTTCCAACAAACTTCAACACCACAAAAAGTTGGTCAACAATGCCTCCAACAATGGCGTCAACGGCAACATTAATATCAATAATAATAATAGTAGTAGTAATAATAATAATAATAATAATAATAATAATAATAATAATAATAATAATAATAGTAATAATAATAATAATAATAATAATAATAATAATAATAATAATAATAGTAATAATAATAATAACAATAATAATAGTAATAATAATAATAATAATAATAATAGTAATAATAATAATAATAATAATAATAGTAATAATAATAATAATAATCATCATTATCATCATCAACAGCATCTCCACCAGAATCCCATGACGCATCGTCGTCCACTTGAACTTGGAAACGACTCCATTTCCAAAGAAATCCTTCGTCAGAGGAAACTTTAAGACATCAATCCCCTCCTCCTCTTCCTCCTCTTCCTCCTCTTCCTCCTCCTCCTCATGAATATTCGTCTGCAAGAACCGAGCTGTGGCTCTTGCTCGTTCAAATGGTTGCTGGATGAAAGGATGGATGGATGGGTGGACGGACGGATGTATGGACAGATGGGTGGGTGGATAGGTGGCTAGTTTCGAGTGGTTCGATGACCTACACATCCTGAATATGGATGGAATGAGCTCCGGAAATCCGATGCTGCCAATTTGTGCTCTTCAATAACGTGGCTTTTAGTTTGGTTGTGACAAATGAAGAACAAATAATGCAAACAAAAAAAAAAAAAAAAAATAATAATAATAATAATAATAATAATAATAATAATAATAATAATAATAATAATAATAATAATAATAACAATAATAATAATAATATCTTTAGAATGACATTGAATGCAAAGCAAATAGGATTTCAAACTTCATAAAAAGGAGAATCTTCCATATTGACAATATTACCATCATTAATGTCATCATCATCATCATCTTCATCATCATCATCATCTTCATCATCATCTTCATCATCATCTTCATCATCATCGTCGTCATCGTCAAGGATCGAGATTTTTTGTTCGGATTTTCAAAAATTCAGATTCCGAAAATTCCAAAGAATTGAAATCGAAAGTCATCAACGTTTCGTATTTTAACACAAACTTTTTATTTTCTTTTTTTTAAATTTTAACTTCAATTCCTAACGAAATCAATTTTGCCAACACGTCAAGCAATAGCCACTGCAGTAGTAATTGTTAATAATAATAATAATAATAATAATAATAATAATAATAATAATAATAATAATAATAATAATAATAATAATAATAATAATAATAATAATAATAATAATAATAATAATAATAATAATAATAATAATAATAATAAACCTTTAATAAATAAATAAACAAACAAGTATTGCATAATACTTTCTCGACCAAAGCACTGGTTGAACCAATCAATCAATCAATCGTGCTACCGGCAACGTTACCAAAGTTCTACGGAATATATTTCCATGACAATATTGAATCTATTATTTACTACTTATCAATTTTTATTTATTATTATTTATTTATTATTATTATTTATTTATTACTATTTATTTATTTATAGTTGTTCGTGACGACAAACTGAATGTAATCTAATAATTGAAACACAATTAAACTGAATTGATGCAAATAAAAAACTAAATTTTGTACTTTTTAAACAAACAACCGTCCGTCGATGCTTGATTGATGATGTAACGAGAGTATTTTTCAACGTAATTTGTTTCCTATTTTCAAATTGAAACGAGCAGAAATATCCGCCCACGTGAAATTTCATTTCAGAAACAACACAAAAAGAAAGAAATAAAGAAACTTTGTCTTCATTAGGACTCCTCATCTTCTTCTTCTTCTTCTTCTTCTTCTGATCAGCATTTTGCATATCAATTGACAGCATGGCCGACATGTCGCTCGAATTACGTCGTAATTCTGTTATTAACTGAATCCATTTAGATATGTTTATGTTTACATTTCTACTCCAGCCGTCCGATTATCATCTAACTACTACTGGCTCCACCCACTCGATTTAATTAATGATAATTTATTCATAACGATTTTTAACACAACAGGAAAACGATTGCATCAGGAATCCGGAAAATGAAGGTCATCCAGCAACAAGGACACGAGGCACGAGCAGTGCAATAAGTGAGCTGTTTATTAATTAATTAATTTATTTATTTTATGCATTAATATTAATTATAATTATAATTATTAACATATACATTTCCTTTAGTTTTTTATTAATTTATTTTATAATTAATTAATAAATAAATAAAATGTTTTAATAAATAAGTTATTTCGTTGAATCAGCCAAAAGTAAGATTTGTCATATATTATTATAAATTGTTTTGCTATTATAAAATTTAAGTATTAGTAATTATTATTGTTATTATTATTATTATTATTATTAATTTATTTTATTTTATTTAATATTATTTAAATATTAGTAATTATTATTGTTATTATTATTATTATAAAATTTGTAACCAATACAATTCTGAGTTTCAGGCAATCATAATCAGCAGCATCGCAGTAGTTAAGTTGGTGGCTGTAAAACATTGTACACTGTACATTGTACATTGTACGAAGTGTACAAGTACATGGTTTACAGTGTACATTTATTTTACAATCGCTGTAAATTCAACTGTGCATCCATTCAGGATGGATGCATCAGTTTCAAAGCAACTGTTTAAGAGATTTTAAAGCACTTAAAGATTCCATAAAAACTCCAGTATTGTTTTTGTTCTTATTGTTGATGTTGTTGTTCTTATTGTTGTTTTCGTTCCTGTTTCTGACAGAAGCAACTTCGTTCACAAGAGTTTCATTCACTCAGGTTATTAACTGAAAGAACCAATGAGATTCTTGGAGACTCATTTGAATATTAATTTATTTATGAATTTGAATACCAATCAATATTCATTATTAATTTACATATTAATTCGTTTCCTCTTATTTGTTTCTCACTTAAGCTGCTTAGATTTATTTTGTAATTTATTGTAAATTTTAAATTTATTTTAAATTCCCGCAGAAATAACTTATCACGACTTTGGTTGGCGAACGAGACTTTGGCAGAGAAATATTTTTTCAAATATATAGATATTTGTTTTTAATAAATTGGTTTATTTTTCGTAATTTTACGACAAAATCAGTGCTTGATCTGAAAATGCTTTCGAAACTATTCATAATAACTATCTAATCTTTGATTAGACCGAGAAATACGTTGCTGTGGTTTTGACAACTGATGTTAGTAGATTTTATTAAATATAAACATTCTTTGTAATAATAAAATTAATTTTAATTTAAATTAATTTAAGTGAAATCTTATAAATAATATAATATAAATAAGTTAAATTTTATAAATTATTAAACACTGGGTGGCTGGGTTATCAAGAACTGGAATTGCGTGGTTGACAATGAAGAGTGGGCTGTTGAATGAGCTTGGGGTGGATGGATGAATGAATGAATGAATGAATGAATGAATGAATGAATGAATGAATGAATAAATAAATGGACAGACAGACAGTTATGTAGATGGATGGATGAATGAATGGACAGACAGATATGCAGATGGACGGACGGATGGATGGATGAATGGATAGAGAACATGTCTTATTTCAAATAGTTCAATTCCACCAAAAACATTTGTTTATCCTGCTTCTGCAATTGTTCTTTTTTTTTTTTCATTTTTTCCCCTTCAATTTGTTTCACTGACGACGTAGTAATAAGCTCTAATTTAGGGCAAGAAACGTGTACACAATGAAACGAATACAGATTTCAGGTTCGTGGTCACCGTGGCCCATCATTATCATCACTGCCCTTGTCAAAGTTTATAACCTGGTTCATCATCATCCTCATCATCTTCATCATCTTCCGTCATCATTGCTAAAATAAAAACCCAGGTGTAATCGTTAGAAGGTTAATTCCATAATATTTGTAAAATAATCACTTCTGTGCCATGGACTCCGAAAGAAAATGCAAGACACACGAAGGAATTTCTTCTTATAGTCCGAGATCGATTTCAAAGTAAATTTCAATGGCAGCAGCAACAACAACAGCAACAACAACAACAACGACAACAACAAATTAGCGCATAATAAACCGAACGATTGACAAAGCAAAGCTGAACGAAATGTCCAATTATTTCACGAAATTTACTTTAAAAATGGGGGGAAATGCCAATCATTTGCTGAACCCAACGAGCAGAAATGAACACAGAACTCACTCAGGCCTCAGAAATTGTCAAAACGGTCAATCATCGCCCGGGCCAACTCATTAGCCATTTCCATCCATCCCCGGGGTCCATCTATCCTTCCGTCTATCCATTTATCCGTCCATCCGCCCATCCCTCCATCCGTCCGTCGGTCCATCCATCATCTATGAATCTATCTTAATTGGCTTATTAATTAAGTACGTAATCCAATAACTTTAGTAAATCTAATATCTGTAAATCTAATTATATTTATTTATTGCATTTTATTTAATATTAATTTAATTAATTTGTTTTTTGACAAGTGCCCTTCATCTTCCCTCTCTTCTTCCTCCTCTTCCTCCTCCTCCTCTTCCTCCTCCTCCTCTTCCACCCATTATTAATCACCCTCGATGAACGGGAGAACAATTTTAAACTTTCTCCTTGTCACGTGATCGTTCAACTATTGACTGGCGTGACGACGTCAATAATGATATTTTTGTTGCTGCCATTATTAATATTATTGTTTATTTTATTTCTTCTTATTATTATTATCATTGATATTATTTTTATTATTATTATCATTATTATTATTATTATTATCATTAATATTATTTTTATTATTATTATCATTATTATTATTATCAGTAACGTGATCATGATAGACATCGCCATTACTATCATCCCGATAATAGTCATCCATATCATCATCATCATCATCGTCACGGCCACTGGCAGCTTTAATAAAAATAATATTTCAAAAACTTCTGTAAATAACGTTATAAATACATGTAATGTTGTAATATTATCTTTATGGAAGTCAATGTTATTCGAGTTTAATGTTCCAATTCCTCACTTTAAGTCGAAGTTGGGTGTCGTTCTTGGAGATTTTAGAAGCAAATTGAGCGAAAAATTTGGTCAAGTTTCATCCGATTTGGATTCCCGTTCGATTGGTTTCAGTTTCGGTGCAATTCTCGCCTCTCAAATCTCCAGGAACGAGACCCGGTTTTCCCAACCGACGTAGAAAATGTTTGATTCAAATGGATTCAAATATTTGCATTCGTTCGTTTTTTCAAAAGATTGCGGAGTCATTTTTTTTTTTTTTTTGGTCCACGAAGGATTGAGATTTTGATGGACGTGACTGAATTTTCAAACTAGTTTTCACTTAATTTAAAAGTGTAAAATTATGAAAATAATTTATGTATTCCAAATATTTATTTATTTATTTATTTATTAAAAACAGACTGTGCTCCAAATAGCTGCAAATGTATTGAAACCGAGTTTGTCTTGAAAGGTCGATGAGAAACCAAATAAAATAATTCCTGATATCGGCTTACCACACCTAATTGCATTTCTTCCACTTTCGAAATAATTTTAAATTTACGTTCCAAAAAAAAGAATAAAAAATACTGAAAAAACTTCTTTTTTTTTCTTGAACAAGGAAACCACTCACGTCTCTGTGCATCCCCGTGGCATGGGCACTGCTTTCGTAAAGAATGGCTCTTCTGCGGCTCGCATTGTTCGGCCCGTAGGAGACGATGACGTTCAAGCACGGGTAGTAGGCGGGTACGCAGGTGGACCCACCGCCCGTGTGGACGCTGCCCTTCTCGATCCTGGCCTTGCCGTCCTTAGCACCGGACGTGCAATAGACGCACTCCCTGTCTTGGCCGACATAGGTGACGTTTCTCACCAGACATTCTGTGGCCTCGAACGTCCTAGAAATGGTCCACTCCCTAACCACCAGAACCCCGCAGACGACCAGGACCAGGGCCGAGACCAGGGACAGGGTCACCAGGATGCAGGTACTTGCCCTGGTGTGCAGGGCCGATCTGCCTGTACCCGCTTCGGCCACGCCCATCATGGACGAGTCGTTGGCCATAACGACGGAACATGCACTCGCCATTTCTGAATGGGGTCCTTAGCTGCTGATGATGATGATATAGATAATTTAATAGGTTAAGGGTCTTATTGGGAGCTAATAACTGTTAAATTTTATCATCGGCCATTATCAGGTAATAATAATTTTATTGTGAGCTGTTATTATTAAAGTTCAAGGCATGAATATTCATGTTTCGTTGTGCCTATCACGTCCTACGTCACGTCAGGCCACCGCCACTACGTGCCGAACGTGAATGACTTGATTCCGCAACGGCTTTGGCTACGAAAGAAATGTCTCTCGTGCATCTAAATCAAGACATTCCCTGAAAATCGTGATGTACGCCTGGAAAGAGTAAATCCAGAGGAATGACGTCATGACTGCATTATTCATCGCCCCCTTTCTCCCCAAGTTGGGTGGCAGCAGAACCCACTTCTACCCGGTCACAGCAATGGGGTAGCCACCCTCGGCAACCCTCAAACAACTCAAATTTCGTCCGCCCAAAGACTGGCGAGGATGCGTTTGAGGAGAAAAATTTCAATTTTTTATGTTTTTAATAACTGCACGTTATTGCTTCTAGTGACGTTTCATGGCGATACGAGTTCGTTGCAAACTTCGAGACAACGTTGTTCGTGGCAATGGAGACGTTGAAAAGAGGAAGAGAGGCCACCAACAAATGATTCCTTCAAGCGAAAGCACCCTCGATAAAGATACTCGACAAAATTTACGGTAAGTGTTCTGGATTTTTAATAGGATTTTTTTTCCTTTGTAAATTCAAATTAATTTAATAGTTTATTTATTTATTTATTTAAATGGTAGAAAACATCATTGATTGCATAATAAAAATTGCATGTTCCAAAAACAGAGTATAATTAATTTTAAGTAAAAAAAAAACGCACCCACCTCGACAGCGAATATGAATTAATCCCAAATGACAGCCAGCAAACGTCTGGCCAGTAGGGCGCTTCAAAATGTCTCATTTCTTTGTTTTCATTCCTCTTCAGCGACTTGCGTGCACTCTAGGCGCACGATAATTATTATAATTAAGGTTATTATAATTATAATCGAGTTCTCGAATAAGAGACTTGAATCTAATTTGTTCTTCTCGAGAGACGGTCTCGATCGAACGGACAGAAACCAGACATGGGGAGGTGGATTGATTGAATTCTGTAGGATGAGGAGAAGGTCTGATGCTTTTAATGCGTTGCCTGCGCGTTATAAGAGGATGCAAGGAGACATCGAATGGCGGATCGGAGAAGACGGATGTCCAAAAGATGTTTGTTACTGACTTTAAATGTTTACGTAACAATGTCTCTAAGGTTCTTGTATAATTCGTACGGTTCATTATACATGCATGATTAATGTGGTTCATGAATAATATATACAGTTCATGTATAATTTATGCAGTCCGTTCATAATTCATGTGGTTACTGTAATGTTTTATTTATCTGGCCCATTTATAATGGACGCGGCTTATCAATAATTTATGTGCCATGTTTTAGTAAGCAAGACGAACAATTTATGCTAAAACGGACTGTGTCTATATTATTTCAAATATTATTGCTATATTATTTACGAATATATATATTTTTTTTTTTTAATTTTTGATAAATTTCGTACTTTAATTGTAAAATCAATCGTAATTCCATTCATAATTCCCCATTTATTCGGTAAACAGTCCATTTCTTGGCTCCACGCTTCGTTTTAAATTTCCTTGGAATTTGAAAATAAATCATTTTTAATGGAATTTTACGACGACGTGCGATCAAACGTTTTAATCCGTTTTTGAATTTCCATTTAACAACGGATGTTGATTTTTAGGGCAAAATAATCTTTTTAAGAGTTTTATATATATATATTTTTAAAAAAATTATTTATATAATTTTATATTTTTTGTTTTTCCGTTAAAACTTAATTTTTCGTTTCAATTAATTAATTTAATTTAATTTTTATTAAATGAGGAAAAAAACATGAACAGAATGAAGACATGTTTAATGTTCTCGGTGCCCTTAATAACAACAACAATAATAATAATAATAATAATATAATATAATAATAATAAAATATTATAATAATAATATAATATAATAACATTAATAATAATAATAATAATAATAATAAAATATTATAATAATAATATAATATAATAACATTAATAATAATAATAATAATAATAATAATAATAATAATGATTTAAGCGACTAACAAGGCTGCAAATCAATGCCAATGTTGTTTCGGTTACTGAATAATTCATTGCACTAAATTTAAAGCAATATGACTGCCCTTGAGCAGGGTCAACATCTAAAATATTATTTCCTCTCCTTTTCAGGCGTGCTTTGGCCGATGCTGAGTTAAAAGTTTTGCCTTGTAAATGGTAATTTCTATAAATGCCTGCATGTTTCCGCTTGAAGAGGACCATTTATATAGCGCCTTCTGGAATCGCATGGAACGATTTATGTAGCGCCTTCTTTGACGACGCGCGATGCGTTTCGACTCGCAAACACGGCGCCAATAATTTTCCAAAAGCGAAATGAACACCACACTGCTGGACATTGCATCCAACACAATGAAGATGCAGTGGTGATTCAGCGATAATTCAACGGTGATACGATAGTGATACGATGGAGATATTAGTGGGATGAAGTGACATTACACAAAGATGATACAAAGATGATACATTAGTGATACAAAAGTGATACAACAATGCAATGATTGCACAACCGCGATACAATAGCAATACAACAGCGATACAAATGATGATACAATAGTAATATCCAACGATTATATAGTTCGTGACCAAGGGCTCAATTTCATTGAAAAGCCAAAAAGAAAATATCGAGCCGAAAAAACGTGGCGCAAAACTGCATCAATGCCTTTGGAACCACAAAGGCGTGTTGCAATTCTGTGCAGTCATCGCATATCGATCCGAGCCTTGCGATTATCGGAGTTACGCGGGACCCTTCACGAGCTCCGTTCTCTGTCGGGCGTTTGTTTTTGTTCCACATTTTGCTTTATGGATGCACAAACAATGCACGGTTTCTTCTTTTTTTTTCTTTTTTTTTTTTGGTCCTACCCCTTATGAAATTTCTCATTGTTGCCTGGCTCCGTAACTGCCACAAACAACGACAATATGACGACGATGACGATGATGACGTCGATGAAGACGACGACGATGGTGATGGTGATGATGATGACGACGATGACGATGACTTGAGAGACTGGTTGGATAAATTGTGGACAGGTTGTCAGGGAGATCAAAGTTGTAAAAAATCGAGTGGTGCCTTCTGCTTCCCGCCATTACTGCACGGTCTGTGACTCGTCTGGCATAGACTTGTGATCTTCTGACATTTCACTTCGAGGTAGACATTTTTTTCTTGCAAACTAAAAAAAACTAAAATCCGAGTTTAAGTAATGCAAACACGTGGGGCATTACGCTTATTATTGGTAATATATTTATAAATATATAAATTGTATTAGGTGAATAACTTGAAACCAGCTGAACAACAACAAGAATCTCAAAATCATGGACAGATCAGGCACGCATGGCTGCTTCCGAAGAGAAGCGAAAACAACACTGCCACGTCTTTCGACGTTTGTGGAGGAAAACGATAAGAAAAGAGCTTCACGGATGGGAGATTCTCCGAGTGGCTGAATGACCGCCGAATGTATTGATCCCCGATAAAAACATTCGATGCCCCCAACCGAAGATGGAGAACCGTGAAAGTAATAACGACTGAAGTCAAACATTTTCATGGGGGAAATTGAAGCTGTTTGCGTCCGGCGATGAGTTATTACTTTGAATGATAAATGACAATTGTTTGTTTTCGTGCTTTGAAATTTCATCGCCAGCAAAATCAGTATAAAATAGAATCATAGGAATAACATTTTAACATTTTAATTTAAAATCTAAAAAATTAGGATTTATTTGAATGATAAAGCATTGCTAATAGAATAACTAATAAACCAATATCACGAATTAGTAGGTTGCGGTCATATTTTGGATGATAATCATTGAATTGTTTCTGCAGGTATGGATCAATTTTTTTTGGAATTCATTCTTAAGCAAAGCAAATGGGGTCTTATCAATCCACGTGCCAAGTTCTTTATCACTCGGTATATTTCTGAGATATGATGGATGGATTGTTGCATGGACGGATGAACGGATGGTTTGATAGATAGTAGGATGGATGGTAGGATGGATGGTAGGATGCATCGGCAAATGGGTTGATGGGGGAGCGGGGTGGAGTAATGGTTCTGTAGATGGATGGACAAACGCTTGAATAAATGCTTGGACAAGTAAAAAATACCGGACCCATCAGTAACTCGAGCTTGCATCCAGCTGCGGCGATAATGATAACCGCAATAAAGCATTTAAAGCTAACATTAAATTATGAAAACTTGAAGATTAAACTTGAAATAGAGATATATTTTCCCTATCCAGGAAGTCATCATCAAGAAGACCATGCGCCTACTTCAAGAGATGCTAATGGTGATGATGATGACGACGACGACGACGATGATGATGAACGAATGAGTGAACTGGTGATAAGACACTTTCATGGATGCGTTTATAAACTTTCCTCTCCGAAAAACCCCGAAGATCCTAAATTGTTCGAAGCTTAGGTACTTTCGGCATCTGGAATTACTTGGAAATCAATGGACGCAGCGCGAGAAGAATTTTTAGAAGCAAGAAAATGTGCCGTTGAGAAGTTTAAAAACGTTTCATTGTGCACTCTTTAAAAAAAAAAAACAAAAAGAGAAAAAAGAAAATATCGCTGACGATGATGGTGCGCATAATTTTGTTTTCTTAAATTTTTTGGTTTATATAAATTTAATTTATTTAAAGGAAGGGGAAAAGGTAGAGGGGGACACTTTCCAAATTTTACCACGTCTCGAAGTAGGACTGAAGGCGAGGTCTCAGCCAATCAGACTGGAGGATTTCATTTTAGTGCTGCTTACATAAAACCAACAATCTGGAATTGCATCTCACTTCCTTTCGCTGGAAATGCTTTGAAGGATCACACCCGGCAAAGCCACGGCCACAAATTTTTATCATCTCCAGCAAGGAACTCGAAGAAGGAATAAACACCGTCCCATTCATTCAACTGTACGAAATTTAGGTCTCACTTATTTTAAATTCCGTTCTGACATCGGAAGTGTTTTGGGTAATTTTCTAGCGTTCGAAAAATACGAAAGTGGCTGCCGTTCGAAGGGGTTTTACGCCCTCCACAAACGAACCAATCCGAGATTGGCCGGCTGTGCACACACGTCAACCCGGCCATTGCTCCTTATTTTCCAGTTGGCTTCACCGGTGGAAGCGGCAGCAGTTAATTACATTTGCGCAACTAAAACCAGAAGCAACTCCACGTTACGAGTCCCTAATTGGGTTGGAGTCGGTTAATGCATTCAATAACCATTACTCGAGTTGCCGTTAATCGACTGGCAGTCGGATTGGTTAAGTAATTCGTTAATTAATTGGTTAATTAAATAGTTAATCGATTAATTTATTCGTTATTCTAATAAAAATCAAGTCGAAGAATCGGAAACAAAAATCCATAGTCAACGAGAAACAAACAACGTTCCCTAACGTTAGAAAGTGACGACGACGACGACGACGATGAACGGGTGCGTTACGATGCCGACGGACGTTCGCAGCTCGCGAGTTTGAATGATGGACATGTGATGCCATCAGCTGGAAAGTTCGAAACGTGAAAATATTTTTTTCTTTTCTCTTTTGTTTTTTTTTTTTTAAATCTTTCACGATCTCCCGCATTCTCCATTTAGGTTTCGCGATGAACATGATGATGATGATGATGATGAACATGATGATGATGATGATGATGATGGTGGTGATGATGATGACGATCAAGAAATTGCTTGGTGAACAATGGAAAACCACGCGAATGGAATGCTGGAAGAAATGAAAACTTCTCTTCCTATGATTTCGAGGGAATCATCATCATCATCATCACCAATAGTATCATTACCATCATCATCATCACTACCAGTAGCGTCATTACCACCATCGTCGTCATCATCGTCGTCATCATCATCATCACCATCACCGTTGAGATCATACAAAACGTCACAGGACAATTTGTCATCTCCATCAGCAACATCTACCAACAGGCAAACAAACGATGAACAGAAGAAGTACTGCTGAGTTGAATCACGAGTTTAAAATCCTAACTAATCGTTGGTTAAAACAACTGGTCAATTAATCGATCAATTGATTAATCAATCGATTAATCGATCAATTGATTAATCAATCGATTAATCGATCAATTGATTAATCAATCAATCAATCAATCAATCAATTACGAGTTAAAACCCTAACTAATTGTAGTCCTTCCGTGACAAGCGGAACGAACAAAAATCGATGAACTGGAAAGAATATCACAAGGATTCAATGAAAACGTCTGCAAGACTTCAATGCAAAATAAATGCAATCAAATGAATTCATTCCCAATTATTTATTAATGAATATTAATTAATATCCAAATAATTAACATCTCATAATTCAACACCGTCGGGATGTTGATTTTCTACAATCGAGCCGCAGGTTCCATTGGCAATGAGAAATGCTTTTCTCAATCAATCGATCAATCAATCAATCAATCAATCAATCAATAAACCAATCAATCAATCAATCAATAAATCAATCAATCAATAAATCAATCAATCAACCAACCAACCAATCAATCAACCAACCAACCAATAAATCAATCAACCAATCAATCCTCATCATTTTCATCGAACTTCGGTTGCATTGAAAGGGGTCTCCACACTAAAAACTTCAAATGCTGAATTTGAATGCATATATATATAGATATATATACATATATTTATGTATAATTACAACAAATACGTTGATAAATTACAAGACAAAATCATGTAAACCAATAAAATTCTCCCAAAAATATTCAGTCTGAAAAGCAAGACAAAAAAAAGACAAAAAAAAAGAGAACGAAAGAAACCACGACGCAAAATCACCAGCATCGAGATGCGACACGAGTCGTGCTCCGTCGGTTTCTGAACTTTTTTCGCGCTCGAGCGACGATCCGGGGATCGACTCGTAAACGGATTGCACGGCGACCCCCGCGCTTTGCCGATCCGCCTGTCCGATCGATTCCAATTCAATCGATTCAATCGAGTTCGATTCCAATTCAATCACTTCAATCGAGTTCGATTCCCCCTCACAAAGAACTACCGAGCGCGTCGTAAAAGGGAGTCGGATCGAATTTCGATGTCGCAATCGCGTCCACGACGATCAGAGAAGAGGTCCGATTAAACGATCGAGGGAATCCTCGTAGGAATCCGACCGCTCGACCCACTCCCCCCGGACTCCCCACTACCTCCCCAAGAGGGGCGTCGAAGCCGCCAGGGTGTCGTTGGACTTCCTCCTCCAGTACCAGATCTGTCGATCGATGCCCAAACAGGGACCGACGTCGAGTTTAGTCAGGTCTTCGGAGAGGCCGAGGCACTTGTTCGTGTTGACGTGTCGGACGGTGTTGTCCTGTCGGACGAGAGGGTTAATTAAATTAACCGGTTAACCGGTTGATTAATTTATTTATTAGTTTATCGATTAATAAATCAATTTATGCTTGACAAAAGTTAGTTTCTGCAATGACAAATTGCCTTTAGAACTTGACATCAAAGGCAACGTCAGAAGTCATAAAAGCTGTCGACATTACAAAGACAAACAAATGAATGTCTCTTGTTATATTTTATGATGATTTGTTGTGATGCTAAAAGTAAAGAACGTACCACGTTGTAAGACCACTCCTGGTTTCCTTTCATTCCATGGCACGGGTAAATCATCGCAAATTCCCCGGCGTAATCGATGCATCCCTCGTCCCTTCTTATTTCTCCCGTTCTGCTCAGCATCCAGAACTTCGGACAGAAAAACGATTTGTGGGAAGGGAATTTAATGGCTTGATATTTGACCAATTTTAAATGATTAAATTCAGATGATGCTTGTGATTGTTCTCAATGTTGACCAAATATGTCAATGTGCTATTGTTTACTGCACGAATGCATAAAGTGGTTGAGCAAAGCATTAACCGAATGATGAGTGAGTGAGTGAGTGAGTGAGTGAGTGAGTGAGTGAGTGAGTGAGTGAGTCAGTGAGTGAGTGAGTGAGTGAGTGAGTGAGTGAGTCAGTGAGTGAACACGAACCAACTCGACTTGCATACCTGATTGCCACCCTGGTTGTGACATGGCCACAACTTGACGGGCTTGTTGTAAGCAGTCTTTTCAACGGCACTGTCGATGCAGGCCGGATTGTAATTTCCATCCGAGAACTTTCCTTTGACTTTACTCCTGATCTAAAAGTAGCATTCCAAGATGCATATGTAGGCTGTTATTATGTTAAACTGTTTCAGAGAATATGTTCAATTTTTCAAAATAATATAAACATTTAAATTTTTATGATGTTGACAAGAAGAGAAATGTATGTGTTTTTAAAATGCTATAATATTAAATAATTACAAAAAATTATAAAAATTATTAAAAACTACAACCAGAAAATCACAAAAGCAATACATTAATAATTGAGGAGGCTTTGCCTAATGCAAGAAAATCCATCAATCAAAGGGAGATTAACTCCACCAGTGAATGAATAAATAAGTAAATAAATAAATAATTAATTAAATTATAAGGTTAATTAAAGACGAATTAATCAGTTAACAAAATCGCAGGACCTCCCCAGAAGCCACGGCATCTCCCGGGACGAACAGCTCCGGGAAGATGTTCCTCAGGTACCAGTCGAAGGACTTGCACTTGAGTTTCTTTCGCAGTTCGACTCGCGACGTGATGTCCCCGTAGTCGCCCTTGGAATTCAAGTGCAACACTCAAACTAACAGAAGTGCACAAAGTAACAATGCAATAGGCCTACATAAAAATACCTGGATAAATCATCTTTATTATTGTTATTAATATTATTATTATTATTATTATTATTATTACTATTATTATAGCAGGAATTTCTTAATAAAAACTCATAATTTCATTTTTAAAGCCCTTTTTTGTAGATGCAGACAATAACTTAAAACAGATTTAAATAAAATAATTAAATAATAAAACTTGTAGAAACACAAAAGTCCAATGAAACAGAAATGTTAGTTTCAAGCGGTTCAAGCCATGGAGAGGGGGGAAGTTGAAAGCATGCAGGGTTTCAAATTCCAGTCTCGGAGGTGAAAGAAACGAGGGCTTTGGTTGGATCAAGCAATCGTTTGAAATCACGCAAAAGTAGTAAAAAAATGATCAAACATTCGTCGTTAAAATAAAGAAGAAAAATAAATTATTATTGAGAAAAAAATTGAAAAAACTTTTTTAAAATCTAAAGATATTATTTTATTATTTTTTTCACTGCTCGGAAGTCAGAGGTCGGTGGAAATCAATGCAAGCTGTGAAGAATGTTGCTTAATCGATAATCCTTGATCACAGGTTTTTTAAAGATCTGATATCACCTGGCACGTCTTGCCTTTGAGCAGACGTGGCCCTAATAATGCCGTATCATTCATAGCATGAAAACAACGACTATAATTATTTTTAATGATAATAATAATGATAATAATAATAATAATAATAATGTGCAACAAGTGACGTAACTCGATCCTGTATCTGCATGATGCAGGAAACTTACGAGTTTGAAGTTCAATCTCTCATAGTAGTACTTCTTATAGTCGTCCATCCAGACTTCGGCGAGTCTGACGGAGTTCTTCTTGACCACGTTTACTCCGGTCTTCCACTTGTAGGGACTCCTCTTCCTAAAGATGTGCCCCACGTGAGAGCACATGACTTGCTCCAAAGAACCACCGCACATCCATATCTGGTCATCAATTCAACCGGGCTTACAATGACATCGTAGGACAACGACGACCACAACTCAACCCAACATCCCGACTCAGCACCTCTCTAGAGATGGAAGGATGTTGAATTAAGCAGAGATATTCAAGGAAATTCAAAATACAAAATGGATCATCCCATCATCCTTGTCATCATCACCATTATCATAACGTCATCGTCGTCATCATCAACATTATCATAACGTCATCGTCGTTATCATCAACATTATCATAACATCAAAGTCTCTCTCTCAACAACAGCCACATTTGGACTTGCAATAATCCTTCAATTTCATGCAACATGCAACACACAATTTTTACGTCTTTCTGCAGGTATTTTCTCCGCCGATAGTATTTTCTCTCTCTTGAGTGCAAAGCAAACCATTTTCTTAGAAAATATTTTTAAAAAACATTTTTTATAAATAATTAAAAGGTTAAGAAAAAGCATTGGAACATTCCCAACGTCAAATCGTTCTACCAACCACGAATTCACGATAGACAGAGCAAAAAGAAGCATAGGAACAGAAAGGTCTGCAGTTTTGCAGAAATTAACAAAAGCCTTTTAAAAATAAAATTTTTTAAAAAAAGTGAAAATTATTGCATAAAAAATAAATAAATAAAAATAGAGACAAACATATTTCATAAGCTCAAGTCAAAGCAAGGAAAAATAGAATAAAAAATAAGTAAACAGCCCCTCGTAGAAACAAAAGGAAAAGATTATCGCTTTCGATTGGTCCTATTGGCATAATAATGCAATGTTAGTTGCGAAAAGAGGAGGTGAAAGGTCAACATTGGCATTGCAAGTTATGACTGGTCGTAGCATACAGCCAATAGCCATAGGGCAGTTATAGATAGATAGATAGATAGATAGCACTTTGTGAGATAGTGTCTCACCAGGTCATAACCAAATCTCTCATAGTAGTACTTCTTATAGTCGTCCATCCAAACTTCTGCCAGTCTGATCGAGTTCTTTTTGACCACGTTGGTGCCGGTCCTCCAAGCGTAGGGACTCCTATGCCTGAAGATGTGTCCCACGTGGGAACACAAAACCTGCTCCAAGGTTCCGCCGCACATCCAAACCTGGAGCGTGCGTCGGTGATTTTGAAATCGGCGCCCGTTTTCGTCGTCTCGATGGCTCGTGAAATGTCGAATATCGTCCGAGCT
The DNA here is from genome assembly GCA_034509925.1 of Hirudinaria manillensis. Taxonomy (NCBI): domain Eukaryota; kingdom Metazoa; phylum Annelida; class Clitellata; order Hirudinida; family Hirudinidae; genus Hirudinaria; species Hirudinaria manillensis. The sequence goes on from CM067527.1 coordinate 3,685,805, forward strand.
AGCGTTGCATTTGCAAAGCAAAATCAAGCCAATCAAATGCACGGCATAAGTAAGCTAATTGAACTGCAGCAAATCCTAAATTCAAATCATCATCTTTGTCGTTCCAAACATTCGTGCCAGTTCAAATTATAGGTTTTAAATTTAATTAAAGAAATAATATCAATAGAAGAAGTAACATCAATGCATTGGAAATATTCTTCTGGGAAAAAAGTACAAGTCTTCTTAAATATATAAAGATAGTTTGCTTAAATAACCAATAATATATTATATATATATATATATATATATTGTTTCCTTAAACCTCCATAAATGAAGGTCAACAATGTAAAACACTTGTGTGGATATCAAAACCTACTGATCAACACCATCCATCAGATTATTGACATCCTGCCATAAGAAAAACAATTCACAGATTCACAGCAGGACCGAAGTAATCCGATGATTTCCAATTTGAAAACAATTTTTGAAGACAAAAAAGTATTCTGAGAACGTATTCAACATTCAGGGCACATCATCCGAATGATTGATCGTTGGATATTTCGGACTCTTCGGGCAAACCATCTCTGCAGACGCAGCAACAACCGATTGGAAATAACAATCAAACAAATCAAAAGAGATTTTTGTATAAAGAAATAGAAGCACCAAAGGCCCCTATTTTATACTGTCAACAGTTATCACCATCACATAACAACCAAGACGTGCACAGACAAAAACACCACGCGATGCCGGAGGCCTGCGAGATGCGATCGATGAGCGGCCGAGATTTCGAAACGACGTCGTCGGAAAAACCCGACGCGTCATTCCCGACGACGCGCATCCATCAAAAGAACCGACTGACCCTGAACGACAGCTCCAGATTCTCTCCTCCCCAGATGTCCATGCCGGGGTCGTAAGCGCCGAGGCGCTCGAAGTATTCCTTGTTGATGCCGAACAAACCGCCGGCCATCGTGGGACTCCTGCGTGTCACACGGTTTTAGAATCAGAAATTGTCCTTATTTTGATAATCAAAATAAAATCCGTCTGAAGAATTGTTATTGTTATTGTAAAATCATGACGGGAAGCAAAGGTCCTTTTATAAAAATATCAAATTTGTAGCAGCTGTCTCTAAATACATCACCTACAAATAATTACTTGATGTTCAGAAAATATAGAATATATAGAATAGTAAATATTTATTTTATTTTGAAATAAATAGGAATTATTTAAACGGCATAAATAATAATAATAATAATAAATAATAAGGACCTAAATGATGAAAATACTCTGGCTGATGTCACCATTAAATGACCTAATGGAAGGAAGTGACTGTGGATGAGCAAAATGGGAGTCATTAAGTTTTGCTTACAAAAATAAATAAAGAATGAAAGAAAGAGAAACATAAAGTGAGAGAAAGAGTAATATAAAGCAATTTATAAATAAATATAAAACAAATTAGAAAATAATAATAATATTTAATAAAATATATAAAATAATAATAAAGCATATAAAACATTACTAATCTTATCAATCCTCAAATAAATCAGCACAAAGAATAGAAAATAATTCCAAGAAATAAATTCTTAAAGAGCCAGCAACGCCTCCAACAATGAACGACCTAAGACATCCATGACGACGACGATGATGGTGATGATGATGATACAACAATTAAATAATTTCTCTTCAATAGCAATTTTCCCCCTTCAAGCATTGTCCAATTAAATGCACCTGCTACGTTCAATCATTGAGGAACCAAAAAACTTAAGTAAGCCGACAAGAGCATCCCACGTCGTGTTGCATCGGACGGAGCAAACCAAAATGGCCTCCTCATCCCCCTCGGAGCGTGTCGTGACACGTTGCGTCGTTGCGAAAACAAGGCGACGGAGCCGACGAATGCCTCCGCCCGAGTCCTCGTAGGACTCGCCGCAAAAGCAGGAAGCAAAGCATCTAAGAAGAAGCGGTTCCGACGAAAACGATTTCCGACTCACTGGACCGGCTCCACGTCGGACTTCCTCCTGATCCTCTCCCTCTGCGGAATCGGATGCCAGTTGAACTGGAGGTTCCAGTCGAAGCCTCCGATGCTGGTCGCCTTGGCGCTGGACCACTGGTACCTCAGGGTTTTGTCGTCGAGGACGTCTATGATCGGCGCGACTACGTTCGTCTCGTTCTCCGCGATCCTGTCCAGCAGCGGTTCCAGCCATCCTGTCGAATTTCGACTCTAAATTAACCCGGCTAATGAGGAATTTAAAATTCGGGATTTAAAAAACTGGTGATGATGACGATCGAAATTTAATGAAGAACAGACACGGAACTAATGAGATGTGGTAGAGACAGTCTAGTTGTTGTTGTTGGAAGATACAACCACAACCAGGGAAACAACCAGGTTGAAATCAATCAATGATCGAGTGCAGGAAGGTTTGAAACAAAGGAAAGCGACACCCACCCATGGTGCACTCGCAGTGCGAATCGAGGAAGACGAGGACGGGAGCCGTGGCCACCGAGGCCCCCACGAGACGCGCCCTGATGAGTCCCTCCCTCTTCTTGCCTCTCATTATTCTCACTTTGCCCAGCTTCTTCATGTAGTCGTCCAAGGGCTCTTTCAAGTGCGCTGCCCGAGCAATTCACAGAATAAATTATAATTATAATTATAAAAATTATATGCACTCAATAATGGTCATAAAAATGAAAGCAATCTATTGATGATGGTAAAGAAAAAAAATTAAAATAATAAATCTAATGTTGTAGGAGGACGTTAATAAGATTTGTTTGAAAGGAACATTTCAAAATCCACACTTAGGTCCAATCACCTACTGGTACCTAACTGCAGATGACATAATTTCAGTAAATCATTGTTGGAAAACATACTATGCTCAGCATCGGGGAAAAAAACACCAGGCAATAAAAAATAACATAACAACAACAACAATAACAGTAACAGTAACAGCAACAACAACAACGTGGTCTTAAAAAACTACATGTTGCCAAGGGAATCATAATCACAACAGCCCATGTTAAGGACTGGAAAGTAAACATAAAAAGTATAAAAGTAGATTTGGAAGAAGGAAAGCAATCTAAGTACGTAGGTCTGAGAAGTCATCGACCAGGATGATCTCTTTGATTAAACTGGGTGGACTCCTGTCTAGGACGCTGTGTACCGTCCTCAAGAGAACTGTCCAGGCCTCGTTGTGGAAGATGATGATGACGCTGGCTGCAGGCAGGTTTTCCCTGTATTTGATTGCCTTGCATCTGCGCGAAAGTATCCATCGTCATCATCGTCATCAGTACCGAAAGTATCAATCATCATCATCATCATCATACCATGGCTGCTATCATCACCTGCTCATGTTATAGTCATCAATACAAGCACAATTTATTAAGATCTACATAATAACTTTCATCATCCATCTGTCCAGCTGTCTAGCACAGCTAGATGGCACATTGAACAACATCATTATACATAACAACAACAGCCATGATTTTCTTCTCCACAAAAATTCATTGCCAACAAACATAGAAGCAAAAGTGAAATCAAAAAACGAAAGTGAAATTAAAAGGCAAAAAAAACCCACTCTCCGTCCCTGACGTCTGGAAGCGAGCGATGCAACGACATAAGGTCACTTGCGTACTGGTTGAAAGCATTCTTCTGCCACCCCTCGTCAAACTTCTTGGCATCTTCGGGTGACAGCTTGTCTTTCTCCGTTTCCATGCCTGCTCCGTTTTCACCTGAGGCATGGGGGATATGGAAGCAGTGTTTTGGCATTTTAATTAGTTAATTTTGTTTTTGTTTAACTTATTATGATAACCGCCAATAATTTTAAATTATATTTATAAATAAATCTTTTAAATTAGAAAGTTAAAACGCCAAATTCTGAGGTTGGAGCATATAAATAAAGCTGCAAGCTTGCCACACATAAAAAGCATAACATTTAATCAACATGATGTGATTAGGATTCATAATTTCTTCGTAGATAATTGAAACCTGACTTAACTGCAACAATACTAATCACTGTTTTGAGATGAACAAGAGGGGGTAACTAATAAATCATTTTTTTTTAAAATAACATAATTTATTATAATTATCACTCTATAATTATCAGGCAGAAGAAATGGGAATCCAAATGACTTCAATAAAAAAAAAATTACAGCCAGAGAAAGCCTCTAGGGCACATGCCATGCACACAGCATAGCACTGCCATTTCCTCTAAGATGAATGGGACAGCTCAGGCCTTTTCATTAATTACCAACATTGAGGAAATCATTTTAAACTTAATGGGCGGGTCTCAAAGTTCCAGAGAACCTTTGGAACTCTTAAACTCCTCCAACTCCAAACACTTTAACAAAGGCAAAGAATAGAAACTGATGCTTTACGAACCACTTGAGTAATAATTTAAGTTAATTAAAGATTTTATATTTCACTACATTTGAATAATTAATTAATCAAATTATTTGTTTATTGAGATTTATTTCTTTCGGTCACCACGCAAATAAATAAACAGTTTGTGTCGTAGATAAATATCACCTTCTTGTGATTATGTAATCTACTTTTAAATGCAGAGTCCGAATATAAACTATAAAGACTAATTATAGCAAAAGAAATAATAAATGTTTTATAATTGCGTTGCCCAACATCTTAATGTAATCCAGGATGCCTTAATCCATGTTGTCCACAACATCATTACATGGAAGAGGGACCATCTCAAAAGAAATTTCTCACAGGTTTGCAGATTCCCCAAGTTTTGTAAGATATTGTTTTCAGCTCAGTGCTGCCACAGATTTTAATCAGTCATTCAGTCATTCAATAACCCTAAAATAACTCACTGTACACCCAAGACCATTCATTAAGTTTGATCAGCACTTAAGAACAATAGGAAGCCCAAAGTGCCAACTAAAAGATCTCCAAAAGTTTAACATGGCTCTCATTGATACAAAGCATTTCGTGGATGAGTAAAACAAACTTCTAAGCATTAGTACTTTTTTAAAATAACCTATCCAAGCATCGTGCCAAATGCAATGCTTTTAGCATTTGACTCAATATTTTTTGCTGCCACTCACCGACGGCCTTGGAATCCACGGACTCCTCTTTCTCGAAGTTCCACCTCGGCACGACGAGACCCTCCCCTATGAGCCTGTCGGTCAGGTCGTCGACTCCGCCCCCTCTGACCGGGTCTTGTTTTTTGGTTCCCAGGTCCTTGAAGGGCGGAACTGCCCTGTCCCTGATCCTCCTTATTCTCTCCTCCTCGATGCGCTTTCTTTCCTCTTCCTCGGCGATTCTCATCCTCTCCTCTTCTTCAGCATCTCTCTTCATGGCATCCAGGAACCTGGAACGAACATCATTTTTTTTTCTGATCGGATGATGACGACGACGATGCAGTAAAGAAACAAAGTTGCTGTCAGTGTGGTGAATGTGTGATCAATTATTTAGAAACATTTTTTTTTAGTTTTTAGTTTTTTTACCAGTATTTTATTGCTAAATCAATCTAAATTTTCAACCTGACCTATTAATCTTTTTCACCCAAGTTCAACGATCAATCATTAACTGTCATGTTGGTGTGAGCCACGTTTGAATCAGCATCCAATGAAACCAAACAATGGTTAAAAGATTGTATAGAATGCACTGATTACTTAGCCATTAATCTAATTTTACTTTGTAGAACTGCCTGAATCAGTTTTAGTCAGTTTTGACTTTAGACCTAATCAAGTTTTAAAATTGGTTTTTAATCAGTTTTAACTTTAGACCTAATCTCAACTATCTTCATGAGTAGATACAGATGCTTCAGGCATCAGACGCAAAACACAGACCTCTGAGATCAAGCAGCGAATGAAGTAAGAAGACACACACCAAGAAGATGTGGAGATTGATTTTTAGCCATCTGCCCATTCACGACACTGTAGTAGATAATGCATGGACCATGCAGGTTGTGCATGATGGGAATCAATATAAATCTAACTCTCGAGTACAGACTAAGGTGTGAGTTACGTGGCATCGAACCAATATTGATCTCTTTCCCCTTACTTCTTAGCTTCGTTATCTCACTTTCTTTATAATGGAGTGGTGGGAGGCTGATGTTAAACGTTTTGAAATGCACCTGCACTGACAAACATCCAAATATTGTTTGTCAACTGAGTACACATTTAGAAATTAAATAAACCAGAAGTAAGTGATGGCGGTGGTCGGAATTAATATTGGTCATAATTAAATTTAAATATTTAATTTCAACATATTGGAGAGAAAATCCATGCCTGACAGCACACACACTTCATCTGTTGCTGTCAGAGTTGACGAGGTTCTCATCAATTTATGCCTTTAAAACAAAGCGTTGAAGTATTGTATCTACTGGCCTCACAAATACATTCAGTGTGTAACGTGGCCAAGCCTCAGAAAATTATTGATTGCGTTAAACAAAGCGTACATTGAACCGAAGATTTAGTAAAACAGCCAATTCTTATCTCACAACAAAAATTCACTGCTTCCACGTGGATGGCTAGAGCTTTTAAACCTAGTAATTTTCTTGTAATTCAGAAGAAATATAACCCAACGATCCATAAATAACAAGGAATAACATGCCAGAGACAGATTATACTTGCAGATTATGCAAACCATCCTGTAAAAACAACAAATAACTTTATGAAGCACAGCAAGGAGGTGCTTATAGATACTGCACTCATTCCGTACAAAACACAGTCACTTAAGCATCACTGGTACATCCAGCAGAACAGCACCATCACCCAATAAATCTTCCGCTTCAATGGTTTCTAATTAAGATCACGTCCTTTCATTAACCTCAAAGTGCGCACACCCAAGGAAGATTTTTGAATGATTGGCAGATGGCCAAACGCGCTAATAGGATCACGTTGCCAGGCCAGCTCTCCAAAGCATGCTTAAGAATTTGAAACCCGACATTGAGAAGCGTAACAGCACGATATCAACTGGCAAGACGACTTGAAGGGTGAAATCCTTATCTGAGAACATGTGGGATGGCAATTATTTGCCATCATCGACTTGCTCTTTAGCCGTTAAATAAATAAATCTTTCCGAAAATCGAAAAAAGTGTTTTTAGAGGCCCACAACAGATTGTTAGGTTTGTAATTCGAAACCTGTCCATGAGTTGCTAATTGATTGACTTTGTGATTGAATTATTCATTTTTGCAGAGGAAGTTTTCTTTATCTTTATTCTGAGTAAATTTGTTTTTATTTTTTAATCTGATTTTATTCTCATTATGCTCTATGCTTAACATTGGCAATAATCATTCCAGACAATGAAAATCCTCAGAACAAAAAGAAAAAGATTAATTTGTTTAAGAGGAACAAATAAGTAAATGGGAAGCAAATCATCCACTTATTTTGTCCTTCATCATCCAATAACAATGGCTTTATGTTCATAAAAAAAAAAGAAAAGCTGTTCTCTCCTGATAAAGAGAAGAAACTAAGAAAAACAATTGTTCATTGTTGCTTTAAATCAATTTGCTGAGCTTATGAAATCTAATTCAATCATCCGATCATCAGGTATGTAGTCTCGCAAATAAAAGGCGGTGGGTCGGATTTTAAGTCATAAAAAGTTTTTTCTGAAAATAAAATTTAAAAAAAAAATAACATCACAAAGAACTTCAAAACTCTGAAGATCACTTCTGTCGATGCATCAAAATCCACCAAGGAATGAGATTAGGGACGAAGAAAAGTAAAAGCAATCTTGAAACAAGAAATTATGAATAATATGTTTAATTATATTGGATAGAAGTATGGCAGGTGCAATGCAATGCAGAAATAAATTGTGGCCAACAGAGAGGGATAAATCAAGGCTGGTTTGTAGGAAAATCAATGAATAGAAGAAACTGCCTCCAATAAATAATCCAGAAGATGAAGTGAAAAAGCACATTTGGCATAAGAAATGCCTTGTGTTATAAATAATGAATAAGCAAGCTTTATGCTTGGAGGATGATGTATATAATGTTTTTGTTCCAATTTTCCTAGATATATGTGAATATTCTTACATAAATACATATATTTTTATTTATTTTAAAATTTTTAATTAATTAATCACAAATGCTCTTGACATGAGAGCATAAAAATATCATATCAATTCATTAGTGTACATTTTATAGTATTGAATTTTACACCATTGAGTTATTACTTTGCTCTTTACTGAAAATTCCAATCTAATGAATTATGAATCCAAACATATCTTACTAGATGACAAAGTAGAACATTCTATTCCCCAAAAGTACAAATAATTGCAATGAACTAATGAACAAATTCAATTTAACAACACTTAACATGCCAGTTGTACAATTGAAGTGAATCAGCAAGGTAGCATAATAAGGTATAATAAACTTCAAAAGTAATTTAAATCAGACACCTACCTAAGTCTATCATGATCCGGTCTTTCGATGACCGGCTGAGTATTATTGAATCCTGGAACAAAAACGTCGCCGAATATGGCATCGGCTCTCCATTTCACACCCAAGTTCGAGATATCTTCTGACGAAGGAACGTTAGTCGTACCGAGTAATAGTAATGCCGTTACGAACAAAGTCAATGCCAGCACGCAGTACTTAAGGTAAAAACTGAATCTTCTTCTTAGAATCATTTTTAACAGGCAGCAGATGTTACAGAGGCAGTTGAGTGAGGAGGATTATCACTTGGGTACCCAAAGATGTGGATGGATTTAATTAAACTGAAGCTAACTGGTTAACATAACTGGAAACACATCTGCACAAAACAAAACAAATTAATGTTTAATTCAGATGAAAATGAAATTTGAAGTAAAATTACTTTACAAAAAGAATGAGATTCAATTGCCATTTTAAAACCAAATCAGAGTAGTTTAATACGTTTGTCATGATCTTTTTACCAAAGCACTTATTTACCAATTATAAAAACAACTTAAAACTTCAAACAAATTTTTATCCGTTATTAATTCATAATCATTTCAAATTTAAGAATCAAATGTAGTTTAAAAAATCAAGCCAAACTTTTCAAAATCAAATCACTTGCCCAATAATCAAAGGCAAATCTTAAAGTACAGAATAGCACTCGCAAAAATTATACAAACGCACTGAGGCGAATAGAACACAATCTAGAAAAGTGAGTGTCAAATCCACAGCCTGTAATAATAAACAAGGGAACCATCAACACACCCGGGTACACGTAGTCACCTCAAAAACACCTCTTATAAACATGCGACAAAACCGGAAACTGCTTGCAGTCAAGTATAAAATTGGAGAATTTATTATAGTTTTTGTCAAGCTGTCGCCTAAATATTGATTTATTCGATATCGCAGATTGATTCTTATTCACAAAAATCAATAGCAGGCACAAAGGGCTTGCAAATGTGTGTTTGTTTAATATTTATTTCGAACCAATTATATTTTTTTATTCTGGATTGATTGGATGGATATCAATATTGATTTCAGACTTGTTACCATAACCAACCTAATTAAATATATTAACGTCTCCGCCACTTGATAAAATTACTTATTCTTGAGTTCATGAATAAGTTATTCAGAATAACTTAATTTTGCAGAATCTGCTTACAATTGATACTATAACAATATGAAGATATAAAATAGTTGCTTCCAAAACTTTATCCTATTTATTTGAATTATAAGCAATTTTCTCTCAAAAGAACTTCCCCCAGAAAAAGTGTAGCCATTCCTTTAAAGTTTAAAAATAGTTTCGTTAACTCCTCTAGATGTATTGTAATGGTTTTATGGGTATACAAAAATGTAATTACTATGCACATGATTTAATATATTTGAAATTCTAGAAACTAGAAATGAGGTTGAGACTTATATGGTCTTTTCTCCAGACTTTAATTCTTACTTTAAACCAAAGAATTAATAAATCGCAATGATTAATTAGTAGGCTCTCGCAGGTGGAACATCAGAGATTTCGGAAGGAAGGATTTGTATATGATTTGTGACATTGGAAGGTCATAAACACCCTTAAAAAACTTATTTTTGGACTATCCAAGCATTTGCAGAAGTTTATAACGATTAATGTCAAAGGCCTTAATATTTAAAAGGTTTGAACGATGAGGATGCTCTTGGATTGATTTTAGCAAACTAGTGATGTACCTCGACACTCATTTAATGCCTTTCTTTGACACTTTTTTTAATCTAAAATAAATCGATCAAATTAAATTTTCGAAATTTTTTTTGAAAAACGCAGAATCAACAATTCTCAGCATCAGGCATGAGATCTGTCAAATTAAAAAAAAAAACATCCACACTAATTTTAATACACATAGCTAGTCTATTAAATTTTTACAAATGAATTGAATAATTGTATGAGATATGTTCACTTTTGGTGCCAATGCTGAGTAAAGGAGCTCTGTTCTGGCTTTGTTTTGTTCTGGTTGCCTTGGGTGTCCTGTACATAAATTTGATGGAGAACGCGGTCAGGAAAGCGGCTGGTTTGCTTATTTTCAGAATTGCTAAGGGACCCTCGCTTGAATACCTCTTCCTCCAAGCATCCTACGGGTCCCGACATTGGACTCCCCCAAAGGGTTCGTAGCGTAGGGGAATGTAACGTAATGAACAGTAGGGTAGTTTTGTATGTGGGATATTGCGTCCTTTTCGAATGCGCATACAATATAACCAATTACTAACTAGCAAAACGCCATCGTGCGGATATTTTGAGCTAGCCGGGCACAGCCCCTCAAGCGTCGTAATTACTGTTTATCAGGTCACGCAGAAGAAGGCGAATCGCTGTTGGCAACAGCTTTAAGGGAAACAGAAGAAGAGACCCATCTCAAGCCACACCAGCTACGCCTTCTCGACGTTCCCTCCATAAACATCAGTTATTTAGTCAAATTACGACCCAAAGAAGTGTCATACTTTTTGGCTGAATTAATAAACCCAGATCAGCCGATAGTCTTATCAGAAGAACACCAAGCATATCAGTGGTGCAATTTCGAGGCCTCTTTGAAAATAGCAGAATATGAGGAAATGAAAGATGTTCTGAAAAAAGCCAGAGACATTTTATCCAGTCAGCTTATCAGTCTCAAATAAATAAGAACCCAATAGCTCAGGATTGTTCATAGTTCATACTTTTTATTTAGTCATCACCAGAACCAGTTTGCTATCCATTTTGCTATTCATTTGAATTATGTAGGAAATGTTAAAAAGAATTTAAAAGAATATGTCCGACATTATGCTTGAATCTTCGTATGGTTTCTTATTGAGTTCTTCCAAAGAAAGTGACCTTATACTGTCAAGGTCTGAGCATTTCTTTCCGATAGCAGAAAGCATATCGCTTATTTTCTCGTCGTCCAAGAAATCTTTGCTCAGTGAGCTGGAGTTTGTCCGGAACTGCAACAGATCATCGGGAAAATCCCACTTGACTGAATTCTCTGAATTTGCTCTCTGAAGCTGAATTCTTGAGCTCATTTTTCTTTCTGCTAGCTGGATAAAGAATGCATTTATTGCGATTTACTTGGAGCCCAAAGTTGCAATTAATAAGAAAAACTTATCAAATACCTCTTTGAAATTTGGAGCTGGTACTTCTAATCCATTTGGGGGATCCATTGGTAGAGTCTGTTGGTCTTCAGAGTTGTGGTATGAAGTTATATAATTGCTGGGTTCCATATCTTTGTGCTCAAAATCGTCTGGATTACTGCTCAGAAATTCATTGGCATTCGTCGCCATTTCTACGTTGCTCGGATTTCTTCTTTTAATGTTTTTTATTCGAATAAAGTTTGAAGTATTAGGATGGGATTCCCTTCTCATTTTTGTCTGGAGTCTTCTGAAGCATCTCAGCAGACCATAAATAATTATAATATAAACACCCTGGCAAGTTGATTGTAAAGATAAATAATAATCTTTAGGTTATAAAATCTTAATGTAGTTTTTTTATGTTAGCTAACCAGAGACATGTTTATGATGACAAAAATGATTAAAATCCATTGTTGTTGAATGGCAAGATGAAGTCCTCCGAAAAAACAGCTGGCAATCGTGAGGAGCCACAAGATCAGCACAAGAACAAATTCTACAATAAAGTTTTAAGTGTTTTAACAAATATTATCAAGCTATTAGCTTGAATGTTGGGAAGGGATTTAACTCGATAGAATAACTTTCTTTAACGTTTTTAAAGTGCAATGATTGCATCTCCCAGGCTTTAACAATTTTTTCATGCTTTTACAGAACTTTCTCATAGCTTGAGATAAAAATATGTTCCTTCCCTTATCCGACTGGACTTTCAATCTTCTTACCAAAGGAGTTCTTGTTGTTTTTGTAGATGTCATCATAGTCTTTCCACTGCTCCCAATTTGTGGAACATCGATGAAGCATTGTAATAACTGCAACAACAGCTACGAGTTGGATGAAGAAAATCCCAATCAGGGCTGCATACAGATTTGTCATGAAGCATCTGTCCAACGATAATAGATGACGGATTGTGCCAAGGTGTTACTTTATTGAAACAGTAATCCAGTTTCCAAATAATTGCTGTGGTGTCACCTGAAGTTCTAGAAATTGGATGAAAGGTAAACCACTTACACGTCTTTGTTTCCCGTGACGTCGCCATAGAATTTATCAAAAGGGATGTCCAAGGCAAACTTGTAAATGAGGAATGAACTCAGGTGGAATGCACCGACGAGGAAAATGGACGAACCTTGTGTTAAAATCTTATTTTAAATTCATTTTAACTCACAAGAGTGCAAACAGTGAAGGAATCTAAGAAAATATTTGGTGCTTCTTCATTCAATCTACTCAAATTAATGATAATGTTGAAAATGATACAACGCATGATTGTTACAAAATCCTTGACAAAAATATTCAGTTTTTTATGAATAAGAAAAACATCTTTGGTAAAATAGAATGAATAATAACCACTGACCCCATGCTACAATAGAATTTCTCATGATGCTGATGGAACTGGTGTCCTTGTTGAGATGCAACACTCCATAAAGCTTATAGATCTGTCAGGAAAACATTATTGAAACTAGAAAGTTATTATGGCAAGAATTTGCTTATATCTTCATGTGGTTGTAAGCTTCAAGCTTTTTAAAGTTAAACCTTTGCAATGCATTTTATGTTCTTAATAATTTAAGTGCATAAATGCTTTTATGGTATGAATGAATGCTTGAATTAGCACGAGTTTGATCGGTTGACCTGGAGTAAGATCCAGGTGAATTGAGAGACGTAAAAGAAATGTACAACAACAGATGTCACAATGCACTTGTAAGACTGAGATCCGAGTATCAATTGGGGACTGAGAAACACGTCCACCACGTATGCCAACTGGAAGCAATAACACATCCAATTACGGACATTAATATTATTTTTAATTGAATAAACTCATAAAAAATAGGAAAAAATATTTATATTAATATATTATATATTATATATTATTATAATATTATATATTATTTATATTAATAAATATTAAATTATATTATTTATATTAATAAATATTTTTATTAATATTTATTAATATTCAATCCACATAGGAGCTTGAACATTTAGAATGTTAACTGACCTGGAATGCAAAGACAGCAAGAATCAACTGCAACAAAAGACCAACGATGGCTCCGTAAGTGGTCTGCACGAAGAGATGAACTGCAATGCATGCAGCACAAGCAACCTAAAATCAGAATGTAATGATTTTTTATGAAAATTAAATTAAATTTTAAAAATTAATGAAAAAAAACAAAGAAAATTTGCAAAAGCGCAGGGCATACAACCTACCGCAACAAATATGCAGGATGCATGGAACCAGATCGGATACAGGAGTCCGTCCGTCTCCATGACGACCCCAAGTGCCCCCTCAGAAGCATGGCAAGAACAGTCGACCTGGTGAGCAGTTCCAAGCACGAGATTGTTTTCCAGGTGGCAGACGTCATATGCTGGACAACTGGAGGCTTCCATTCCACAGATCATGCACCTGAAATGAATGGTAGTTCATTTTGTGATGGGTGTCTGTGAATGCATGGATGCATTGCAACTAAATAATATTAAATAATAAAATAATTAAATAATATTAAATAATAAAACAATTACAAGAATTCTTCAATTGTTTCAACTCAACCACGAAATGTAAAAATGTGAAAACCACAGTTTCTAAACTTTAATAACAAATTCCTGAACACACCTGGACAATTGAGAGGGAAGTGAGGTGGTTTGGAATGAGTAGAAAATATTCTTCACCAACTTGAATGCAGTTTGCTTATCATTTGAATACGTATTGAAGTACACCACCTTGCATTGTAAATTCAAAGATAAATCATTTTAATAACTATTAAATGACCAGTTTGATGGGTCCAGAAATTATAAGTTATTATAATTATAATATTATAATATTATATATTATATTATAATTGTCTAAATTAAATATTATAGTACCATTTAATAGCAAATGTTTACCTTAAAGGTAAATCATGCTTTTGTTACGCTTTTGTTTAATGACTTCTTGTTTATAAGTATGGTTAAGAAATAAACACATTGATCAATATGGACATGTTTTTTGTGATTGATACCTTATCATCAAGATATTTCAATTCAACTTCGCTCGTTCTGAACCACAGGAGTGATTTGTAAACAACAAGCAGAACCTTAAAGCACTGAGGATTAAAGTGATTAAAAAATTAATCTCAAATAAACTAATTTTAAGAGTTATATAATCTAGGGTGACTATCACACATGTCGCAAGAACAACAGTAATAACTATTTCAATTTCCTTTACTACCAATAACCAGTAATTATTATTATTATTATTATTATTAAATTACAACCGATAATAAAAAACAATCCAATATCTAACCTGCTCAGAAGAAGAAAAATCCAATACACTTTGAAGTGACAATGTCAGAGACTGCATAGCATCACTGATTCAAATTGGAAAATTGTTAAAGATGCTATTGCATTACAGCTATATTATTATCATTATTATATTATAGCTATATTATTATTATTATTATTATATTATATTACTTTAAGGTAAAATTTTCAAATTAAATTTTTCAAAGGCCATTTTAATGTCACTTGCAATTGCTTCCATGACATGCTTTCAATGTCCTTAGCTTTACTGTGCTTCACGACAAATGAGATCAAAGAGCAGGATGATAAAGTTGATGACATTATCCTGTTTAAGGAGCAAAGAAATTAATGGCAATTTATTTCAAAGCAAAAAAATATTTAAAAATACAAATTAATTAATTAATTAATTAAATGACATTTCGGTGATTATAAAATTTGAGTCAGTGATGACTCACTCGTCGCTGCACGAGTCACCGGATGGAAGGAGGGAAGCAGCGAAGGAGCCCAGGGTTGCGACCATCGGAAGGAAGCCCCGAAAGGCATCAAGTCTCCCTTTTTGGATGCTTGAACAGAAAACATCCATGACAGTGGCTTTTGCTTCTCTTGATAGATGGAGTTGTAGCGATATTTACAATTTATTTAAAAATAATTTTAATAATTTAGGAAAATATTTCACGGGTTCACGAATATAAGGTGAATACAATGCTTTCATGCTAATGACGTGAATCTTAGCCATTAACATTGAATAGGATTTTAATTAAAAATAATTATATTTAAAATTAAATAATTAATTAATTAAATAAATGAAATGCAACCTGGACACATTGAACGAGTCAGTAATGTGTGCAATCATCTGACTACTGATGGTTGCCATGTTCGTTGTGAAGTTTGAAGACTTCAACAAGTTGTTCAGATCAACAAATGTCCTGTTTCAAGAATTGTGTGTGATTAACATTAATTTATAATTATTTACATTAAAAATTAATGAAGTTGAGTTATTAAAGGTATAAAACATAAATTTTAAAATCGATATTGACAGTTAAGTATTTAAACTGGACCACCTAGTAAGGACTTCATCACTTTCTGCTGTGCTAATTTGAGACCAGAGGTTCCAGATGGGATAATCAACGTTGTTGCTTACAATCACACTCGATAAGGCTTCTCCAATCCTAGACGTTAAAAATTCACAAATCATTTAAGCCCGGTTTATAAAGTTTAATAAAGAGTCTGAACGAGGAGTTAATCATAAGGAGTTAAACAGAATTAATAAGAAATTAATCACAAAACAAATAATAAATAAATAATAACACAAGAATTGAATTACAAATAAAAACTTGAAAGACAACCAACGTGCAACCAGCTGAGGCATTCTCCAGTCTAATCTCGAACAGGATTGGAGAGTTCAGGAATTGAACACTGGAGGTCTTCAATGGAAGAACCAACCTTACAACTTTCTGGAAGTGTAAGACTCAATTGAGACATTGAGTAATTCAATTAATAAACAAGTGTAAATCATGGAAGACTGTGCATATCTGCACTCCCAATCAATCAATCAATCAATCAATCAATCAATCAATCAATCAATCAATCAATCAATCAATCAATCAATCAATCAATCAATCAATCAATCAATCAATCAATCAATCAATCAATCAATCAATCAATCAATCAATCAATCAACCAACCAATCAATCAATCAAAACTCAAATTCCATTTCCATGGAAACACTAACAACTCCAGGTGAGAGTAAAACACTGTCAACAATTCTGTTGTAATGAATTCCATCCACAGCTGGAAGAACTTGAACACCAGCCAATGGCATCGGAAGGGGCGGAGATGATGTTGAATATGTTAATGAGACTTGCTTGTTTAGGAAGCCTGTTCTTTCTAACATCACCTGGCATTCTTTGTCTCTTTGAGACACGAATACATTCCTTGAAACAACAGGGGATTCATTATTTAATTCATTATTTAATTCATTAGTTAATGCATTATTGAATGCATTATTTAATGCATTCCAATAAGATATAATTTATTGATTCACAAAAGATCATGATGCATACCATTATAAGAAACCACAATGTTGCTGTTAATGTATTTATGGATTAGATACAAGAAGTGAAAAATTAAAAAAATCATATTAAGCAATCAATTAATAAATTAATGAATTAAGTAATTAACAAATTGTTTATTTTTAATTAATAACATTTTCACGAAACACGAGCCTCGAATTTGATGCGAATCCAACTTTCCCCTGTGGAAAATCGTTCTCTTTCAGGGTCAAGTTGCAGAACTTTCTGCTTCCATCGATGGTTGCATCCAAAGCATCTTCTGGGTTCAAAGCAAGTTCAATCAAAAGCCAAGATGCATTCCTTGAAACCTTTTTAAAGGAAACAAGAAACTTGTTATTATTATTATTACAATTATTATTAATATTATAGAAACTTGGTTATTATTATTATTATAATTATTATTATTAATAATATTAACACATTGCCAGTCATTTCTATGAAACAATCAGATGCAGCAAGCAGGATAGCACAAGAGGAATTGTTCGATTTATTGTTAAATAAAACAACAACAACAACAACAACATTTGTTTGTTTACATTGTCATCCTTTAGAATCAAGTGACTGAAACAAATTCGTTCTCCTGGTCCGCAGTCGAAAATTCCAAAAGTCAGTCGAAGGACGTCCGACGGTGAAACTGGAGACCCCTGCTCTGCTCTCCAAGGAATCTGAGGGTCGAAGAAAAAACCTTTCAAGAATATTATCACAACAACTATTATTACAACTATTATCACAACAGCTATTATCACAACTATGCCTTCATTAACACTAATTTAATTCTTAACGAACGTTTTTCTGACAATAAATTATTAGTAATCTTAAAAATTAATGAATATTTAAATTGTTCCGATTTCCACTTCCATGTTTCTGACATCGTTTTGTGTTTTGGTTCAAAACATAAGTTATTCATTGTTACATTTAAAACATAATAACATCCAAAATAAAATAACAATAATTTCATTAAATAATTTTACAGAGAGTTGATTGACTTTTATAAACTCACTAATCAACTTCATACAATGCTGAAGATCTTCTTGCACAACAAAGACAAACAATGTTTTAAAAGCAATAATCAACAGGAAACAATAAACAATAAACAATCAACACTCAACAATCAACACTCAACAAGCAACACTCAACAAGCAACAATCAACAAGCAACACTCAACAGTCAACAACCAACAATCAACAATCGTCTCACAGTCCTGCGAGGGTACAACGTTCCGTTGTTCCTGTCGACGGTCATAACAAGGTCGAGAGGACCCGAGTCTTCGTCCCCGATCAAGTGGGAGGAGTTACCGGCCACGAAACCAATCACCTCTCTCCGTTCGATGTCAAACTGAATCTTCACCACCGAATAGCCCTTATTAATTTTTATTTTAATTAATTAAATTAAATTTATTCTTTACCTACTTAAAGATACATTATTTATTTTTAATTTTCCAAAACTAGGTATTAAATGCCAGATTAAATTGTCCAAATTAGAATTAAATAAGAGATTTTAATATATCATATTATTTGAAATTCAATCAAGAACAAACTGTTTATTAAAATCCAGGTGTTGACATGTCATGGCATGTTATGTCATCCGTAAAACATTTAACCATACATTATTAACCAATAGTATTTATGATACATCTAATTAATATTATTAATAAGTTAATTTATTAATAAATCCACCTCTAAACCATTGTCAAGTGATGGTCTGGCCACTCTTAAGCCTGTTGTTAATGCTTTCAAGTAAACAAATATTTCCTTGTCAACATAATCATAACCAACAAAGTTCAGTCCAGTTAAATTCACAAGTTTTTCATTTTCATTCTCCTAAAAAAAAATATGAATAAATTACTTCAATCAAATTAACATTTAGTCTTAATAATATATCATATTTGATAAACAAAACACATCCCAATACTTAGTTCATACTTTTATATTTTTATATATATATATAACATATATTTACTAACAAGGATACAGCATCTATAATAATATTTAAAACATCCACAATGATATCTATCACCATGGCATTAATAACAATTACAAACGCATTACAAAAGTTAACCAACATCAGTAAAACAAATAAACTTAAATATAATTTAAAAGTCTCCAATTTAATTTTACTTGGAAATAAAGCACAACATCCAATGCATTGTAATCAGTTCCAGCATAAGTCCTCCTGTTAACATCTCTTTTGTTCAGAAGAGCGGCGATGGTATCGTTGTCGGGACTCGGAAACTTTCCAAAAGCGACGTCCCGGGGTTCTCCTCCGCCGACGCTTCTTACGCTCACGGAGGCACTTCCTGCTGTGCCACCTGACACGCATAATAATAACCTCATGTTTATTCATAGTAACTGGTAATCCATTATTTTGCATAACGACCTCATGTTTATTCATGACAATTAATAAATCATTATTCGACAAATTAAATCAATTTCTGGACAAGCAAAAGTAAAAACTTTCCTAGTCCTAACAAATTAATATTTGGGCCAAACCAATAAAGTATTGTTGTAATTAACTGATATACTAATTAAGTAATACTAATTACTTAATCTATTATTAAAAGATCCAAAGTTAACCCGATCTGGAAACAAGAAATGAAATATTCTTTGAAGCAATCGATGCAAAACCATTCAACAGTTGTTTAATGCTGAACACTCCGTAAGAAGAAAAACCTCCTTTTAAGAAAATTATTGACGAGCTTTTATTGCCTGCCAATTGGGGAAAGCTTCCTGTAAAACGAAAAGTTAATAAAAATTATTATTAACAAATTAATTCAATAATAGCAATAATACTAAAAGAGAGATAAGATTAATTGTAATAATAATAACAATAATAATAATAATAAATATAATTAGATAAATCAATTATAATTTAATCAGAAATTAATCAGACACCTTGATAATCAGGGCCGCCCGATCTTCTTGCTCGTGTCAAATTCACCAAGTAATGGCCGCTGCTGGATATGTACTGATTAACCTTAAAACAAGTTTTTAATTTTTTATAATTTCAATTACATTTCATCAGATGAATTAAATACTCTTAAAAGAACCTCAAAACAGCATCCATGGAAAGTCATGCTATTGCTTTGTCATGATTTGAAGCAAAGAAAACTTGGCAAGGAGATAATCATAATCATAACAATCATAACATTTAGCCACTCATAGCAGTGATATTAATAACCTCAATTACTTAACAATATCATCTATTATTATCTGTTATTATATTAACAATATCACCTATCGTTATCTGTTATTATATTAACAATATCACCTATCGTTATCTGTTATTATATTAACAATATCACCTATCGTTATCTGTTATTATATTAACAATATCACCTATCGTTATCTGTTATTATATTAACAATATCACCTATCGTTATCTGTTATTATATTAACAATATCACCTATCGTTATCTGTTATTATATTAACAATATCATCTGATGTTAAACTTCTTAAGACTTATTAAGTTATTCTCACCTTAACATTGATCACTGCACTTGTTTGACCAACACTGAACGAAACTTTCCCATATTGAATGTCTTTGAAATCAGTTCCAAAACTATAATAAGATGAAAACCAGACTTCAATCTCCGTCAACGACCCAAAAGATCTCAGAAGATGGAGTGAAACCTGAAAAAGGAAAGGCATACAAAAATAAAGTACCACATGTAATTAAGTGTTTAAATAATAATCGTGGATTAATAAATCCCAACGTGTAATAAAGTTAATCAATAAATCTCAATATAACATCAAATAAATCCCAGTATATAATCAAGGAAATCAATAAATTCCAGGGCATAATAAATAAAATACATGAAATAATAAATAAATAAATTTATATATATATAAATTAAATTTATGTATTTATTAAATATTAAATTTATTAATAAACAAATAAATAAATCCAAAATAATAAACGTAAAGCAAACCGTGGTTTCCTCAAAACCTTTCTGTTGAACCGAAACGTTGAGTCGACCTTCGACCTGCGACACGACCCCGTCGGGTTGAACGACGCAGGTCAAGTTCGTCGGAGGCAAGAATTTGACTTTCAGTTCTGAGGTGAACTTCTGTAGTTTCAATGCAAACGCTTCCTTCCTGCTTATGTTGGGGGAGATCTTAAATAAAATATTAAAATGTAAATTTATAACTTTAATTTATTTATTTATATATTTAATGGTATAATAAAACGATGTAAATTCATAAGATGATGTGATGAAATTAATTATGTTAATTAGTACCTTAACTTCAACATAAGCAAAGGACTGTCCGTGTACCATAGAAAGTGAACCAGACGATGGAGTGATGAAATCACTGGAGATGAACGAAGAAAATGATGTCAGTTGTTTTGCAATTAGAAATTATTTCAATTTAAAAACTCACTTTCCGCTCAGAACCGACCAATCAATTCGAACGGAACCAAAACATCCGTGCCTTTGGACGGCCATCTTGGATGTCTGTGATTCTGTAAAATGAATAAATATTTATATTAGGCAGATATAAATGTTAATAATTCATCATCTCAATAAAAATTAAATCTTTAATTTTGCAAACAAAATTTAAAATCTATTTTCATTTTTAACTTTTTTGTCATAAAGTCACCATAATAGTAATTGTTACTATAAATATTCTTAAATGCATGTGTTATTATAAGTCAAAGTAAACATGAAGTTAATTGGAATCAATCGATTGAAACAAGTACCAAACGAGTACTGAACAAGTACCAAACGAGTACTGAACAAGTACCATAGTTTATGGGTGCAGAGTCTGCTTGAAAGCCAATTTCACTGTTGCCAGCCTCATTTGTTACCGGGATCTTTGCACATTTCTTGCTCGGATCAATGATAGGTTTGATGCTTACTGAAATAGTAATAATACTAATAATAATAATAATAATAATAAAAATAATAGTAATAACAACAATGACAATAACAATATTAGCAATAATTATCATAACAACATCACTAATAATAATTCCAACAAACTTTCTCAGGTACAACACAACATGAACACAACAACTTTTTGTACAAAATAAAATTAATTACTTAACAAATTCATAAAAAAATAAAATAAATAAAAAGGTAAATAAATAACAAGAAAAAGAACCATTGCCATCAAGGACCACCAGGGAAGTGATGCAAGCAGTGAAAAAGGATTTTGAGTTTATAAAGACATCCGTGCTGACATCAACTTCTAAACTTTTCCACGACCTTTGATCGGACACGATGACCTCAAATTCATTACTATTCGTATAAAGCAAGTTGTTTTCTGCCTATTCAAAAACAATAGGAACGACCATGAGATTATGTAAATTCATGTTAATTAATGTTAATTTATTCCTCAGCATAAATCAAGGCTACATGCATATTAAAATGTGAGTGGAGGATAAATTTGATGTTTAATTAGGAAATTAGGAACAGTAATGTTTAAATGAAAAATATTTGTAATCGACATCCTCAAGTAAAAGATTAAAATAAGAATTAATTAATTTACTATTAAAATAAATAATTAATTTATTTATTATTAAAATAAATAATTAATTAATTTTACTTGATCGAATGTCAAACTAATCCTGGTCATGATACTCATTGACAAGCCATTGGACCTGGTCACATTGAGGACGATTGTCCTTCTAAGAGGACTCGTCTCAACAAGGAATCTCTGGAGGGAAGGTTCAAAGGAAAACATTCCACATGGATACCCATGACCTCTACAGGTGCAGTTAAGATTTCAAAAATTAGTAGATACAATAATTGATAAACACACAATTAAATTGTGAAATCACCATGGTAACAGAGATAAACAAATACTTAAAAAAAACGTCTCCAAAATATTAAATGCCAAGTTATAATGCAAATCAAAAAAAGGTTAATTTTTTTCCGTTTAATGATTTTTATTTTAATTTGGAACAACAGCCAACCTGACGGTGAAAGAAACAGTTGAATAGTTCCTATCAATGTCCGCACCACCCAAACACCTGGTCATCGAAAGAGCAAAGGTTTCATCGAATTCGTCTTCGTCGTCTTGCAAGAGAATCAGATCCACGTGGGCCACCGTTTGACCCTCGTTCATGGCCAAAGAACCTGAGGTTTTAAGGAAATCTTTTGATGGTTCATCAGCTCCAGAGATCATCCATTGGATCTGTGATCAAGAAAAAGGAAGCCATCTTGTGATGAGTCATGAATGAAGTAAACATTGACAGTGACATTGCAAAAGTAAAAACAAAACTCTTTTTTTTGTATGAAGGTTAAAAATTATGCAACATTTAACATTTATTACCTTGTTATTTGGTTAAAATGTCATGTAAAATCACCAATTTGGTTAAAGTTAAAATCTAATTCTTAGAAATTACATGAAAATGTCTCTAAAATGCTCATTTCAGCAACCTCAATGTCTCCATAGGTGCCAAGAGTTCTAAGGACAACAAATTGTATGACAACCTGACCAATGGTAGATTCATCAAAATACTTTACAGCTGTTGTCTCGAATCTCAACAACCCATTCAGGTATCCAAACTTATCAATCTAAAAACAAATTATTGAATGATTAAAAGTAACTAATACTTAACAAGTAGGATGCCATAAAATGAAATGCTTACAATTATTGTGACCTCAGAATTCAGTGGATCAATGCTGCCCGTCAGGTCAGCATCATGTGGCTCTATCTTGGTGACCTTGACCTTAAACCTCTCCTCAATTTCCCACCCAACGTGGGGTTTCACCAGCAAATTGAAACTCTTCCTGCCACCCTCACCATCTCTCCAAACCAAAAACGACGACAACTCCTCAACTCCATTGCCAACCAGTGCAACGTCAGAAGTGTCGTTCAGAGGGTCATCTGTTCTTGGGTCAAATATTTGCCAAAACACCTGTAATGAGACACGGAATGGAACCAACTAAGCGTATCAGTTAAGATTATCAACTAAATAATATTTATAATAATAATCAATAATCTGGTTTATTAATCAATAACTCATCATGTAAGTCATGATGGTTTGTGCTTCAAATCATAATTTCAGGATCAAAGTATCTCATTAGCACTTATTATTATTATTATCATGATATTATCGCTTAGATATTGTTATCAAGCATAACATGTGCATCATTTACATAATCTATGCAAGGCACACACAACAAGTTACGCCATAGAACTTTCATAAATATTGATTTAACCTTTTGTTCTGTTAGAAATGAAACAGTTCTTTCAATTGAGAGGCTCACAGAAGACAAGATGTCAAGATTTTGAAGTTTCACAACATGGAGACCAACGAATCCAAATTTTCCGTAAGAATAATCGGACCTTTCTATGGTGACGAGACAGTCCACGTTTGGACCAAGGCTTGCAAGAGGATCTGATGATGATGATGATGACGATGATGATGATGATGAAGACATGAAATAGTTAGCAGTTGATAAGATGAATGATATCAATGCTAATGCATAACCTAGAAACAAAAAAATTCAAGCAACATATAATTAACTCCCTCAACCAAAACTAAAATTACTTTCAATGGAATCAAACCTTACTATGGCAGAACCAATGTTAGATGTTAAACAATGTTTGAACCACAAACAGACAGATAATAAAAATAAAATAGGAAATAAAAATTACAAATAAACACTAACAACAAAAAATTTATAAATTTATAAAATAAAATCAAATTTAAATACCGACCCGAGACTTCCACCAATCTCACGACAACCTGCGACGATGGTTTGTTGCGACCGTCAACAACCAAACTGATGTTGACCACTGAACCATTCAAACTCTCCTTCACCAACACCCGACCCTCGTCTGGGTAGAAGTCATCACCGGGCCTGGCAGAGACTCCGGTGGTGCTGTAAAATACCACCACATCCCTGTAGGTTCCAGGACCTCTTACGATGGGGAGACTCACAAAACCAAAATCTCTGAAGACTGAGAAAATCATGATAGGTTTACAATCACTGATTATATGATATTTAATACTACTACTATTATTATTATTATTATTATTATTATTATCGTTATTATTATCGTTATTATTATTATTATTATTATTATTGTTGTTGTTTCCTATTATTGTTATTATTATTATTATTATTATTATTATTATTATTATTATTATTATTATTATTATTGTTGTTAAATGCTGAGGAGCATTACTAGTCAGCTTGCTTTGACTAAAATTAATAAACATTTCACTAGGCAATGTTTTTAAAACATTCAATACATTGGTTGAAATTGGTCATAATAATTACAACTATTTAATATTAATGATCTTGAAACTTCAGTATCAGCTAAGTATATGTTAATTAGTTAACATAATTCACACACAAGTGACTCATCACTGAAAGACAACCTGATATTCTGGTGAGTTTGAACTGAATGACCCCTCCAGCTTCAGGGTCAGGTTCGATTGTAACCATTAGCAACCGAGGGGATCCGATGGTTAACAGGTCGTTCAAGGGCACCAGGTATTCATTTTGACTGATATTTTTTAAAGTAATATTTAAAAAAAAACATTAACTTTAATATTTAAGCTTTTAATATTTTTAATAATTTCTAGAGTTTCATTAATTTCGTTGATAATGACATTAATTTTAATTGGAAACTTTTAAATTAAAATATTATACAGTGCAATGTTATAACATATACAAGTTGAGCTAAATGAGATCCATTTCAACCATACTTAACAAACAATGATATAAATCATTAATAATCCATATTTAAATATATTATCACATAAAAAAAACTCCAAATATTTCCCCAACAACACCCCACCACCATCTTATTATAACTCACATGGCAAACATGGGTTCAACTGAAGTCAAATTAACTTTGAACATCGTTAGTCCAACAGGGAATGCAGAGTTCTTCAATTGAATGAAAATAGATTTCTCTTTCGTGCCATCATCAAACGCGAGCCAATCAGAAGCACCTTCGTTCACGTAAACAGAGGATGCGTTCATGTCGATGGTCTTGTAAAATACCTTCACGTTTCCGTGGAATCCAAACTTTCTTTGCACTTTTATTGAAACCTTCAGGTTTTTTGAGTTTCACAGAGAAAGAAAGCAGCAATAAATTAATTATATTAGTACAAATTAATTACGTTCATGTTTTTATGGAAAGCCTGAAATTAGTTAAGTAAAATTAATTAAAATCAATTAAAATTAATCAATTAAAATCAATTAAAATTAATTTTAAGGTTTTCATGGAAGGTTTGAGTGCAACATAATAACAGTATGATTTCCAGGTCATTTATAATTATAAGTCTAAACATGTCATGTCAAGTCATAATAAGTATTAGAAATTATGACAAGAATTGAATAATAGAATTAATAATTACTATAATAGAATTAATAATAATTACTATTCAACCACTGACATAAGACTGCACCATCCTGTTCACCGATATGGACGAAGGTGTCTCGAATGAAAACCATCCGTAAGGATAGTTGGATGGAAGGAGGACAATCTTTGAAGTTTCAGTTCGAGATGAAACTGATGAAGTGATTTGAAAGGTGAATTCCTTTAAAAGATTTGCTTCAAGACTCTCGATGACCTGCATTTAAAATTTAAAAAAAAATAAAAAATAAAAATAAATGTAACTTGATGATCAATTGATTCAACCTAAAACTGATTGGAACGTGAATGCTATT
Organism: Hirudinaria manillensis; assembly: GCA_034509925.1. Taxonomy (NCBI): domain Eukaryota; kingdom Metazoa; phylum Annelida; class Clitellata; order Hirudinida; family Hirudinidae; genus Hirudinaria; species Hirudinaria manillensis. The sequence goes on from CM067527.1 coordinate 3,712,245, forward strand.
GTGAATGTACTGCTTTGTACTGATTGGAAATGTTGGAGTCACGAAGAGTACAAGTGTAAATATTAATTCATTTGTGAAGTTATTAATTCCTCTTTAACTTTGTTTATTCATAATTTAACATGCAATGAAAGTTAAATCATACCAACATTTTTAAACATAATAATGGTACAACAACTACTACTACTACTACTAATAACAATAATAATAATAATAATAATAATACTAACCATCAGAGTGACAACAGCCTTAGTCTGCAGATCATGCATAACAAGTTGTCCATTGTTCCTAAAAAACACTTCATCATTGCCAGAGTTAAGAATCTTCCACGAAACCATCAACTCTCCACAGAACCCTAAAACCCTCGTCAACCCGACGTCCAATCTGCCGTCGGAAATCCCCATCCGGGGTCTCGTCACCGTGACGGACTTTGACTCGTCGTCGATGGCGACGTAACCGAGGACCGCGACGTCTGGCAGAATTACCAGCCGACACGACCTGGACTGGGGGTCGAGCAGTGAACCCTCCGTCACCCCGACGAGGGACAGGTCAATGACCTCTTTTCCCCTAAGTTCATTGGACATCCTGCTTTGCAACTTGATCTGCTTTGCAACTTCACCCTGGTATTTTTGTCATCACATGCAGTTAGGAACAACCAGTTAACTTAACAGTCATTATTCTTAAAATGATCCTTTCGTTAATTTTACAGAACTTTAATCAACTTTAAATGAATAAATAAATTTAATTATTACAAAAATCTATATAATCTGACAGCTTGTCATGAACTTGGTAAAACCTTACAATCTTGAACATCAGATCTCCATAGTAGGGAGGATGAAATTTGGTTTGACCTATGACCTCCAGCCTCCATGTTACATTGACCTCCCTTGAAATTCCACTCCTCAAAACATTCAAAGTCACTTGACCTTCTGGGTCATCAGGAAATCGTGACCTTTTCAATTCCACCTTTCAAAATTCATCATCTCGTGATAACTTGCCAAGACAAATTTATCACAAAACTTGTTCTAATATTACTGTTTCAATACAAATATCACAGTAATAATAATAATAATAATAATAATAATATTATAATAATTACTAAATAAGGCATCAAATTAATATGCAACAGTACTTCATATGCAACATCAAAACCATACATAAACTTTCCTGACATCCAAGTTAAACTTTAAACTTTCATATCATTAACTAACAACTCCAACAACTCAACACCACCACCTGCGATGGAACAATTGAAACGACGGAGTCTCGTGCAACCAAAGACCTGATTCCAATCCTACAGACGAAGTCTTCACCCACGGAACCTCCGCCGGGCTTCACATTCAAAAGACGGACGTCCACAACCTTCGGCATTTCGTTTACAAAACATCAGCTAACGATTTATAATTAATAAACTTAGATTTTTATTAATAAAACCGTACCAACGGTACTTTGCATATTTATGTATGTATTAATATGCATGTATTTATTTATGTATTAATTACTATATAACTATCGATACAACAACATATGGATGTTATGAATCACATCACCAGGTTTTAATGAGCAGTTGATTAGTATATCTAAGGAGGTTTAAGCAGAATATGCACACTGCTAATTAGCTCATTGCTAAACACGTCTACATTGCATATTAATGAACCTAGTGATGTACTATAAATCTGACATTAATAACCTAGTGATGTACTGCAATAATAATAATATTAATATAATAATAATATTATTAATATTATAATAATATAATAATAATATTAATATTATTATTACAGAATCCCAACAACCACAGCTTCAAACATAAGCAAAAAACACAAACAACCCTAAATGAAGTGTCTCCATCAACTTTTAACGTCTTCAGTTTAATTGAAGCGAGTTGTTGACCTTCACTGAAGATCACGACATCGGATCGTGGTTGGATAAGTTGACGTATGTCAGTTGGTGATGATGACGACGACGATGATGATGATGATGATGATGATGATGATGACAGTGCTGTTATAAAATCTGCAATCCATTCAACCTGGAGACTGCCTAAGGAAGAAGACCTTTCAATGGTCAGATTGATTTGATCTCCTTCATCAACATCCATCCTTCCTTCCACATTCTGGAAGTCAATCGTTGAATGACTACAATTAACTTTAAATACCAATAAAAATCAGCTAATAGGACTTTAATCATATTTATTTACAAAGCTTTCATTTTGAATAATAATAATGATTATTATTATTATTATTAATAATAACTACTATTATTAATAATAACTATTATTATTATTATTATTATTATTATTATTATTATTATTGTAGAAAGATTAAATTTAAATAATCCAATAAATTCTGAGAAATTCATTGTTTTAATTGAGCACCGACTCTTTCCACGAGAAACTGCACAATTCCTCTGGGATTTCCATGCTCCTCGATGGAAACACGAGTCAGCACAACCGACATCATGGAGTTCAAATCCTGGCTCGGACCGCCGGCAATCAAACCTTCGGGAAGAAGTTGAAGACCGAGCAGTTTCACTGCAAACATTTCTGTCAATTCTGGTTCAGGTGACTGAAAGTTTCAGATTTTAGGGATTATGGTTCTATTGATGACAAGATAATGAGCAAAATAAGTACTTTAACTTACTAAATTATTTTCATTTAATTATTTAATAATCGTTAATTAACTGTTAATTGAAATGTAATTAACTGTCTGTAATTGACAAGACAACCCCCTGACTTTGAAGCAGTACTTGTACTAACCATTAAAATGGTGATATTCACAAGGACCCTTCTGACACCATTTTCAAATGTTGTCGAAGAATTCACTGGAATGAAGTCTTTCCATGGCCGTGCACGACTTGACTCGGGGACAGTGACGTCTTCCATTGTCCTGAATAAATTAATAAATTAGTAAGTCATGCCATTAACTCATAAAGATAACTCATAAAGATGCTTGCAATCATTTTTAAAAAATGTGATAAAAAAAACAATATTTATAATAACATATAATAACTTGAATTGCATCTCATACATATTCATAGAAAATCTTTTAACCAATACTTGCCAGTCGCAGAATTCGGAATAACTTAATTAATTAACATTCCACTAGCATTTGTGAATATTTATGAATAGGCAAACATATAGAGACAATCACTAACATATAAAAGACCTTCACTCTCCCTAGTGCCCCCTGTTGCCTGACAATGGAAAGTGAAACTAAAGATGATGACGATGCCTGAAACTGAACCTCCGAAGTGGAATAGTTTTGGGATTCCCATCCAAAGACTCCGTATATTGCCTCTCTGGCTTGGATTTTTATTCGTGCACTGATATTGGATCCTTGCAAAGCAAATTATTTTTATTCTCAAATAACTTAGAAAAATTATTTATGTTATTATTATATTAAATTATTTCGATATTAACACACAACTATTAAAAGATTTATATTTAGAATATTATTTTCAATTGATACCAAGTCTGGCAGGTAAAGAGAGAAATCCAAAAGGATTTCTTTGTTGATTGTTGTTGGGTACCAAGTTGGTGAGATTATAAAGCAACACATCCACATAAACATCAAAATACAACTCAGATCCAGAAGTCAGGATCACCGTGAAGAGACTCTCCGTCTGATTGTCCACAAAATCCACCTGCAAGATTTAAACTGACAAAGTGATAAAATTAAAATTAGTCGAACTTAAATTTTAAAAATAATAAATAAATAAAATATAAAAATAATAAATAATAACAAGAAATTAAAAGTGATGCAAACAACCAACCCTCCCCATGCTTGCTACAAACAAAGCTTCAACATCAGCAGTTGCTTTGAGACTCCACAAAATTGCAAATGCACCTCTTGAACCCTGCGACCTTTGAACTTTCAGCAGACAACTTGAGGACTGATTCTGGTATCTGGTGATGACCTTGCTAAGGGAATCCTAGAAATGTTATTTTAAAAATTAATTATAAAAAAGAAACATTTTCACTTGTAATTCCACTCCAGAGACAATCATTTAATTGTAAATAGAACAATACTTAAACAAATATCTACAATATAAACAAATATCTACTTACTTTAGGTAATAGAGATTAATTCTCCAAGCAAACTGATAGACATTTTTTAATAATACTTCCACTCAAGAGACAATCATTTAATTAATAAATAGAACAATATTTAAACAAATATTTTTATTATATATATTAAAATAAATAACAAATAATAAACGACAACAAAACATCTTTTTTATAAAACAATAAAATTTAAATGCACATTTAAATCACAAAAAAACTATCAACAAAACAAAAATCAACAAACAAAGACAAACTCTTTGCAAACCTCTGAGAACTGAAAGACACCGTCGACGCTTGCATTTGGTTCGACTCGAATCTCGACGCTGTCGTTGGTTCCAACTTCGACGCCAAACTTTGGACTTGCGAGGGTTGCGACGAACGAGGTTCTCGTGACCCTCGGCAGGTCGGGGACGACGGACACGAAGGTCTTCTGAGATGTTTGACCCTCCTCCAGTGAAACTGTCACGAGGCTGGATGAGGATTTGTTGTTTGTTGTTTTTTTTTATGAAAAAGATTTTTTTGAAAATTCGTTGCATATTTTAGGATAATTAGGACAATAGGAAAGAAATGTTCTACAAGTTGTGTTGATTGACTTTGTGACAAATTGCAATTGTTAAGAACTTGCATGAAAGACATAGAAACATATACAAATATATACATATACACAGTAACAAAGTAAAACATGGAAACATTAAAGAAAATCAACAAAGTTAGAATCTGAGCATTCTAACACGAGCATCACTTATCGATTATAAATACTTAACAAACATGAATTATTTGCTGTTTGATGATAATACATTAATTAATATTAATAAGTTCTGACTTTGGAAAGAGGATTGTTTTGTTGTCAATAGCTGCCAGAAGTTCAAGAGAGAGCTGAAGGCAGTCATCATTTGATGATTTTGCAAGGAACGTGAGAAAGGAGGAGGATTGGGCAATCGTCAGGGAAGCCAATTGCAAGTCGTGCGACCAAATCTTTGAAAATTTCACAGGAACGTTGTCTGGAATTGACTTTTCCAACTGATAAATTGTGCTTCTGTTGTAACTTGAGACAATCAAAAGTTCTTAAAAAAAAAACAATTTTAGAAAATTATTCAAAGGGTTAGGGTTAGGGTTAGGGTTAGGGTTAGGGTTAGGTTCAGAGGCGGGCCGAGGCAATGCTTTCAACAATGCCGACTTGTAAGATCATTTCAAAATCATATCAGAGCTAAGATCTTATATCTCCATTAAATACAAAATTAAATTTAAGTTAAAAGTCTTAAATTCGCATATGCTAATAACAAAAAATCAAAACAAATTTTTAGCTCTTTCCAACTTTTTAGTATTTTAAATTTAAAAACCAAGAAAAAAAACCAAGAAAGCATAAAATTTGCAGACAAACTTTCATAAGTGTGAGGATGAGCCAACGTGCTGATCAATTGGACATCATCAAAAGACAGCTTTTGGAAGAAAACGAACTGATTTGAACTTTCCGATTCCCAGACGTAAACGGTCACGGATTTGTTGAACTCATTCACAAACGAAGCAAACAAGTTCGATTCTGCAGTCGCCATGGGAACGTCTCTCGAAGACGAGAACGAAAGATCATCAAAAACGAGTACAAGGTCTGCCGCTACGAGACGAATCTTCTGATGGACTTGTAACTGACCATCGACATCCAGCTGGTAAACAACTGACCTAAAACATTTTTCTTTGTGAGCATAAAAGAAATGCAAAAATATAAAGCAGTTTGTAATTTAAACTTTGTTCTTCTTAGTAAATAGCTAAATAAATAAATAAATCAATCAATCAATTCAAACATTAAATTAAATGTTTTTAATTTAATAATTAAATAAATAATAATTATTAATAAAGTTTGAATTAATTTATGAACTTTGTTTTTTTTTTTTATTTTTAATATTTAATTATATTAAGCCTAAAATTCGTGGAAAATTTGATGAATAATCCGCTGGTGACTCACTCCACGTCGTAGGAATCGTAATCGGAATCGTAATAATTCGTGACCACGACGTAGGTTGTTTCCGTGGAAACGGTTTCGTTGAGTGTCGAACTTTTGAACGAGGTCACGTGACGAGCACCTTTGGTTGCAATGTTTTGGTTGAGGATTGAAAACTGATTGATGTCTGCGTTCCATAAATAGAACTTGGAGACTGTCATCGTTCTGCTATTCCTGTCCTGGTAGCTAAGAATAAGAAGTAGAGCCAGTGATTGTGATGAGGAGGAAGACGACGATGGTGGTGATGATGACGACGACGACGATGATGATGATATTATCAGGGCATCCGAGGCAAAAGTTGTGGTTATTTCCTGAACCTTTAATGGAGAAGAAAACAGAAAATTGTACAATTTATGAAAAAAAAAGAAATTTACTCTAAATTATTAAATGAAAATAGAATAATAAATAAAAATAGAATAATAAATAAAAACAATATTTATTAAAGCATTGATTATGCTGGGTATACAATTAAATATAACTATCATTCATCCCATAAGATATATTACACATTAACTAGTATCCATGTATACCAACCAATAGCAGAAGGCCACTTGTTTGAACCTGATACAACTTAGACTTGGAAGGCATGGCATCTGATAACTGGTTAACAACCAGGAATAAATAAATGTTGTTTGAAATGTTCCCATGACTGATGGCCATCAAAGAATTCACTTCGAGACTCTGAATGGAAAAGAAATTTAAAATAAAAGATTAAAAAGATTAAAAAAATTAAAAGACATTAAGCAATTGCTTTAATAAGGTTTAAGTAAGCATATGGTAACAAAAAAAAGGAAAAAAGTATATTTTTAAACTTTAAACACAATTTTAATTTAATACCATTTTATTTGTTTCAATATTTAACAAATTCAGATCAAATTGTTAAGAGACAAGGTTCTATAGTAAATATACTGGACTAACTACAATCACAAACTGCAACCACCTGGACAAATACAAAACTGCCCTGCCATCTGTAGACAGAAACTTGTCCACAATTAGAACCAAACATTAGAATATATGAACTGCCATAAGCATCATATTGATGCCATTTTTGGGAAGAGACATTGTTTACCTAAAAGAAATAATAAAGTAATCACTTAATAACCAAAGTGATAACTTTAATAATAATATTCCTCATTAACATTAGTATTCCTCATAGCAATTATAATAGTGATAGTAATAGTAAAATATAATATAAGTAATATAATAATTAATAATATAAGTATAAGTAATATAATAATTAATAGTATAAGTATAATATAAGTAATATAATAATCATAAATAGCAATAATTCAAATATTCTGAAAATATTCAAAGTTGAACTCACAAAGTTAAATTCAAATGAATTCACATCAAAAACTTCAAATGATTACCATTTGGAAGAAGGTGAGTTTCAATGTGTTCTGAGTGGCAGGTTGACCTGGTTGACCTGATTGACCTGGTTGACCCGGAAACACTGAAGGCAGCAAAGAAACGTCGACAGAGACCTTCGATTTTGTACCTATTGACCTCACAACGTCCAACTCAATGAAACTGCTATCCAATTGAACGGACTGCTGTCTGACATCTCTTTAAAAAATAATGGAATTCTATAAATTAAATAAACTTAATTAAATTTTATAATTAAACTTTTAGAAAAACATAAACAAACAGTGAAATAATTTTGTTTTTTGTTTGTTTGCCAGCAACAGAGCATTCAGTACCTCTGCCGTGCAAAATAAAGGTCGACAAGTCCAAACGGTGAACCCTTCCTGAAGACTCGAATGAACTTCTTCGAAGGGGACGACAGCACGGCACCCCCGTCGGGTGGGAGGAGTTCGACGGCGTACGACTCGTCAGATGACGTCGAGTCAATGACTTCGGGTGATGCTCTCAACGACAACCAGGCCAGACTCTGCACGAGAAATTTTATTGATTTTAGTTGCAAATTGAAAAAATTATGCTTATAATTATATAATATTAGTATTTTGAAAGATTCTTTTAAAATAAAATCTCGAGCATAAATTTTGGATGTCAAGAAAAGGAAAATTGAAGAAAAATAAAATATTCAAATAGTCTGAGTTTGGTTGAGATGAACGGATTGCATCTGAAATTAAATTGATCCTGTGATTACTTCAACTACTTCAATAAATGGGTAAATGATAATTTCACAAAAACAAGACAAAAGACCGAATAAAACATGTAACACGACAACAAATACTACAACAAATCCAAATATCCAAAAGACTGTCAAAAAAATACTAAAATCTTTGTGCTTTGAAACAAACCTGTTTGTCTCTGAACGAAACAACTCCAGACGAGGGTTGAATCCTCGTCGTGGCTCCGATTGGCTGAGAGTCGAGCAAAGAAATGACGTAAGGCACGTTAACGAGTCCCGAAGTGCCCGAGCCCCTGAATAGCGGAAGGAAAACGGAGGTCAGGTAAGGCAGGCTGTTGGGTTTCATGGTGATGTTCTCCAACGTTTGGAAGGCAACGGAGCCGGCCATTTGCCCGTTCGCAAGTATGGTAATCGTTGCTGAATAATGGAATTAGTTTATTATATAACCTTAGTTATTAATTAATTAGGTGATAATTTATATAATTAATTAATTGGTGTGCTTCACTATGCAAACAAACAATTTAAAACTACATTGATCATTTGAATTCCTTGATAAATCACTTAAACAGCTCTGTCACCTGATGTTGTAATAAAAGTAATATCTTCTTTGTAAGGAAATCTCAATCTCTTTTGCATATCAAGCAGAGCATGAAGTGAATAAAGCAACAACAAATAATATATGCAAATATTATTATAATTATTATTATAAATAAATAAATAATTATTTATTATTATTAATTTATTATTAAATTATTAATTAATTAATTGCCTCTAAAGTCAAGTCCCAAGATAAGTCCATTGGTTGGATTGCTGAGTACAAGTTGAAGACTCCTCTCAGGCTTTGGGAGATCACTTGATAATATTTCAACAGTGACATTCCTTCTATCCATACCTCTTTCAAAGTTGAGAACCTTTCAATATTTCAATTAAGCTATATTTGATATGTTTGATATCATTTCATTTTGATTTAAAAAAAAAGATTATCGTTTAATGATTTTAATCTTAAAACAAATGTTCTTTTAATGATCTCGGTTTAATGTTCTTTTAATTTTTATTTTCAAAGATTATTATTCGATTTAACTGAAATCATCCAAAATCAAGCAAAAGGTCCATAGGTGTCACCCACAGCGGCCTTAAAATTATAATCCACTCCAAAGATGGCACCCCCTGCTCCAGGGACGGGCTGAGCAAAACAAAACACAGAAACGTTCCTAAAAAGGCCACGACTCCTGTAGACTTCCATTGACAGGTTTCCAATCAAACTGGAAACTGTCATTCTGAATGGAGATGATGATGACTTAATTTATGCTAATTAATTAATGTATGCATTCCAAATATATCACTTTTATATATTACTGCAGTACAGAAAGTCCACGTCTATTCTCACAAACTTTGAAGATTCAGAATTTAAAAGCAAATAAATTGGAATAACTTGACAAAAGGGGGTCTGAATATAGCCACTCCAAAGGCTCCTTCTCTTTCCAATATAATCACCTCTGCCGATGTTCCCGATGAAGCTATATGTAAATACATAATCAGTGTTCAGTCTGTACTATAGCAACAATTAATTTTTGGTAATGGCGGCGATAACGATAAGATATATTGTTAATATATTAATTAATTAATGTTAGGTGATGTCAATATACTAGTAGTAATTATTACTAATATTAATTATTGCTACTTATTACTATTTGAAATATAATATTATTGTTACATTAATATAATAATTGTTTGGAGAAATAATATCCCAGTGAGATGTAAATACCTCAGGACATTCAAACGACCAACCCAATCTCGGCCTGTACGATGAGGATGATGGGACCGTTAACTCCGCAGAAATCAATGAAACGAAAACGACTTCGTTCGGCCTCGGCTGCCCGTCGTCGACGAGAGTCACGGAGACGACGGTCGAGTTGCGAGCGTGCGAGCAGACGACGGCACCGAGTCGGACCTCGACGAAACTCAGGTTTGCGACGGCAGGTACGGTCGACTCGTCGTTCTCGCGGACGGAACCGCTCAGGACCGAGTAGCGGAGGAGAACGTCGCCTGAGAAGTTGTTGTTTTTAGTTGAAAAGTTGGAAATTTAGTTGAAAATTCGCCGGTTGAAACAACCAACAGCATCATTTTCCTGTTTGAAATTGCATTTTAAAAAATATTGCAAAAGTTGTTGATATTTCTGAATCATTAAATCGACTGTTCAATCATTTTAGATCCACTGTGTTTTTTTTGTTTTGTTTTTTTTTTTTGAGTTTTATGAGCATATTCAAATTAAAATCAATGAAAAACCATATGCAACTTGATTTGCTTTCTATCAATAGGACAGCTGATTACTGATTTAAACATCATCGACATTGCAATGGCAACTATATACATATATATATATGGGCACTTTCATTATAAATCAACTAATTATAATAAAAATATAATAATAATAATAATAACATCATCCAATCACCTATCAGTCCAAACTCCCTGATGACCTCCAACTCCACAGTCCCGTTTGCAGCCTCAACCGCAACCCTCCGAGAACTTTCCTCGAAGGTAAACACTCCGTGAGGATCGTTTCCTCCTTTTATGGTCAACAAAAGCCTTCCGCGACTGACGTCGATGGCCGCTTTCCCCGTCGGTCGAACGCCTTTTTCGTGTTGACGTGGTTATGATAATAGTTTTAACCTTTACAATTGTTACTGCATCTGTTGTATCAGCTAGCGGGAACCATTAAGTCACGTTACATCTATTATATATTTTATATATTAAATTCTAATAATAACAATTGTTGCTTATTTTGTATTTATATGCGTACATATTCAAATATTAATATTTTCATACTTAAGCATTCCTATTTACAAAACCACACAACTTTACCAAAAGTGGTGGCATTCATGAGTTGGACAAAATACTGGTCATCAACTGCTGGTTTCTGCACCAAAGTCACATTCAAAGAGATGTTTCTAGAAAGTTCATTCTAAAAAAAAAATGATCGCAAATAAGTTTTGTTCGATCTTTTGTTAAATAACTTGATAAATAGTTCTTAAATGAATAATGATTATAATAACTGGGTGAATTAAAAACATAATAAAATAAATAAATATATAAATGAAACCCACAGGAATAAAGGTGATGGACCCTTCAACATCAAGGAATCTCTGAACGGCATCCGTCTCATTCAAAAGCCTTGCCTCGATTTTCCACCTAACGACGACACTGCCAGCGCCTGGCGATGACCTAACGACTGCGATTTCCTTCAATTCCCCTGCAAATAGTTTCAGTTTCCAGAAGTCAATGCCAAGAAAATAAGATACAAGGTAAAGACAACTTAGTATTAATACTAATTAATTAATGTTAATACTATTTTAAGTAACTAACAAATATTCATAAATCGTAACAGCCATAGATTCCAATGTAAATTATAAATTTTTAATAATAAATAATCGTGCTCATTAATATTATTGTTAATATTAATTAATAATTAAATATTACTAATATTCCCATTAAACTAATTAACTAATGTTAGCTAATGTGTCCTCTGTTGAATTACTAAACATTTAAAAATATTTTCCATCCCAACATTGAAACAACCTTCCTCAACAAAAGCAACATCGTCTCGAAATCCAACGACACCCGCAACAAAGTCGTGAGCAGCAATGACGACGGTGACCGAACTTTCACCATCCGCAATTCGAGCACCTCCTCTGGGGTTATTAAGTCCGACAACAATGTACAGGTCATCAGTTGGGAAGTTGTATTTCAATATGGCGACGGAGATCACTTGAAGGTTATTGCATTGAAATCAAGTTAAGATTAATAAAAATAGAATAAACTAAATAAAAATTAAAACTACATTTATAGCAAATAAAACGAAACATAATTATAATTATAAAACAACAAACCCTGCATTCCAACTCCTGGAGCAAAGATGAGGGTTGCACCACTGGCAGAGAATTGGACACCATTAATAGCTGTTGATTTTGAGGCATCAACGAACCAATCCAAAGAAACAGTCCCAAAGAGTCCAGCTAATAGCATTAAATATTATACAATATTACTACAGTAATTATAACAATATTAATCTGAAATGAATCAAAGCAATAAAATAAGCACATTGCGATGAAGACTCATGCGTAGCAAGAATAAAACAAAATTATCCACGAAAATATTCAAAATCCTCCTAAAAAAATTAAAAAAACATTACACATGGTATAAGTGTAGGAAACAACACATGAAAGTGAAGTAAAAGGATAAAAAGGGATAAAAAATAAAATTCTTTGTAGAAATAAAACCTTGCACGTATATGTATGTATACCTCGTCTCTCGACAGTGAGTAGCACGGAATAATCGGGTCTCTGTTCCACCACCACGAACCTGGATCTGATTTCCCCGGTGCCGTTGATGTTTCCACCACTCCGATGGTAAATGGTGAACAACCCTCGAGGATCGTTACTTTCACCGATTCTCAACTGGCAACTCGTTCTCGTGCCCAGTTCAGGGTGAAAATTGGGATTCCCGACGTCGCCGTCCAGAAGTTTGGCAAACAGCAAAGACATGGAAAATTTCTGCTCCAGTTTAGGTTCGGTGGTTTGAAATATTTTCACGTCCACCAAATGCTTGCTGATGCCACTTGGTAGAATGAAAGATGCATTTTCTGCAGCTTCAAAATCTTCATTTTCTTTGGCCAAAACATTCAAAGAATCTGCAACCTTTGGATAAAAGCAAACATGAATGTAATAAGTCCATGAGGCCTACAACCACCTATGATGTTATACTGTTTGTGAGATATACTAACATATGTGATGTTCTTTAGGTAGACAATATGATGGGATTCATTTGTTGGATCGTGAAACGTGGTTCTATTCTTTGACAGCAGACAATCAAAAGAGATGACATTGTAATCAAATGCAAGACATGAAGAGTCATCCAAGCACAGCCTTGCACAATCCTAAGCAATTAAGAAGTAAAACTAATTAAATGAGTCTCCTACACCTGTAACACCTGAATTAATAACAGAGATCAAAATAAATTGTCAAAATTTAACCTCCTTGTGCAATAATTAAAAGTGGAAACACAAAAATAAATAAATAATTAATTAATTAATTAATTAATTAATTAAAATTCACTTCAAGAAGTTGAAAACTCGAACCTCCACAGATGGGACCTGAAAAGTTGTTCCATTAACATCAACTGCAGTCGAATTTATTGAACTTCCAGCAACAGATTCCTTGGTGAAGTAAATAAAGATTGATTCGTTGTTTCTCGATCGAATCAGATCTTCCAAATTCATGCTGTCCAGTGAATAATAAACCATCACACTTCCCTGGGTGCCATTTCTGAAAAATGTTTGTAAAATTCCATTTAAAAAAAAAATTATAATAACGAATTTTCACAATTAACAAATAAACATTAAAAATAAAATAAACTGGACTGAACTAAAAATTTCCAAACATTTCACAAAAATTAATCACAACTTTAGAAAGTAATCATCATAGTCGTCATCATCAGAAACACCATTACGACATCATTACATTCTCTCGATGGTGATGTTATTTTTCTCGTTCCTTCTTTCCAGTAGGAAGGAATCGGCCGCGAACTGAATGACCCCGTAAGGATCGAACGTGGGTGCAACTCGGATCCTGTGAACGATCCTCGAAGCATCCAAGTTGCCTTCATTTGAAACGTTCACCAATTTCACAACGATCTCCTGACAAAATCATTTAATTAAATTTATTAATAATTTTAAATATATTAATAATTTAATTAAATTTATTAATCATTTAATTAGATTCACCAAATGAATTATCATAAAGTCAGTTCAATTACAATGGTATTCTATAATGAATAGAATCCAAGCCATTATTTATTTTAATTTTATTTTTTCAGCTTTAACCACACAATTGAATCTGAAAAATTGAATAAAGTACCCAACAACATGAAATGCATTTCTTCATTGAGAGCAAATTAAGACAAATAATGCCATTTTAATTATAATAAAAACAGATCTTGATTTTCTTCTGATCCCTCGCTACAGAATTATTCAATTCAATGAATCAGATTGAACTGATTGAACTGAAGCCTTTAAACCTGAAAGTGAAAGTGAAACCTTAATCGGGTCATCGATGAGCCGAGGTAAGAAGTCGAGGGTCAACAGGTGCTTTGTCTCGGAACTGAGAAAAAATATCTGCCCAGAAGGGGGACTTGATAGTCTTGCTCCGACTTCAAAATAAATTTGATTAATAACTGATTAATAATTAATTAATTAATTATGATTAATTAATTTTAAATTAAATTGAAATTAATCAAATAGATTAAATGAATACATCAAATAACTACAATGAATCCAATGAGATAATAAATCTAAACACCAACCGGAAGTATTCGTGGTCCAAAATACAGTCACCAATCCCTGAGAACCTCTTGACCTGATGACCAGCAGACGACACGTCAGTTTATTTTCAAGATCGTCCTCCATTAAAACACTCGAGTCTTCGTCGAATCCTTTTCAAAATGGCCGTCAAAATTTATTTAAATTATGCTTCAATCCTTTTTAAAATTTTGAAGATAAAAGTTCCGAGAAATGGATCGAACCGTGAGGGATCATTTTAACTTTTAATTTATTTCAGCTGCCTTTTTTGTCTAGAATAACTAGCCAGGCACGTTTAACACAATCATAAATGTTTTTAAAATAACTAAAAACAAATAATATTCATAACAAAATGGCAATTAGAAATAAATAATTTCTCCACATTGGCTCACCAAAAACGCCGCCAACATCCCAGGACCTTTCAATGATGACCACCAATTCATTCGCATCACCAACAACGGCTCCACCCGTGACACTTTCGTTCAAGAGTCGAACGAAAAACTTGAGTTCTGCTTGCGGCTCGAGGGTGTTCACCACTGAAACTGGTAACGGCTTCCTGTTCTCTCCATTCCTGAAGTCCACGACGTGCGACGACGCCACGAAGTTGACGCCCTCTTGTGCCGTGTCGGGAATTACTTCGAACTTGACGCTCACCTGGGAAAAAAAAAATTTAATTTTTAATAAGTTTAATATTTAATAGGTTTTCACACAACTATCGATGAATATAATTTCGATGCAAGTGTCAATGAATATAATTAGCCTTCAAAAAATATCTGCTGGAGTAATTTCAAATGAGTTTAGGAAATACATTACACAATGTAACTAAAGCACTATTAACCAATAACTTGACATGCTACAATGGATAACAAACCTGCCCAATCGAGCCTGCAGATCTCAGAACATAAGCAAGAGGAGACGAGAAATTCTGAAGAACTTTCACCTCGTTCGTTGAAAACTCAAGAACGCCGTGCGGGAAGCCGTGCGATTTGATTTCAATCCGAACGAGACATTCCAGCGACGTTCCAAGACGCGGCGAGTTTTGAACTGGTTAGGCACGAGTGCATTAATCAATTAATAAATTTTCATGAATTACCAGACAATTACTGTGTTAAATAATGATCGACCCAAATACTAACATAACACAGCCTCACTCAATTTGAATTTTGAACAGAAATTTCAAATAAATCACTACATAGATATGTAATTATTCATTAATTCATCAATTTATACAAAATATATTCAAAATTACTTAATTTAAAACTCCAAATTTTCCCAACAAGCTATTTATAAAAAAAATTTAAAAGGCCCCTATTGACTGTTTACTATGACAAACCCACACCTGGATCACTTTGATCAGAGATAAGAAGTGAAACCAAAGTGAGTCTTGCAAAGACTGAGGCATCAAGAGAGGGCAGATCATTTTTCGTGATGGTGACATTGAAATAACCAACTTGTTGACCCTTCCTGAACAGAACCACACCTGAACTTGGTCTGAAATCATCTTTTGTTGCCCTCAAAACACTCAATGGAAGGTATGGATAAAGCTCTTCAGGGGTCAATGTTGAATGCATGACCTTGACCTCACCATAAACTCCAGCCACCCTTTCTATGATCACCAAAACTTCTGGAAACCATGAAAGAAAGAGCAAATCAATTACAATCATAATTGGTGAAGAAGATAATTGTTTTTCCAATGTTCAAGAGAAACAAGCAAAAACCAGGTACTCACCTTGATCCGAACTTTCCACTTGAACGAATCTGCTGTCAGAAGCAATAACAAACGTTCCATATGGATCATTACTTGGCATTAGCACCAACGTGGCATTTGATTTGGTGTAGTCCACAACACCCTGAAATTTTGGCTCAATCGGGTGATTTGGTTCAATCAAACTTACAACACTCAGGCATACACTTAAGTCGGAAGCTATTTTTCAAGATGGTTTATCACAGCATTAATCATTTTAAAATAAACTAGTTAGTAATAGTTATTTTGTTATATAACTAGCAGATTCTTATAACAAATGTGATGATAGATGAAGAAGTTGTCAGAAGCAGTGCAAACCTGTGAAGCATTCAAAAGCTCCAAGAAACAGAAGGATTTCAAGCTTGGTTGACCATCATTTGTAACTTTTAAAATTAACTTAAATAAAGTCTGATTAGGTGAGAAATCCACGAATCCAACTGAACTCAAATTGAAATCTCCAGATGGACACGACAATTTCCATTGCAATGTAACTAAACCAAGAAAGCCCATACTCCTTTCAATCTAGAAGAAGCAGATTAGTTTCAGTATTGGATGAACCAATGCATCAGAGCATTATAATACTCCAGATTAACACATTACTACATTGCACTACAGATCCTAAAATATCCTTACATTCATATATTACAAGACATGTAACAAAAAATGTCCTATCCCATTATTAATGCATATTAAACCAACTTTAAAGACTTTTAATACTAAAACTCTAAAACTACTTAACCTAACTGATAAAATGTTGTAAAAATATTGCAATTATTTTGTTTGCAAAAAGAGAATCTAACTATGAATTGAGCTTCAACTGTGTCATTGATTTGGACACTATCTTTCAAGACTAGCACCTCCAATGAATTCGCAGAGAAACCAAAAACACCGAATGCCTTAAGAGAAGCCGAAATGATAATGGTCACTTCGGGTCCGCAGCCCGAACCGATCCGGGGCTGAGAATTATTGAGAAGGATCTTAAATTCTCGATCACTTTTAATGCTTTTAGCTGGATAAATGGAGATATTTATCTCACGAGAGAGCTGTCCAGAATCAAACATCAGTACTCCTGCATTGGACTTAAATAAAATTTAGAATCTATTACCTTTCATTTTGAGCATTTTACAAATAAAAGTTTATTTATTGACAAGTAATTGTAAAGATTTTTCAAATGGCAAGCATAAGTTATGCTAACACCAAAATCATAGTCAGGACTGGTTTCTCTGGACTTAGCTGTTCCTTCAAGAGTTTTCCATTCCACTGAAGATGGACCCACCAAACCCTGGTGCCTGACTACAAAAAGTCTCAAAACCTTCATGCTTTCATTAATCCTCAGCCTGAATGAACTCAAAACAGCCCTCAAAAAGGTCTTATTGCCAGCCAGTTCTTCACGTGACTCGGAGAATTCAAAGAATCCACGTGGAAAATTCCTTTCCTCGACTGAAATTGCAGAATCGAAAGCTGATGGATTTATGGAAGCTCCGCTGGTTCCTGTGGAACCAACGAGACCATCAGAGGAAGTGACTGAGACCAAAATGATTCGAAACTGTTGCCTTAATTTTGGGAACCAATCATCGCTTAAGAAGAGGGTGATGTTCTGTAAATGAATAACAATTCCAGATTAAATTCATCAAAACGTGATTTAAAAAAATTAAAATTAAAAAAAAAACAAAACTTCAGAGCAAGACAACTTATTTCAATAAATTAATCTTCTAAAATATTGCATGAAATAAACTTTGCACTTTGACCTTTTGAACTACTCCTGGTTCAAAATTCACAAATCCAACAGTTTCCAAGAAATTGTTCCCAGCAGAATTGTATCCATCAACATTACCAACATTTTCAACTTTCCATGCAACAGCAACACCATCAAATGTGCCTTTCTGTCTCAACACGAGACAAGTTATCGTGGAAGGTCCGAGATTTTTGATTGAATTTATACAAGAATTTTCTAAACCAAACAATCCATTTGCATTATCGCTCTTCAGAACTGCAGGCAAATTAAAAGCCTGGTGACTTTAACTCCTTTTTTTGATTAGTGGTCATTATTAGACAATCAATAAAAGAAAATATTTCTGTTATTAAATAATAAAAGAAGGACAATTCTAATAAGGGGCATGATTAATTTTAAAAAAAGCCACATCAAAGTGCCACTCATACTTGTCAGGATAGCAACATCTCCAACTTTATCGACACCAGAGGGCCCTGAACAGTCGAGCAGTTTGAGAGTAAAGACTTTGTTTGGTTCAGGAATGGAGTTGTCAACTGATCTTAAATCTATCGTTGCCTCAGTCTGATTGCTGGTATTGAAGAACAAATACCCGGATACGAAATCAATATCTCTTCTAGAAGGTAGCATGTACAATTCCTGCATCAACCTGGTGTTTTTAAACATTTGTTAAAATGAGGAATCAATTAAACTTCAGAAATCTTAACTAAACTCACAAATCATTCAATCTTTGACCATAAATTCTCAGGTCCTGCAAAGAGCCAAAGAAGTTGTTCTGGTTTGAAAACATTCCTCCAACAATGTAATCACCAGCAACTGATGTAAGTTTCCAGTTGAGCATGGCACTGGGGAATGCAATGTAAAATTAGAAAAAAAAAAGGAACTTGTGATTAAAATTTATAAAAAGATTTCAAAATACTTCTTCTAAAAATAATCACAAAGACCTTTGATGAATAAAAACGTTGTCCAGAAACACAGCGATGGAATTGTTGAAAAACTGTATGACTAGAAAGTGCCAAGTGCCGTCCGAAATGCCATATCCTTGGAGATCAACCAAGTGCTGCGAAGATTGCTTCGTAAAGAGAAAGTTTGTTTCAATGAAATTATAATGGCATATTTTTTTACTTGCAGAGAATTTAAAATACAAAATCTCGAAATGCAACAAATTCTAAATGAAACCAACCTGAGATTTTGTCGAATAATAAAGTATCAAGTTGCTCCTGTAAGGATCAGACGACCTCATGCAAATGGCATACTCCAGGTATGCATTCCAAACTTTGCTTAAGAAGCAGCCAGACAAAAGATCATTATTTGAGAATGATTTCATCCAAACAACAACTGAAAAAGCATCCAAGGTCACATTTCTATCCACCTTCACTGAGATGTAGCAACCTGAAGAATTTCTCATTAATTTAAAAAAAAATTAATCAATCAAAAAAATAGAATTATCATTACTAAAGTCGACAAACTAATTTTAACAGTACTTGCATAAAAATGTATCAATCGAATTTATATATTATAACTAATTATTACATAACATTTATCATTAATTTTTCTCATTGTAACCATTCAAAGTGCTCAGTGATTTTGTATAAGATTTTAATATTCAAATAGTAACCTGTGTAACTTAAAATCTGACATCATCAAAAGTACAAAACGACAACAAACTGTTAGCAAGAATTAAAGAATTGTTTGACGTGCCTTCACAACCACTGAGTCGGAAGGCGTCGGTTCCGGTGCCATTCCTCGACGGGATCGACTCAATTCCTTTTGATCCGTCATGACTCATCCTCATTGATTTGGTTGCTAAGAGCAACAAGTCAACAACGATCGGGAAGGTCAGGGCACTTGTTATCTGATACGAGTATACCTCCCAACTAATCTGAATTTATGATAAAAGCCTGCTTTAAATATTTATTTATCTACAGTGATAATGGCATAACATATAGAATAATCAGATAATAATAAGGTCAGGACATAAATACACACAATATTACAAGGCAGTATAAAATGTCAAATTAATTTAAAGATTTATGAAACAATAAATAGAAATTTGTTTTAACAAAAATACCACGATTAATAAAGTATAGACAAAGTAATATAATCATTCCATTACAGCTCTAATCATGGATATTGAAATAAGTTCAACTCACAAACTCTTCAAGGTGAGGATCCTAAAATAGATGACCGATTAAATTAAAAATACCAAATGAAATAAAGCATCTTCCTTGCAACTGAATAAGCAGCTCCCTTTGTCATCATGCGATTGTATATTACATTAAATTAATAAATTATAATATTTAATGTATTAAATCAATGTAAATACCAAATACAACTGAAATAATCTAATCAATAAAACTTAACTAATAAACCAAATAATAAATCTAATAACCCTTTTGTAATTAAAGGCTCCTTTGGACCTCAAAACAACGAGTCTTGCATTGTTAGAAACACCAGAAGCATTATTTCCGCCGTTGATGTCCACATCTTCGGCAATGGACACTCTTTGCGATTGCGGCCCAAAATAAATTTTACCAAATGGGAAATTACTAGGAGCTATAATTAGAAATACTTCCAGATCTCCATCACCAAGGATTGCTGAGTCATAAATTGGACCTCCTAAAAATTAATACAGAAAAAATGGTAAGTTAGGGTAAAGTCCTAATGCTTAATATGTTGAACAGCTTAATGACATGGATGCCAACATCACTTAAACAATCAAGGATTAGTTAGTGTAATTCAAATATTCATTTATTTAAATCTAATGTACAAATATGAAAAAAATATTCAATAATACGAATAATAATTTTCATCCAAAGCATACAGCTAAGGCAACTAAATTAATGTCAACCAACATTGCTTTTGAGAAACATTAAAATAATAAGTCAGTAGTTAATATAAATCCCACTTTATATAAACTCATATAATAAATCTCAATATGTAATCCCAGATAATAAATCTAATTTCATATAATCTCATTTCATACAATCTCACATAATCTCATAATAAATCTCACTTACCTGACACTGCCACAAGTTCAATGCAATAGCAAATCTGAAACTCTGGAACGTCATCCTCGAGAACGTTTAGAACGAGATCGGCCAACGACTGCCGATCGGAAAAATCAACTCGACCTGTGTAATTCGAGAAATGTCTGCTGCCATTGGAGACGTTTCGTGCGAGAGACGAGTTACAATCTCTGCCCGAGATCTCGTAATAAACGACCGCATTGCCAAATGAACCTTTTTCCCTTGTAACCCTCAATAACAAGGAATTGCAGTCACTATATGGTCGATATACTCTTTTGTGGAGTTATTAAATTATAGGACACTGACCAAAAAATCAAAGTTCTGACTACAAAACTAACATGTGACAAAAACATCTAAATTAATGCAAATAATATTGTCTACCAACTGTACTACAACTTATCTAATGAATAAGTTATAATTAATTATTTCAGAGGTACCAACTGATAAGTTGTCTTGGATCCCTTCTCAGCAGTTTTGTTAAAAGAAGGAACAAATCTGAACACACCACTGGAATGGTGCTTTGCTTTCACTATGACTGTGAGATTGTTTGTAGGCACAATAGCACCTGGTATTTTAGAAAAGTAAACACTTATTGCAAAAAAATTGCTATGTCTATAATTATTATTATTAATGCTGTATTCCAAATATTTGGGATTCTTTTTCTTTTAATATACTCTTAAATCATACAAAACAAAGTTAACCTTCCATGTCATAGAGCACCACGTAGAACGTCCTATCAGGGCGAGGGACATCATCATCCAGGATTGAGATGTTTAAGTATCGCAGAGAAATGCCAGCATCAAACCACAAAGTTTCGTTGTAAATAGCAACAAAGTCAAGGCCTCCCAAAGCCGTCAGCGGTCGAGTCCTACATTTGACTGAGGATTTGTTCACCAGAGGACCTTCTCTAAGTGTAACAACTTGGTAGGAACCAGGAGAAAAGAGTTGAATGATGGATTCTTAAAATATTAGAAATGTGAATTATTAGTGCATTATTCATTTATATATTATGAAAGTTTTAATACCTCTAACAATGATATTAATAACAACCACAATAATTCATCTCTTGAGATAAACAACTAGTAAACATAAAGGCTATTTCCTTATTAGTTTTCCTAATCCTAACTAAATACAGTTTTCCAAGACATTTTCCTAACAAAAGATTCAAGCATAAATCAAAATCAAAATCTTAGCTTGGCAGCCTAGGATGTTTAAAACAGCATTAAGTTAAAAAATGCAATAACATAGGAGAGAAGTCACCATTAAAATGGACAGAGTAATCAAGTCCTAAGACATTCAAGAAGGCTTTGACATTTTCACCAAGTATTGATCCATTTGTAGAATTTATCAAATATATTGTAAAGGTTTTATTGAACCTGGGCATCT
This sequence comes from Hirudinaria manillensis, assembly GCA_034509925.1. Taxonomy (NCBI): domain Eukaryota; kingdom Metazoa; phylum Annelida; class Clitellata; order Hirudinida; family Hirudinidae; genus Hirudinaria; species Hirudinaria manillensis. The sequence continues at coordinate 3,734,642 of CM067527.1, forward strand.
GTTTAAAGTTAAGAAATGTTCAATTCTGACTTTTAAAGGTACACATGACATTATCACAATATGAGCATGTAGTTGTAACATATATTAAAAATGTTAATGATAAAAACAGAAAAGAAAGGGGAATTGTAGGAAAATAGATGCACAAGTAAATTTTAAATGCAACTGTATAACTAAACATAAAATCCCAAATTTGTTCCAAAATAATTACATTAATGGCAGTGAAGGTAATTCCTATGAACGAATCTGGTTGGTGCTCTTCAAAATCTATGATGCCTCGATCCGAATGAAAATCTATCCTTCTGTCATCTTTTGTCTCCAGCATCCACTCAACAGATGCTCTGCTGAATCCACCTTTGAATCTTCTAACTCTGAAGTTGGCTTCATGATGTGATAAATTGTTTTGAAGTGCTGCAATTTAATTAGGAAAATTAATAAATTAATTAATTAACCAAATGAACAGTTACTGATATTCCTTACTGGAATTAATCAAAGCTCAAAAATCTTTCCATTGCTTAAAATCAATTGCATTCATCACACGAACAATCGTCTATTTCCAATGCTATTTAATTCAATCTATTTTATCACTCAAAGAGCCACAAACTTATTGTTTCTGTGACATTTCTGGTCAGAAATTCCATTATCCCAAATGGATAGCTATGAGGAAGGACAGTGATTGTAATATTTCTACTGCCATCTGTTTCTGCTCTCACTGAGCCATAAGGACTCAGTTTCAAGTTGTATGTTATGTTCAGCTGATTTCATAATCGAAATAATAAAAAGAATCAGTTAAATAAAATAAAATTTCACGCAGATTAAATGTAAAAGCTATTCAATCAGTTCATTTAACCTAATCTGTTTTTCAAAAAGTTGTTTTAAATAGAATTAATCACTTTCTTTAATTTAATCTTATTTTTTTTTCTAAATATTAGTCTTTCAATTGAATGCAAAAGAACCTGAGGAATGCCATCATCTTTTGCCACAATTGTGATTTTTTTCATCATTTCCATCCATTGAAAGTACACCACCGTCCTTCCCCCATAAAACTTGTCTCCACCGTTTGGATCGAGGAAGACCAAGACTGAGGCATTGACCAGAACATCTCCTGATCTCAGAATGCACACTTCAACAGAATCTTTCTCAACCTTCAATATATATGAGAATAATTTAATAAACTACAAAGCTCCTTTTGGATTTAAAAAAAAACCATATGCTTGCACAACCGAATGCATGTCTTTCAGAAAACAAAGCTGCATAATTAAATTATTTCATTATTAATCCAGGAAGTAACTTATAGCCAAGATAATAATTAATTATACATTATAATTATTCAAAAAACCAGAGATTCTCTTGCAACAAGACGTATCAATTGCAATTTATTTTAATTTGTTAATTCAAACTGATCCATAACTATTAATTAACTACTTATGTTAATAATTAATTTGAACACTCACAGCTATGACATATGAGTCAGCCATCCATGGACAAAACTTGAAAAATCCAGCGACGTTACCCAGCTCAGGCAACACTACTGAACAAAGTGCAGCATTTCTGTCCAACTTTGCCACATATTTTGGCTCCCAATCGACAATCTCAACATAAAATCTCTCAGACAAACTGGTCACATTGTATTTCTCAAGAAACATAGAAATGTAGCCTTGTGACTGACCTTCAATATTAAACCGATGGATACAATTTTAGTGACATTTTTACAATAGAAATCTAATTTATTTAACCCCATCCAATAAAACTTTACAAGATGAAAGCTAACATTTTTCTGCTATATGCATTTAAATGATCTTAAATCTAGGGGGAGGTATTTATACATTCACCATCACTAGTATTAGTATTATTATTTTTATTTTTAACACCAAAAATCATAAAACAAATTCATGAGATATTTAATCATGGTTTTCCTTGTAACAATTTTTAATTGTTTATTTCCCTAAATTTATCCAAATCTAAAATATTATACCATTTGCTAGTGTTACAGATGCTGTCAAATTTTCAAATGTGCCAGGAAATGACACGTTCCAAGCTCTGACTTTTTCCAATTCATTAACTCTCCAGATGAGTTTCAATTTGCCAAAAGAACCATATCTTATCAAGGGTACCTTAAAAGTGTATATATATATATATATATATACATTAAATATGAAGTAATTAAAGTTTGTAAAAAAAATAACCTGGACCAATACTTGTAGACTTGTCAGTCCAAGGGAGACATTCAATTGTGAAGAGTAAAATCTAATGATTCCATTTGCAACATAATTAGGTATAGTAACATTTACTGAAGATATGTTTCCTATCAATGGACTGTTGTAGGGTCCAAAAGACAATTCTAAATTCATTATGTAAATTATGAATTACCATTACATGACTGGGGTAAATCATTGAAGCAAATTTGTCCTTTTAAAAACAATTGGCCAACTAAACAGATACTGTTTATGTTACATTTACATAACAAAAAGATCAGTCATGATATTTCAGTCTACCTAAAAAAATGACGGTACCTTTTTGAAGTTTGGCCCTTGTAATGAATACAATAAAATATGATGAGGATTTGAAGAACATATCATTTCCCAGTGGAATACTGACTTTAACCTCATCTCCACCATCAGGCATTAAAGTAGATCCTAAAAAGCAATTATAATAAACACACCACTTAGAAATAAAATAATAAAAATTGCAAACAAAATATCTTTGAAATAATAATTATAAAGTACCATTAAATATTGTTCCAATCTCAGAATGGAGAATCTCAAAGTTTACAAGTACATCCTCATAATAACCAATTATCCTCAGAATTTCAATTTCCAATGTCCTTGATTCCTGTTTAATATTTAAATATTTTGGCCCCATGAAGGCAAAGTAACTTCTATTAATCAATTAAGTGAATCAATATATTTATGAAAAATAATAGGCATCCAATATTTGTAAAAATTGTAAACCAATCAAGAAATAAAAATCCAAACCAAGGCCACACTAAAAGACAGTGACTTGTTCAAAGTGATTACACCGTAGGCATAGCCACAATCACGGTCCAATATGTAAATCATTGATTCATTAGGTAGTATCAATGCCCCTCCTGTCACAGTTTCTGGCAACATTCTCAGTTTATATAACTTCAAAGGCCTTGGTTCAATAGGCTTTGCCTTTATAACAGTAAAATTTATTGATGCAATGGTCTCGCCATCTTTGAAGACAAGTAGTCCAAGTAATGGTTTGATTCCAATAGCATTGTCCCTCCCTGCTCCACTTTCTGCTTGGTCCAAAGTCAGTTCCCATTGAACAGAAACAAACCCAAGCGATCCTCCTTCTCTCGCCAACCATACATAAACATTTGCAACATCTTCTGCAGAAAACTCAATTATAGAATAGCCATGCTCCACTGATGTATTGGTTTTCTTCCAAGACAAAATTCCATTTATTTCATCATCTCCAACTATGAAAATATCAGCAACATGAGGATCTGAAAGCACAACATTCCCAGTGGTTTCATTCAAAATGACCTGAAAATATTTTGTCTTTCTTTGATTATTTCCTGGAAATATTGAAATTGGAAGAAATACAGAAGAAATTCCAGGACCAAATCCCAAACTGCTGTTTGTTGCCTGAAAATCAATCCCATATTGGGCACTCTGTGGCAATATAAAATATGTGACTGTTGCAGGTAACTTCAGAGAGCCAACTATTAAGGAATCACTTTTGGAATGAATGCCTCTGTAAATGGCTATCTGAAGAATGGAGACGAAGCTATCAACCTTTATATGATAAAATGCCTGTGAAAAATAAAAAAATCAAAAATCCAAATGCATTGTTACCTAATATTATATCATTTTCTATTATTACCTTTGAAAATCTCACAAAAGCATCACCAGGATAAATAAATACGACTATCTCACTGTTAGGCTCGTCAATTTTTGGATGATTCAAATTGACATCATAGGTCATATCTGATGTTGATGCATTTGTTATTTTAAAGGTGCATGATACATTTCTTGCTGGTAACTTTAAATGTAACATAATTTTGATGTTAGTATCTAAAAACCTTCAAACAAACTTCATACAAACGTACTTCATCAGGTATCTTAAAACTCGCGTTATTTGATGTATCAAAGTTCTTAAATATTACCCACAAACTCATGGGTGTAATAGTCATATTCTCAGTACATTTCCTTGCCTGAAGTAGCATATTGAAGCACCCTTATCAGAGTTGTATTGAGAATTATTTATGAAATATCCAACTAACTTGAAGACCAACAGAAACGGTTCCATAGTATCCTTTGGATCTTCGTATTGTGATATCGAGAAAATTTTCCCCAATAAACTTTTCGTGCTGGAACGCATTTCTATCGTCCTTAGAAAAACATATAAATAGACAATTATTTCGCATCCGTTGCCCAGAAGGCTAAGAGCATTCATCAACTAAGTGAAGAAATGGCAAAGAAAGACAAGGAAACGTAATTCAAATGCTTTAAAAAGATAACCTGATCTTAATTTCAAAAATGAAATATAAACAAATCAAGAAGGTACTAAATACAATCAAATTTCATGAACTACTTTCCAGCAGAATGCGACGCTCTATGTAACGTGGTATGAAATGGCAAATGGATCAATGCGAACCAATAATAAAGTGTTGCAGATTATCCCAAAGCCAAACGCAGCCACTAATTTTTTCAAAACTTAATGGCAAGGCCAGGATTTACTTATTCAGGCAAATTTCTCCCCTTAAAACGGCCACATAGCAGCATAGATAATCGAGTGCGTTTAAAGTCAAACTATGAAATATATGTTGGTGGTCTTGAAGGGTACCCAACATGGAGGTAATTTCTGCTTCATCGGGAGACCTATTTTTATTGGTAAAGAAAAACATCTACTCATCAAGTTGAGAGGGAATCTGGTGGAAAAGATAGCTTGATGAGCAACATAAAAAAAAACTATGCCTTCACTCCCCTTAGGCTATTCTTTAAAATTCGTAATAAACCATTTTACCGATTTAATAGAAGTTTTAAATCTAATAAAGAGTTTATGCATATAGTTTCTAAATCTATATTTCTAATCAAGATTCCTGGCTAATTTGTGATAAGCGGAGGGGAGAGCCATGTCCCCATCAATGGCGAATCTAGAAGGCGGAAGAGCCACGGCCCCGTGATTCAAAAAAGAACTGAATTCAACTTTAAGATTCCTCTGACTGAGGAAAGTCATATTCAACCTTTGAATTGAATATTTAAATTTTGCCCCAATTGCCCCCCCCCCGCGTTTCTCCATCTTCCAAATTTTGGTCCTCCGCCAAAGATACGCCACTGACCAAGATGATTTATTTTATTTACGTCAAATATAATCCCCATAATATGGCTTTCCTGACTCACATGCTGCAAGCTAAAGATTCCGAAGGGATTGTTGCTGCCAACAACAACCACTTTAGCGACGGAAGGAGAAATGACTGCAGCATTTCCGGAAGTAACTTTTAATGTTATCGAATAAATTTTATCCGGCTCGGGTGTTCCATCGTCATAGATTGTAAATGTTGATGATTTCTCCTCAAAAATTGGACCACCTACTGCAAACTGTAAGTTTTGAGATGAACCAATAAACACAGATCGTCCGCCAGAAAAGGGGTCATTTATCTTGTGAAAAATTTTAAAAAAATTTGTTTGATTTTCAATAATGTTGTTGCTAAGAAACTTAAAAGGCTTAAAACTTACTTGAACAACAACATCAATTACTTCATTGGAGTGACCCTCCTTCTTGATTTCAACTTCAAAAGTACCCGGTCTGTACGTTACGTATTCAGTCTTACCAAAGCGTATGACTGCTTGGCTTTCTAAAGTTTCAAGGTGGAATAGCCATAAAACATTTAAAATTAAATAGAAATGTCTAGACATATTTAAAAGTCTTAACAATGTCATTCCGCTGAAAGTGTGGGACGTTAATGCTTGCGATCCACTAGGCTTATATTACTAAAGATATTTCCCTGGAATAATGCCAAATCAACTTCTCCAGGTTCTACCTGTCGTTGGCAATCTCTCAAATTTTCATGCGTTTAACCATGTGATGAAATGAGTGCGTGTGATTTAGGCAAAGTTAACTTTTAATAGAAGAGCATAGTGAAGTGAAGTATGTTGAAGTGCTCGTTGTGGTCGGATTGAGCGTTCTCATCCTTGCGTTCTGCTCGAAAATAAATTAATACTTTTGAGTTCAACTGATATTTTTGGCAGAAAATGATTTGTTGTTGGACATTCGGGATAGGCTTCACTCTAGCAGCAGTTGTCGGATGGATTTTCACTAAGAAAAATAAAATCGATATCAAAGGGAAAGTTGTAATGATTATTGGAGCAAGTTCCGGAATTGGAGAAGGTTAATAAGTCGCTTGAATTGTTTTAACGAGTTCTTTCTTTTTGCTTCTTCAAATAAAGTTTAATTATCATTACATAATTGTGACTTACAGCCTGTGCACAAGTATTTTATGAAGAAGGATGCAAACTCATATTGTGTGCCAGAAGACTAGGAGAGCTTGAAAGAATACAAAAAGAGCTCAGCCACACAAAAACTGTATAATCATTTTTATTACAGATTCTGGAAGACCTTAACATTTTTTAACCTTCCTCTTTCAAGGAAAAGCATGCATCCCAACCCATCATAATGGCTTTGGATATCACAAAATTCGACTCTGTCAGTGATATCATTCAGAAATGTTCAAAGATTCATGGTAGTATAGACATCGTAATAAATAATTCAGGCATTAGTTACAGAGGAAAAGTTGTGGATACTAGTATTCAAGTAGACCGATCATTAATGGATGTCAACTATTTTGGGCACGTAGCTGTAGTGAAGAGTGAGTTTGATATCAGCATTGCTCATAAATTAGCAAATTTAAATTTCTGATATTTAGTAAAATTTGTATAATTTATTTAGAAACACCACTTGTTTTTTTCTTAATGTTGATTTGCCATTATTACTACAATATTATTACATTATTACTAATGTTTCACTGAAGGTCTATTAAAGGAGATGATAGAAAGAAGGAGTGGACACTTTGTTTTTGTCAGCAGCCTCCAGGGGAAATTGTCCATACCTTACAGATCTGCCTGTTGGTTAAATTAGGGACAAATTATTTAAACACTTTTACTTGACCTCTTTATTTTTTAATTTGCTTGCTTGTTTACCAATCAGATGCTGCTTCAAAACATGCCCTTCAAGGATTTGCTGACTGTTTGAGATCTGAAGTGGACAAGTATAACATTAGAGTCACAGTTGTAAGTCCTGCTTATGTATGTACCAAACTCTCTGTGAACGCACTGACTTCCGACGGCTCTCTGCATGGAGGTTTAGATTATCATCTCTTTGAATAATGGGGTTATGCACGACCCTAACTATGTTGAGACGTACTTTGAGGTCATTGTTTCTTCGTTTTTAGTGATGGACGATAACCAAAAATCAGGCATGGACCCTGCTGAGGTTGCGTCCGTCATCCTGGAATCAGTTGTTACTCAAAAGAATGAAGTCCTTCTGGCAAAATTCTTCTACAGGGTGACAGTTTATTTAAGAAATGCCTGTCCAAATGTCTACTTCTATTTCATATCTAAGAAAGCCAAAGATTAATGTGAAGTGAGGAAGCTCAAGTGATGGAGCAATAAATTTTATTTTGATGATAAATTTACAACTTACTTTCTGGTTCCTAAAAGCCAATAAATTTTTTTTTAAATAAATAAAACTGGATTTGATCCACTAAAAACACTTTTCCCATTTAGAATCTAAGATATGTTTATCATCAAATATTAGTTTTAGAAATAATTAAACTTAGTATTAACAATATTGAGCTGGATAAGGTTTGAAGATCATCCAAATGCCATGAATACTAAGATTTGGCCACATTCTATGGTAGTAGACTGTGATCGCATGGGTGGTTAGGAAGTGGCATTCGATATGTTATGTGTGGGGCGAGAAAATAATGCCAGGCGAATTATATTTTACTGAAACCGAGTTAATTGCCCCGAGCAATTCCAGACCGCACTCATTCTGAATCTGATTTCATACTCTAGTGCAATGAAGAAATAAAAACCTTGTCAAAAGGGATTGCACTCTAGATCCTTGCCAAAGGAGTTGTAAAGAAATTTATGTAAAAAGCCGGTTTATTTACATGTGTAAAATTACATTACTGGATACTAGGATGTGGCTGTAATTGATAACTAAACACCACATTTTAGCAAACAAAAAGACAAATTCAAACCTGAAAAGATCACAACAAACAAGCAACAGAACGTTTGGCAAAGTTCCGAGCTTAAAAATTCATGCTTTGAACACCGTGCATGTGCAAGCGATCACACAGAATTAAATACTAAGCAGTTTTCTTGGTAGTGGTCGTACTTTGGTGTATGGAATGGATGTTTTCGCTAATGGTTGTTAGATACGTAAGACAATTTTAAGCACCACAATAGACTTCTTTAGACAATCTAGGTTTCTCTTAAACAGATTTCTGCATTTCATAATGATAGGTGGTGGACAGCAGTTGACCATAGCAGGTACCAGACACAATTACAGCACGTTTGTCAAGAAGCATCTTTTCAAACATGCGAAGGAAAAATAAAACATTTCCGAAGTGGAGTTAAGTCGAGATGTTCGCAAAAGGTCACACGAAATAGGAATGAAACCGACCGACATTTATTTACACGAGAGCTTCAATGACCAGATTTTTGTCAAACCAACAATAGTTACCTCTGAGAAGAAAAAATATTTAATTACAACAACTTAATTTTCATAGCAGATTGACGATTAACAAAGAAAATCACGAACGGGCGGTGTCTACAACGTCGGCTTTGGTGAAAACTTGGCGACAACCGTGCAGTTTTAGATGGATGAAGTAGAGCTATATCTCGAAAGATCAAAGTCATTAAGCATATCCATGCAGCCATTTTTCATGCCATGCTGATGATTTGCAGTGTGGTTGCCAATGGAGTCGGCTTGCGAGAACAAAGAGTGGGTGCTCGTCAAGCCCTGATGATCGATAGGTGAAAAGAAGCTGCTGCCTGTGCTGCAATCACCGGTGAAAATATCCATGAGTTCGAGTTCGGGCTGCGGAGTCCTCATCTTGGAGTCGTGAGACGTGCCTCCGTCGCCGGCCGAAGTGCCGACCGGCGACCTTTCCCCGAGGATGCAGGGACCCCCTATGGAGGGATCCATGACCAGTTGAAATGAAATGTCGTAGTCCTGAGCTGAGGGATCAGAAATTCCATTGAAGATATCCATTTCGATGTGCTCTTGTGACGGCGTGCAGATGTTTGGGAATTCTGAAGAAAAAAAAAAGGATTTTGCATTGAAACTACAGTACCATAAATTTTATTGCTGCATTTGTGCTGTAGTTTGGACATCGTTGATATATTCTTTCTTGGCAATGTACTTGCTTGAAGAACATTTGCTCTAATGAAAGTTTATGCTGACCTTAATTATTTTTAATACCTCAATTAATTTCAATACATAATAATATGATATAATAATAATTATAATAAACATCTAAAGTTCATTAATTCTGCACTGTAATTAAATGATTTTCTGACAAACCTGGTTTGGTACGTAGGACATCCAATACCTCTTCGATTGTTGAATTATTGCAGTGTTGTTGTGCTTGCTGCTGGGTCTTGTGTGTTTGCTGTTGGTTAATCTGTTGTTGCTGTCCAAATAATTCTGATTTTGACTGATTTTGCATACTCCATAGCTTCAAGAGTGAATCAACAGAAGCCCCGTTAACATTCTGAAAATTGTAAACCTTTACATATAAGAACAAATGGCTTCAAATTTTAAGTAGTCCAATTTGAGAGCTACTTTTTGTTGTCAAGCGATCAGTTGGAGTCATTTTTTTTAAATTTAACAAATAAAAACTAATATTTATTATCTGACGATTATCAACAAAAAACTAAATTAAAACATTTAAACTTCTCATTATTGCCAAGTTCAAATAAAAACTTGTTTTTAAAACAGCAAAAAAATGATTTTATCGGATGCAAATCAGGACTATGAGTAATGTAAATGTTTTCCTTTAATTATCTATATATAGATAAATATATAATTGTCTCATTCATAATGCACGGCGTCGTCATTTGCATGAGAAAATCATGACTTGAATTTGTTGTAAATGTTGAATTTAAATTTAGAATTATTAATTAGGTTCTCGATGAAAACAAAATGGAATAAATTCCATCGATTGTTTCATGATTTAATGTTGGTTCGTGTTGATAAATTAAATTCCAGCATTATATTTCAGACAAAAAAAGAACACTTGAATGGCTAGATTATTTGAATTATGATGTAAGGATATTACATAAAACTCAGACAAAACGTAAAAAATGTTAAAATTAATCATTAAACGACATCTTAAAATTAATATGTGAAGCAAAATTTTCTTGAAAACAAAAAAAAATATTTGGTGCAGAAGCTCGGATTCCCCAAAAATAAAGTATCGTTTGACTTCTGAATATTTTTAATCAGAATAAACTTAAAAAATAGTAAAACCTTTGACTAAGAAACAGAGTGAACACAGCAGATTCTACCTGATTCATATGGTGATTGACATCACCACCGCTCTTCAGTTGATCATTGCTTTGGAAGTGATTTCCGTACGGGACAAACGAAGAGCCGTTCAAACTGGAATTGATAAGTTTTGTAGAATAATGTAAATATAAATTAGTGTCATGAATTTGTTTTTAAAAACTTGTAAGGTATGTACCTGGTTTTACTGTTCAGATCTACAAATGAATTGGAGTTTCTCTGTGAAAAGGGATCGAGAGCCGTTCCAACGCAAGACGGGAGCGAATTGTTTGGATGAGCCAAGAGCGAGGGATGCTGTGGAGCTTTGACTTCTCTCTTAGGTGCTTCCATGACGGCCGAGATTCTATTAGGTTGGCCTTGGTTCATTGCCTGTTGGAGTTGATTGGAGATGTTGTGTCTGAGGAGATCGTTTAAAATCATCTGTTCGGAGGAACTGTCCATCTTGAGAAGTTGCTCCAGGTCTGCCAAATGCTGAGTTAAAACAGGTACGTTTTGAGCTTGCAACATCTCGGCGGTCCTCAAATCATTAAGTTCCTGTTGAGGGTTTTTGAGAGCGAGGAGTTGCTTGTGCAGGCATTCGAATATATTAGCCTCTAATTGATCTGCTCCGTACTGAGTGGATGCTTGATTCATCAGTCCATTCCTAGCATTCTGAACGTCGGTGTTATCTGCTTTATTAGCAGATGTGAGCACTAATTGCATAACCTCTTTTATACATTGATCCTTTATTTTTATTTCCTGATGGGCCTTTTCCAGATCCCTCTCGAGTTTGGCAATTTTTTCTTCTGATAGTTTTATCTTCTCTTCTGCACTGAGAAGCTGGCTGTCATTTTCAATCTAGGGACACAAAAGAAGAAACATGTGAGAAATGATGAGCCATAATGATAACAATGAGCTCAACTAGGTGGCTAGATGTAGCTTATAAGCCAATGAATTATCAACATGAATGTAAGAAAATAGAATGAATGGCATGTGTAAACAACTGCCTTTGACTATCAAATCATAGATTCTTAGCCGAGCTTGTTGACATTGAGCACGTGATGTTCACTAAAGATTTGTGAGGGTTCTCAACTTCAGACAATATGCAAACGAGCAACAAACCACGTGCCTTAAGACGATTTTAATAAATTATGCATCTATTTAGGCATTAATTTAAATAATAAATCTGCTTTTATCTAAAAAAAAAGCATTTGTACCTTTTTGTTTTCATTAAGCATTTTCAGGGGCTGGAATTGAAGGGAATCAGGATTGATTTCATTCAAGCAAGGGTTATGGATAATATTGGAAAAATTGCCAGAAAATGGAGTTTGAAGTGAAGAAAGCAAGTTATTGCTAGCTTCATTTGATTCAAAGTTATAAACTGGCATGTGATTTGAGGTAGATATAATGCTGTTCTCATTCATTTCATTGTCCATTGATGAAAGTGAGCCTAGAGCACTAGCATCTAGATAGCCTGAAAATTCATTTTTAATAATAGGCTGATTTGAGTCTTGCAATGAGGAAAATAAATAAGAGCCATTTCTGTGCATCTGAAGTCTTTCTATAAGCTGGGGCTTGGAGCCAGAGCAAGATATGTTTAACTTTTTACATTCGGCCCGAAGCTCGGGCACCTTTAGGTCCTCCAGTCTGACCTGAGTCTTGTCGATCAAGTTTTTGCTGGGTTCTGGAACTTTCAGAGGAACGTTGTTGGCACTTGTGACAGGGCACGTAGAAGCATTGTTGTAAATGATTTTCTGGACATTTTCAATGTCACCATTCTTCTGAATATCAGAGGTAGAAGATATCATGTTGAACATTTTTGTCTGCCTGGAGGATATGGCTGGGTTTTCTTTGCTAATCACGAGGCTCTCTGGCTTTGGAGCTATGAAGCTCATTCCAGAAGGTCTACTGTGATTATTTTTAGTTGTAATCTGCCACTTGATCAACTGCTCTTGCTGCAACTTTAGTATATCGATCTGGGGCTGAGCGTGTTTGCTTTTCAAGGATGACTGCTGACTCGACTTGATGACGTTCGGAGGACCCTTGTATTCGTGAAATTTAATCGGCTTTGGCTTCGAAATGCTCTTTGTCCTAATTTTCTTCTGAGATTTCTGTTGCCTGTAAGCAGACGCCGTCGATGCAACCGAGGCCGGAGTGACGAGGGGAAGGTTTTCAGGGAGGGCACTGAGAGCCAAAGTTGTCGAATTGATTGACGAGCTGAACGTAGAGGAGAGGGTCACATTTTTTAGATTGCACTGCTGCTTCGCCGTGGAGATCAAAAGTGGAGTTATGTCCGGAGCGGGCGGAATGTCTTGTCTTATTATGGCACGTTGTTGATCCAAGACCGACGAAGAAGAAACACGATCATTGTGCAAAACCTTTTGCTCCGGAGAGGGCTGCGGAAAGATGTCCTCGGGCGAGGAGAGGGACGGATATGCGAGTTGACTGCCGTCATCCATGGAGACAAACTCAAAACTATCTGAAGATACGTGCTTGTTCTGCTCACTGCCATGGTTAATCGGGGAGACATTTTCAAATGAAGAACCAAAACTCATGGCATCATAGCTGCCAGAAAAAAGCATTCCAAAACCGGTACTGGAATCGGAAAACAAGTTCTCCTCGTTATCTGTTGCAGGTTCATCTAAAATGAAGGTCCATAAGTTGCACAGGAATAATTATAACAATTAGATAGAAAGACAAATAAAACGATGAATCGTGAGATGGAGACAACAGGAACAATACTATTATTAGAAGCAAATGTCATTAATTGAAAATAAAGTGCAACTGCATTTAACATGTGAAGGAAAATAAAACCAAAATTCATTGGTAATTAGTCATTCAATCATAAGCAAAATAGAGTTGTTAACCAGGCATAGAGACAGATTCATCATCCAATAAAAGTATGTTCTTGGAGACCAAATCCAAAGGTCCAGGCCTATGGGAAAGAAGATCATTCAGGTTGTCTTGCAACTTGGATTTCTTCAGCAATCTCTGCTTGTCCTGTAGGGATCTATCCACAAGAGGATGTGTATCTGCATTTGATAGAATGATACTTATGGGCTTGGCTGAATCAGAGCTAAACACTGAATAAACCTACAACAAATAGCTAATGAATGCTTCAATAAAAATATTTTGTAAACATTTTCAGATCTTAAACTTAAGCTGTTAGCATCACATAAATATTTCCAAACAGAAATTTATAACAAATTCCACAACTGCCTTGACTGAAATGTTACAATGTTAAGTCTGATAAAGATGGGATCTCCATTAAGGTTTATTTACCTAGCATTAATAATAATATAACCTTCCAAAATGTGATGTTGCACAAGACACTGTCTATCTGGTCTATCCTTTAATTTCTTTTGTAGCAAATCCCTTGCCTAAAGTGAATAATAATAACAACGATATAATCAAAAATTAAAAGGTGATGAGGGAAAAATAAATTTTTTAGATGCACCAACCTTTGCTTGTTCAAGTTGCCGGCTTTGCTCTGCAAAAGCCAAAGGTGTGTTGAGTTCTAGAAGTATTAAGAAATCAGCAAAGTGCAAAATAATATTAATTACAACTAAAAAACTGACTTGGATAAATCCCTTGACTGACCAATTCAGGCAAAGTCCTTCGCAGCTGAAGCCTTCTTTCTAAGCCTTAATAAAATAAATCAATATATATAGCTCAATGAAGTAGTTTGCATAATCAGGAAACATAATACAAAAACAGAAAAGCCATGAAAACTCCAAAAATGATAGTTACTTTCTCTATTTGATTCCATAGAGACTTGCAACGACTTTTGTTCTATTTGTGGCTGAATGCAAGATAGCACCGGATCAAACAAATTGATAGAATTTTGGATTCCAGTTCCATGAGAAACTTCATGCATGGTTTTGAAAGGGTTTGAATTCATTTTACCAGTGATAACTCAGTAACTTTATCAAAAAAATTCGACATTAATAATAGATCGCGATTCCAAATTGTTATAATTCCACAATATCCGACAAAATAAGGAAGAAATGCGAGAGTCCGGTTTACCAATTTAATCACTAGCCCTGGCTTGAACCTCTTAATAGGCAAATTTGAATAGAATAATTCTTATCGTTCCGCTAAAGAGAAAAAAATGCAATTCCAGATAAATGTTAAACTTCGAAGTGATCAGTCTGCTCGGAGAAGCATCAGCAACAACCACAACAAAACCCCAGGCCCCGTGAGTTAAGTTAGATATCCGAAGCAATGAAGTCTTGTAAAAATTTGTTTAATATATTTTTATTTAGTTTCTATAACATAAACAATTATACAATTAGTAAGAAATATTTAAAGGCATTATTTTAATACCCTTGCATCCCCAAATGAGCAGGCCACCTATCCGCCAAAACTTATTTATTTGGAGATATGGAGCAGCCGAGTGATGGTGATGATTCGCGGGATGCGAAAGCGGACGAGTTACCGAAAGCTGTTAAAGCAAGAATTGAAAGAAATAGACAGAAAGCTGTTTCACTTAAACGAGAAAAGGCTGCTAAACGAGTATTTCAGCAAATTGACCAAGAATGTAACGAACTATCATTTGAGATATTAGGATAGTTGTTGAACATGCATGAACTAAATTTCAGGCTTCCTCAGTAAAACTGACCAACCGTCAGATTCAAAAAAACCTGACAGTCATGGTGGATTCATCGTGGAAAAGGAGGATGCCAAGAAGATTAATGAAATAAAAATTGTTCATAAACCAGGTTATGATTTTACACTGTTAACAAGATTACTGGTTGCTCATGTCTTTAAATTTTTTTAGGTGCCATTCTGCCAGAAAGTGACCGACCAGTTTGTGTGGAATGTAACAAAACCTTCAATGACTCGTATTTGTATGACAATTTCACAGCATCTGTTTGTGACGGCTGCAAGTAAATTTGAATCAAATGATGAGCCTCATTTAAATTCATGATGAAAATTTTAATTGTTTCAAATGTAGAGATGTAGAAGGAGCACACAGACTAATAACAAAAACAGAAGCAAAGGAATCATATTTATTGAAAGATTGTGATCTTGATCTTCGGGAGCCTCCCCTTAAATTCTTATTGAAGAGAAATAATCGACAGCCAAGATGGGGAGAAATGAAATTGTACTTGGAATGCCAGGTGATTTGTGCTCAATTATAATAAAGACTTTGCATTAAAATCTGGTTAGAACTTTTTTTGAATGGTATATACTTTGGAGGAAGACTTCTGTGGTCAAACTATTTGCATCTCCTGAATACTGATATTTTAGATTATTTTGTTTGTTTTTGATTATAAGCATTAAATCTGTTACAATGTAAGGTGGCTCAAAGGGCAGCAGAGGTGTGGGGAAGTGATGAAAAACTTGAGGAGGAAAGGACAAGAAGACTTGAAAGCAAGAACAAAATGAAAAATAAAAAGTTTAACAAGAAGATGGAAGGTAAGGCATTGCTTTTTTAAACACTGCTTCCTAACTCTTTTGTCTTTACAAAGAATAAATTTAGTTCTGGAGTGGATGCATTTGTTGGTCCAGTTTCACTTAGTAAAGTTAACTTGTATGCACAATTAAGCGTTTGACATTTGTTTTATTTAATTATCTACCTAATTTTGATTTAAAAAATTAATTTGTAAGTGATATAAATAGATCTCAGGCGAGAGATGATGAGAAGTAAGTACACCAAGATGTCCCAAGTGCATGAACACGAATTTGGGGAGGAAACTTATAGAGAGGTTGATGACAAGTACCTCAAAACCTGTAAAACCTGCAATTACACGATGATTTATGAAGAATTATGATGTTTCTAACGCTCCTCATTTTGCTTTTAGTACTTTTCTGTAATAACTGCTTGCAGGTCACTTGTTGCAAAGCTTTGTCTTTGATTCAACAAACTTGTTATTTTTCACATTTATTTGATCAGCAGCATGAATCGTTTCATAACAAATTAAATAGGCCCAAATAAAATATTTATAAAACATGTAAAGTTTCAGACCTGCACTGATCAGAAAATCAGGTAAGTTTTGAAAGCATTGTGTTTTTGCAGAGATTATGGTTAAGTTTTCAGATAACAGCTGCAGTTTAGTTCAAAACATTAAAAAGATTTGTAATTCAAACAATTTATAATCTTGAAATTACACCTTTTCTCTGACTCAGATTGATAAACAATATTATTGCTAAGTAAGGGGCAAACAAATGATATGTTGCAAGCTGGACAAAATTGTAAATGAGAAACTAGAAACAAATGGAAAATCTTGACTGATGTCACTAATCTGTGACAAAGCTGTTGGGGAATATCCCACATCTGTCTGTAATTCTTCCCTCTAGCCAATCGCTGTTGATTACCCCAGTTACTTCTATAATTTCTCCGGTCACAAAATCCAAATCACCAGCTTGACCTCCAAGAAAGTCATGCAATGCAATCACTTTTTTAAGAGGCCTTTTGATTGGTTCAGCTGCTGCCATTCCGGAATCTGAAATAGTGTCTTGTGTAATTAATTGGACTGAAATATGCATAATTTAGTTGATATTACATGATAAAATTTGCTTAATCTTGTGAAAGTAGTAAACTAAGACAAAGGTCTGTCTGAACTTTTTTTAATTTTTTGCAATTCTGAATGCAGGATGGAATAAATTGGTGGTGATACAAACTTGTTGTGGCATCTTGGGAGTCATGTATCTCTTCCACAAAAGATGCTGGAAAAATTCCTATCCTATCCTTAAGCTGACCCTCAAACCATTCATCATTGATTTTTTTAGTCATGACTATTAGGTCTCCCTTTTTTAAACTCAGTTCTCCATTTTCTTGCAAGCCTTCAAAGTCATACCTGATATGTGAAAACTCATCATTAACATTTATAATGTCAATATTTGTGTTTTATCATGTTAGGGTTAAGAAGTCATTTCAAAATCCTGAGTAATAAAATATTTTGGCGGTTGTGTGATGTGGCAGTATCATTCAAAAAAAAATCTTCCAAAATTACCTGGCTATATATCTTGGTATTGCACCACTCGTCAGATTGTTGGGCGCTTTAACATCTAGGGGTTCACTTGGGAGAGGCTCAATAATCTGGACAAAATTTGATGGAAACATCCCTTGCTCATCACTGAGGAACTTGTGGCCTTTGAACCATTTCCCATCCACATCAGCATCCAACATTATTATTTCTCCTGCCTAATTTGTAAATAACTGATATTTTGTCTAGTTAGGGAATATATAATAAAGAAATTCTCTACTTTGAAGTTGAGATCTTCAGTATGTTGTGATTCATAGTCATAGATGGCCATCACTCTAGGTCCTAAAACAAGACACGTTTTAACATCCTTTTAAAATGATGAGATAAAGATTGATTTTGGAATGTTACAAATAAGTAAAATCAATTTATCTTGAAGTGCAACAACCTTGTGGTTCAGGGTCAGTGGATATTAAATTCTTGAGATTATTTATTTTAGGACCAACTGTTGGCCTGGAAGGTCGATCTGCTGTTAATATATCAAAAAATGGATCAACCAAATCACCTGATGAAGGCATCACCTTGATGCACTTACATCTTATCTCAGGAGGTGTTTGAAACATATTTGTTTTTCTAGCAGATATTTCATCCAATCCATTCGTTGGTGTATTGTTGAAGAAAATGTTGCTTGGGTCATTAAAGTCATTCGTCCTAAGATCTTGAATAGGTGCAACAATCCCAAAATCCAGTCCGGCAAGGAGGTCTACATTTTTGCTATTGCCAAGAGGAATAAAGTCAGCCTGTCTTCCACCTTTTGTTCCAGCATGCATCGTGTTTGATTGCTCACTGTTAATAGTTGATTTAATATCAAAATTTATGCTTAGACTCTTTTCGCTTGGGAAATGTTCACCGGTCAAAATCATGGATTTGCTGAGAGGCTTTGGTTTGATGATTGTAGGCTTTTGTGGTAAAGAAGATTTTGTACTTGACTGGAGAGAATCGCCAGTATCTGTAATCTTGGGCAGGTTCTTCACATCACTTCCAGTATTTCTTAAACTCACTTCGTTTTTTGCTGAATCCAGCATGAAGGATTTATTAATGAAAGTGGATTTAGGTCTAATAATTGTTGCTTTGCCTTTTTGCTGCAAGTTTGAGGCAGAGGCAGAGACATCTTTGTTGCCAAGCCAGTTACCCCCAAAACGAGATCTGGCTTCAGAAAATGAGATGGAGTCAGACTCAACTCCTGGCATATGAAGCTCATCAGTGCTTCCACTTTGGTGAATTTTAACTAATCTTCCTTGCTTTGATATGTCAGAGGCATTTATGTTCTCATATTGGTAACCATTCAATTTATCCTCTTTATCTGATGGGATGGAATTAATTATATTTGTGCTACTGGCATATAAAACAGACTTCCTAGCGGCAGGAACTGGTGGTTTTATTAAGTTACTTTCCTTAACATTTGTAGCTTCAAATGAACAGTAGATCTATAACATTAAATATTAAAATTGACAAGCATCCAACAATCACTTTCATTTTAGTAATAACTTCAAACCTTTTGTCTGTTATTAAATGTCGCGGCTACAAAAATAAATTAGATTTAGAAAAATGCATTCATTTACAAATTTATAAGGTTTTACGGGTATTTGTTTTGGTTAGGCTTGGAGGTCGGATTGGCTTTGGGGGAGGTAAATTTAACGTTTTAGGCATTTCTTTGACCGCACCATCGTTAGACCTGAAGTTGACGTCGGTCATCGGGCGTGCTTCTACGACTGTAATCACCGGTCTCCTTCTGGTAGCCATAATGCAACATATAACTAATCGATTATAATTTCTGGTTTTTGTCTAATAAATAAACATAATGTTGCAACATTATCAAGAACGCTCCTCTCAAATGATTTGGGTTTTACAAAACAGAACCATGTTTACGATAGCCACCTATTATCAGGTATAGTGAAGGTGAAGTGCTAAACCGCAAATGGTTATTAATTTCAAAATGTGATTATTTGTCAATTAAAAATAAGATTGAAGTTCATTTACTAACAAAATAATTTCATATATAGATATATCTGAATGTTGTGCTTTCTAGATGCATATTTAATAAACATTTTTATTACGGTGTAATTCGCACATTGTTTAAATTGTTTCAGCTAACAATAAAGGGATTTTGTGAAAGAAATTAAAAAATGTCAAATGCAATAAGCAGCTAATGGCCATACAAATAAGAACAATTTGGAACATAATTACGTTTATTTAAATCCAATGTTTGAAGTGTCCACCGAATTGTTTGTTTAAATAAATGGTGTAAGTGGTTAGAATTGTTTGTTGTCTTCGGTGGAGTACTCGGCCGATTCAAACGGCTGTTTCCTCTTCTTCTTCCTGGTCCATGTCCTCTGCCTGGGGTTCTTCGTCTTCTTCATGTGGTCCTGAGTCTTCTCCCTGGTCCTGTCCATGGCCCTGGTCTTCTTCTCCCTGGACGATGGCTGCGGTCGCAGCTTTCTCTGGATGACACCTGTGAAGTGCGCCGTGTAAATGTCTCGGGACCATGTATTTGGCCATCGTTCTTGCATAGTTCTGTTTTATGCCAAGTATCTTGGTCACGGCCGTATTATGCAGGGGGAACGATCCGAGAGAGCCAAGTACAAAGGCCTCGTTGACTACCTTGTATCCCTTGACCATCAACTCCACCTCCAGTTCCTTGTACTTGGCAATCTTCCCTACTCTAACTTTGTCCATGACGTCGGCACCATCGTCGAACGTCACCGTCACCTCAGCCATGATGATCGTCTTTTTCTCTTCATCGATGATGACGAGGTCCGGACGAACTTGCAGCACGGATTGCGGGACAACTTGGTTGAGACGGGCCTTCGCCCTGGATGCTTCGGGAAGGACCAAGCGCTGGAGGATTCGGTCGTGGCGCTCCGTGACCAGGTACATCCTCGGCTTACAGTGGTTGATGACGTGCGATAGCGTTTCGTCAGGGTAGGCAGCATAGGCGGCAGTTCCTGGCCCCGTCTTTCCACTTCTGCACGCCGTTGAGGGGGAGAAGGTTCAAGCGGGCTCTGAAGATGAATCTCCAGTCCGTGAACCTGGTGAAGTCTCCTTTCCTCACGAAGTGGCTCGAGTACGTTGACTGGACTGTCGATGCGTACACCTTCCCCTGGTCTTTCTTGGGGCGGGCAGGTTCTTTTGGAATTTTCTCCTGAAGGAGTTCTTCAGTCTGCTCTCCGTGGAGTCCATGGGGCTGCCTTCCATCTTGAGGTATGGAATGCTGCTCTCATTCTTCTCTGCAAGTCATTGGAAGTTGATGCTTTTGCGGAGTAATCCTGCGGCATTTTTCGAAATAAATAATGTAAGTTGCCGATGGCTTCACTAAATAGCTTCGCGGGCCGTCTATCAGCGACCCCTTCTCTAGAGTTTAGGTTCGATTTCATTTGTTTGCTCCAAAATCTAGACGAGGTAATTATTCGGAAATCTTGTGTTTGGGTTGGATCAATTACAGACTATGGGAAATATGGCTCCCGCCATACATACATGACTAAATTTGTTGTGCGGAGAGCCTCCAAATTTAATATTTAAAAACATTTTCTCCTGACCTTCCCTTCTCTTTAGATTTTTCTTCTTATTCCAAGTTTTGTTATTGACCTTCCCCGCCAAAGTGTTCTATAACTGCCATCGTTTAATGCAGTCGAATTGAAAGAATGCGCGAAAGCAGTATTTTCCGGTTCCGGCAATTTTTTTCCAATTTCAAATTAGTTTAAAAATATTTCATCTTTTACCTGTTTATAATAATGTGCAATAATCTGTAATAATTTTGGTCCAAAGTTTGCAATGTATGATAGAAGCAACTATCTTAATACATTTTTATCATTAATTTAATTTATTTGTCTTGCGATAATTGCAAAGCGCTCTTTAAAGCCCCCTTCCCTAGATCTACCACTGTTCGTGTCATTAAATATAACCAATTAAAAGATGAATTCCCCCATCCACAGATGAAACAGGATCTCGGGTTCAAAAATCCTGATCCTGTTCCAACTCTGCCCTTACCTCTTTTTCTAGAAAAAAATCAGAACAATTTGATCAGATCGGGGTGCTACGATTGATTTGGTTGATGAGGAGAGCTTTCTAGGTAATGTAGTTGATTTTATTGAAATTTTAGACATTTAAAGACGATCTCTTTCTCACTTTGCCTTTAAGCGGAACTTATGCTGTATCCCTGAATATTTCTTCATTTAGTTAAATATAAAGGATATTTATTTTGTCTTGGTAATTATATTACATAACTTGCTTTGTGAACAACGCTTTTTATTTTTGACTCCAATTTATTAAAATGTTGGTTTCATTATTTTTTTTTCCAATGTATATTTATTCATACGCGATTCAGTTTGTGGTAAAATTTCATTTAAATCAAAATTTCATTTGTATCAAATGTTTCGGGGATAAGTGATTTTTTTAACGCATTAAAGTGGAATATCTGTCTAAAATGACAAAAAGAATCCGCTGCACCGAGGTGGAAGCACTAGTCATAAATAGTTTAAGCCAGGATGAGATATCATTTCTTCTCAGTGGCTTTCTTCTTTAATTTATGTATATCTTTAGGATTTAAGAAATTATTTGACGCTAAAAGGGCTGTCAGTAGTGGTATTATGACCACTAAATAGGTAAAGCCAAACATATTATTTGTTATGTTAGAGATTATTAATGTTAGTTATCTCTTTCAAAGCTTACTAAGTTTTCCGAAAATTATTTCTGATAATATTTTTGTAAAGCACCTAAAATATTTAGAAGTTAGAGGGGCAAGCTCAACCGCTTGTGGTAGCGACGGTTTGCAGGTGAGAAGATAGGGTTAAGTGGCTGCCTTCAGTAGTATAAAAGATTATTTAAAATGTATCTTTTGCTAGAATTAAAAGAATTTTTTGAATTAGACCTTATTTGAATATAAAATGCACTTATTTTTAGTTATGGTAAGTTTACATTAATGAATGTAATCAAACTGTGATAATCTGTCACTCATCCAACTTTAGTGATCAAGAATTAACCGAAAAGTTTAAAGGTCGCACGGTAAAGAGTTATGATGTAAGATTTTCTTATTTAAAAAATGTCTAAAAACAATTGCAAAGAGATGAAAAATAATAATTAATCAATTTCCGCTCGTCTCGCTCGATTGATTGTATGCTGAGCCGCCATCTTGACTCTATGAAATAAACGCAATATTTTTTATTCCAATGATTTCTGTGTAGAATTTCAAAAGCTGAAGTGTGTACGAAGTAGCAAGATGTTTAATGTTGCGTTTGTTGATTGTAAATTCGTCTATTTGGTTTAGCGAACTGCTTATAATATACGGATTTTCGCTTTTACGCTCTCCGGATAGTTGGATCTAACCATCCGTCGGCATAAGGTAGAAAAGTTTGCCATGCGGGAATTTTTGTATGGATGCTCATGTTGGTCTTTTTATTTCGTGCCATGGATGTAATATGAGGTCGGATGAATAGCATTATTTTAACTTTAGCATAGATTAACGAGGACGGATTTGTAGTTTGGCTCGCCCAACAAATAATACTTAATGTTAACTTTGCGTCAGGTAGCATGGATTAAAGATCCAGGTGATTCAGAAAATAATTGAGATAACCATTTTGGGTTCAAATGGAAGGACCGCCTGCAAAGAAATCGAAGCTTTCACCAACTGGAGATGCACAAGGTTTCAAAGTTTTGTTAATTTAGCCAGAACTGATTACTTGATTACTTTCTCAAACATGAATGCATTTCATTATTATGCAGACTTATGGACAATTGTGTCAGATGTTGAAAGCAAGTTGCCAGAAGAGTTAGGAAATATAAAGGCATCTTATGATGTACCATCTACAGATGAGAATGGGGATGCAGGTAGAGGACATGATGTTGGAATTGATTCAATTTCATCGAGTCACATGGGTGGAGATATGGTAATGACAATCAACTCCCAATTGCAAGAAGATCCATTTTCAAATGTTTTTCCTGCGTCTCAAAATGCAAATCAGGTTCCATCTGATGGCATGTCATCTGCTTCATCTAATCTCACGGCTGCTCAACAGCAGCAGCATCTGATGAGGCAGCCTTTGCAACAACAACAAATCCTCGCTGCACAACAACAGCGGCAGTTGTTAAATTCTTCACAACCTCAACTCGTCACAATCCTTCCTCCTTCATCTGTTTCCCTTGCCAGTCAGTTGCAGAGGTTCCAGATTCACATGTCTTCTAACAACAACCAGCCTGGTGGCAGAATGCTTCAACTTCCTCTCGTCATAAACAATAACAACACCTTGTTGAATGCTAACACCTTAATCACTAATAACACTAGCGACATGAACAATTTTGCGACAGTATGCGGAGTGAATCAGCAAGTAAACGTTCAGCCCGTCGGTCAAAACCGGCAGAACGTGATGACCATCATGGTTCCCGGAAGGTCTGGCACTCAGGTATCTCTTTCCCAACAAATCATGTTGAATGGGAACATAATGACGGCAAATCAAGGTTCTTGGTCGAACGGCAACGCTCCCAACGGGAACAACGTCCAGCATCAGATAGTGGGATCGACTCCTTCTCTCGTCGTCATGGATAACAATAACAGCCAGACGAGACTAGTGACCGTACCTCCGAGATTATCTGGTCAAGTACAAAAACTTGTACTGATCAGCTCAGTGGGAAATGCTGCCTCAAACAACAATAACATGAGTGTCTCCAACTCGAGCAACTTTCTGCATAATCAGACGAACGTGATCGGGCATGCTCTGGTCGACGGTTCCGGCGTAGGCTCCGTGTCGCGAGTAAAAAATTTCACGTTTTCTGCCGCTCAGCAGCAGAGTCAACTTCAACAGCCCCAGCAGACGATACAACAACAAAATCAACAGCAACAACCTATTCTCAACATCAATAATATTGCTTCGGTTTGTTTGTTAATTTTCATTAGTTCCTCTAAGCTGGGTTTTCACCTGCCCGATATGTTATAATTTAAGAATTGATGTTATTTATTTAAAAAATTATTTTCTCTGTTATTAGAATAAGCCATGTTCAGAAACGTTAAAATGAGCTGGTTAAAAAATTTAAATTTGTACCAAACCATTTGAAACTTGTCAGTTCTGTTATGGGACATTTATGTTGCAATCACAGAAGGAGGTAATCAGTGGGGTCTGCCATGTGACTTATGTCTCTTGCATGAGTCTATAAGGGAGCTGGTTTTTTTTAATATAGGGCCTATATTAAAATTTGATCCATTATGAACCAAATGTGCTTTGAAAGTCTTTGGTAAGCTTTGTTAATGCCAATATCAACACTGAACCTTGTAATAAGCTTTGGTATTATGTCAGATACTATTTCCATTTTAAATAAATTGTATTTTATTTTTGTAAATTGTTTTTTTGTTCAACGTTTTACATTTTAAAAATGTTGGCTCCATTATCTGAACGGTTATCTGAATTTGTATTGCACAGAAAGAAAAAAGTCAGAATCTTCTTTGCCTTTTAGTTTTCTCTTTGTGAGGACCAGATTATTTTACTTCATAATATACTTTAATAAATGGAACATCCACTGTGTTGCAAGCTATTTCTCAAACAACCAAATTGATTAAAGTATTAGGATATACGGTGAATTTATATAAGAAATAGCTTTGAAAATATCTGATTAGCATTGAACAAATATTTTATAATACACTTTTGGTATGGTCTTACCTTGATAGACTTATCTTAATCTCAGAATCCTTAAAGCTCAACTTTACTTTCCTTTCTATCCTTATCTTGTAATGTATTTTTACATCTTTAGAAGATTCTTTATTATGTTAATATGTTAAAATACTTTTATGTGCACTGAATGATGTTTGTCACATTTAAGATTTCTGGGAATTATATATAAATAATATAAAAAAGTAAGGCAGAACAAAACATAAAGATTGAATCAACTCCTAGCCATCCCTCTCAGCATCATCAATAGTGTATCTATATATATTCTATGTGCTCCAAAGACGATTTCCTTACCACAAGCTTACCAGTGTTTAAGTTCCACCTTGGTTACAAGATGTTTTTGTAGCTGACCTTTGTTGTTTTTTTCTTTAAGTGTTCCTATACACCATTTGTCAGTTTTAATAATGTTAATAATGGCATAAACATGACAGCAGTATGTTATTTTCTGGATTAAGCTTGTGATGATTTTTCTGCTAAACAATTTAGTGTTTGTCTACTTTCATTGACAGATAAGTATCAATAAACAATTAAATTTACTTTTAACATATAATTAATTGCTGTAAGTTGCATAATGTGGCAAATTAAATAATATAATGCCTTTTCTTAACTCATAAGAAAATAAAGTAAATAGTGTGAAGCTAGGAACAAAAAACCAAAATGCTCTTGTAAATGTTTTGGGGATTCAGAAGTGCACTTCAAATCATTCAGTCATCGTTGCTTTGGCCTACTAATGAAGAACAGTCATTGAATTATTGATCAAATTTACATTTATGTAATAGAAAAAAAAGATATCTTTGTCCTATATTTATTTTCTATTTCTATATTTTAACTTATACTTAATGCAGTCGGGATTTATCAAAGTTAAGAATGATGTTAAACGTGCCTTAATTTTACATCTGTCCAATGAGCTTATTTTCTGATTTTGTAGTTACCAAACCATTTGTTGAACTATCAGGATCAACAGCAGCAACACGCTTTCTTGCAAACGTCGATCGGCGGTCAGACGTCGTTCCCTTCGACGTCGAGTCTGAACGTCGCGAACGCCGCCCAAGCGATCCTCCCCTCGACGACGCATCAGGGACAGCCTCAGAGTTCTTCCGCCTCCGTTCCCGGTTCCGCTCGCACGTCTAGCATCACCGATCCCAGCAAACAGAACCTCATAAGACAGCAACTCGTTCTCTTACTACACGCCCACAAGTGCCAGAAAAGGGATTTATCTCAGAACAGTGCCCAAGGGACCTCTGCTTGTAAAATGCCTCATTGCGAGACCATGAAAAAGGTCCTGAAGCACATGGCAGAATGTCACGACGGCAAAACCTGCAAGAGTGAGTAGATCAATCTGCCATCATTCGATTGCTCTGACGAAATAAATGCTAATCTTATAATAAATCTTTTAACTGATGTTTAATCGATGCAAAATATTTGCTCGTCCAGCCCCTCATTGTGCATCCTCGAGGCAAATCATCACCCATTACAAAAACTGCCCCAGGAGTGGATGTTCGGTGTGCTTGCCATTAAAAAACAACATCTCTTCTCCGATGTCTGTACCTCCTAATCTGAACGCGGGCAACGTGACTGCAGCTTCTGCAGGTGCCTCTGCTCTGTCCACTGCAGTCAACGTTTCTCAAGTTCAGCAACCTCAACCTCAACAGCTGATACAACATCAACAGCAAACGCAACAACAGCAACATCAAGGTCTAGTCAAAGCCTACATGGCTCTTGGGTTAACTCAGCAACAAATTTACCAACAAGTGGGTTGTTTTTGTTGCGTTAAGACGACTCTATGTTCACGGATTCCGCGTCCTTTCTCACGACAGACGATGACCCAGCACCAAGAGCAACAGTCCTGCAACGGCATAAACGTTCACGTCGGGTCGAACCTCCTGTCCGTCAACAGCAACGACTCCGCTGACTTCGGAGTCGTAAACGGTGCTAGCGGGGGAGTCGGACAGAACGCCGGCAGATCGGCGAGCCAACTCGGCGCCGGAATGTCCGAGACGTGCGCCCCCGTAAAAGAGTGGCACAAGAGCATAACTCAGGATCTCAGGAATCATCTCGTCCACAAGCTGTTAGCTCGGTTCCTAAGTTTTCGAGCGTACCGTTCGTCTTTCAAAATTAAAATCGGTCGTAACCTCTAAATCTTCGTCAGGGTGCAAGCCATTTTTCCGACCCCGGATCCCGACATCCTCAAGGATGCCCGAATAAAAAATTTGGTCCAATATTCGAGGAAGGTCGAGGGAGACATGTACGAGAAGGCAAATACTAGGGTAATTGCAACCGATCGGATTGTTTGTTATCATTTCATAAGAAGAAATGCTTGACTTTTTCAGTCTAATACTAAAATGAATAGCCATGTTTGAAATGAGATCATCGAGACATAGTTTTTCATTTGTAAATGTGGGCCATTTATACTGATTTGGTAAAGTAGTGCTTGAACTGTTCAAGTTGAACACAATTAAGGGTCAACAAGAATGATTAATTAATTAACCGTTTGGTCACGTTAGTCCTTGTTAAACCGTCGTCGGTACGTTCGACGGTGCATCTCTGATTGTAATGTTATTTTTTCAGACTAATGGAATTATGGAAGACAACAATTTGGATGATTTCTTATTACAGGAGGAATATTATCATCTATTAGCTGCAAAAATATATCGCATACAGAAAGAATTAGAGGAAAAGAAAATGAAAAGGTCTCAGCAAGAGAGCCAGCAGTTGATGCAGCCTCAAATTCACAGTTCAGCCATAAGGTTTCCAATGGCCAATTCTAGGCAAGCAGTGCCAAGTACGTGATAGATGCGTCGTTGCGATCTTTGATTGAAATGCTTCTAAGCACGAAATTCTCGTTCGAGCAGACGGACCTTTGACTTCCGGGGTTCGACAGCAGAACTTGCAGCAGGGTCTGACTTTAAGCTCCACCCCCGTGCAGAACGCATTGGTTGGTTTCGGATAAAATTATGGAATATTCATGAATCCCTTGTTTGTTTTGATAAGCAAATGTACCTGTATTGTTTTGTGGATGTTATAATTGCTACTGTTGTTTTTTTTATAATTGAATGTAGCTATTATTCATTGGAATCCCAAGAAAACATTACCAAATATCATAATAATAACAACTCATATTTGTGTAAACATTTGCACCAAAAATTACAGGTGTCTGCCAACCAAGCTGCAGCATCTCCAAGCTTCTTGACAAGCTCTCCTCAGCAACAGCTTCAGGATCTGCTTATTAGACATGTAAGGATGTTGTTGTCACTATGAACTAACTTTCTGAATTAACTTTAACCAGGCATGAATTAACTGAAATTAAATTAAAACACTTGTGAAGAATCTTCATTTTTCTGTAATATACATTGTATTTCTGTATTATATTTTCAATTTCTTTTTGAGTGCTTATAATATGCCTTACCTTTAATGAATTCTGTATTTCTATATTAATCTGCTGAAATTACTACAAGGTGTTGTCTTTGTCTGTTGTTAATTTCATTAACGATATCAACTTCTCAGAGAATTGGTAACCTGGATCAGCCATCACCCCAGTCTCGAATGTTTCAAGTGTCTGCCTGGCCTGCAAACCATGCCACCACAACATCTGCTCCCGTACCCTCCATGTCTTCTTCCCCTGCTCAGCTAGGATCGGGTTTCTTGTCACCTTCGAGCAGTTTCATGTCTCCTGCTGGTAGTTCTGATATCAATAGCATCTTTGCCAACGACAGCATCAAAAAGGATCCTGGGTACGACTAATGTTTAATGATTGGAAATGTATTTGCACAACCATAGTTAGGTATTTATGCCTTTAGATGTTATTTGATTTAATAAATTAGTATTTGACATTGACGAACCTGTTGAATTAATTAAATATTGCAACCACTACGTCGATGTCCTTGCAGTCCTCAGACGCCTATCGACGCACAATCGTCGAACGTGAAAACGGAGGAGTGTTCCGCAGGAGGAGAGGCATCCTTCTCGAAGGACGCCGTCAAGACTGAGGCTGCCTTAACGCCTTCGAGTTCGAATCCCAAGGCCTTCCCGAAAGAAATGCCGAAGGACAAAGCGCTCGAAATCAAAAGCGAAGACAACTTCGACGACTCGAAGAACGACCTCCTGCTCCATCCGACCTCGTCCACGTCCAGCTCTTCTGTCGCTCCGATCAACAAGACTGGTGATTGTGCCATTTATTAATGCTCCTTATTGAAACGATAGAGATTTGTTTCTGGATTGATTTTTTTTTTTTATAAACGTACTGTTTTAATAATGAAAGATTAATTTTATAGCTGTTATCATTTTAATTATTATTATTATTTGTAGTAGTATTATTGTCGTTTATTAATTTTTCCGCATGCAGTTTGGAAACCGAATGAACTTCGACAGTACCTGCTTCCGACTCTGGAAAAACTTTATCGATTGGACGAATCGCTGCCTTTCCGACAACCTGTCGATCCTGTCATCTTACAAATACCGGTGAGAATCGTTCATGCACGAGCGGATAAAGATTTGCTTGGATGAGTATCGATGGGTATTGCTATCGCTAATCATTCGCCTTTGCCTGTTGATGCTTTGAGCTTTATTTTGAGCCTCTTTGTATCCTTTCATCTTAAATAGGAGAAGAACAATTATATGTTATTATCATTATAATTAATATTAATAGTAAGTCATGTGTAATTTGCTTTGAAATATATTTTACTGTCCAATATATATCTCCAATTTAATAAATTACTGATCCTTGCAGGATTACTTTGATATAATTAAAAATCCAATGGACCTTTCAACAATCAAAAAGAACCTGGACACGGGAGGTTATTCTGACCCTTGGCAGTACGTGGAGGACGTTTGGCTGATGTTTGAGAACGCTTGGCTCTACAATAGGAAGACATCCAGGGTCCATAAATTCTCCACTAAGGTATGTTGAAGAGCAAATCCTTTTTAATTTGTATGTTTGATAAGAATAAGTATTCGAACCTGGTATGGACTAAGAACAGAAGTTTATATGTTTATATAGGTTACTTTGAGTTATTAAGTTGATATTCAGTTGACATGCATTATAATTACATTTTTGGCCTTTCATTGACCTTTCTCAGCTCTCAGAGGTTTTTGAGCCGGAGATAGATGGAGTGATGAGGTCACTTGGATTCTGTTGTGGCAGGAAATATGTATTTTCTCCCCAAGCCCTTTGTTGCTATGGCAAAGCCATGTGCACAATTCCCATCAATGCTGTCTATTACAGTCACCAGAATAGGTGAGTGAACTGTGAAAGAAATTTACAAAATTATTTAATCTTTTCTATTCATTAAAAGTTTTTGAATAAATTGCATAAGATAAAACATTCCATATTAATAATGCCATATTAATTTTTTATCCTGATAAAATTCCTTTGGTCCTATTAATTATTTATGCATCAAAATGAGCATCGAAGCTAAAATGTTTTTCCGGTTTCAGGTACGTTTTTTGTGAAAAATGCTTTGTGGAGACTGAAGGTGATGAAGTGGAGTTGAATGAAGATCCAATGCAGCCCAATATGTAAGAATTAATTACAAGACATTGTTCTTGGTTTTTCCTTTTAATGTGTTTCACATAGTTAAGCGGTCGTGACTGTAATGCAATGGCATTTCAATGGCTGTAATTGTTTTTTATTTCTTGATTGGTTACATTCCTCAGCTTTGTGCTAGAAATTAAAAGAATAAACAAAAACTCTTATCTCATATTATGCTTGATAAATCTCATAATAACTCATATCATATAATAACTTTTATTTTAAATTTCAGTCGACTCAAGAAGAATCTCTTTCAGAAGACAAAAAACAATCAACTGGAGATGGAACCGTGAGTCGATTGGTCACTGTCTGAAAATGCACAGAAAAATATATATTTATAAATTTGTTGTCTCTTTAGTTTCTATTACATAAAAGATGAATTAAAACCTAAAATTAAAAACTATAGTCAGTCTTATACTCTATACCCTATGTTGTATACCCTTGTCCCTTCTTCATAATCAGTCTTATATTGTATACTCTACATTGTATACTCTTGTCCCTTCTTCTATAATCAATCTTATATTATATACTCTACATTGCATACTCTTGTCCCTTCTATAATCAGTCTTATATTATATACTCTACATTGTATACCCTTGTCCCTTCTTCTATAATCAATCTTACACCGTATACTCTTGTCCGTTCTTCATAATCAGTCTTATATTGTATACTCTACATTGCATACTCTTGTCCCTTCTTCATAATCAATCTTACACTGTATACTCTTGTCCGTTCTTCATAATCAGTCTTATATTGTATACTCTACATTGTATACTCTTGTCCCTTCTTCATAATCAGTCTTATATTGTATACTCTACATTGTATACTCTTGTCCCTTCTTCTATAATCAATCTTACACCATATACTATTGTCCCTTCTTCTATAATCAATCTTACACCGTATACTATTGTCCCTTCTCCTTAATCGCAGGTTCGTCGAGTGCTCGTACTGCGGCAAAAAACAGCATCAGATTTGTTCCTTGTACCTGGAGTCGGTTTGGCAGGGTCCGTTCGTTTGCATGTCGTGTGCCTCCAACAACAACATCAAAAGGAAGGAGAATAAATATACTGCCAAAAGTTCGTGGAGATTCTTCTTATTTTTTTTTCCAAAATATTTTTTTTTTATGAAGCATCGTGTCATCGTCATCGTCAGAGGGATTTGGATGTTCGTTTTTTGTAAAAATTTGTATTGCCCACATTTTATGTGGTGACCAAGTGTAAGATGCTGTTACAATTTATTATTTCATCTCAATTTATTTATTGACTTGACCTTGTAGTGTTATGAATATATACTTATTCTGTGCAATTGTTGTAAAATCAGAAGCAGAAAGTGATATAACTGTATACTATGTTTGTATACTAGATATGGTAAACATGAAACAATAATAGCAATAAATGTTTATGAATAGACATAAGAAATGATTGAGTGACTCTGACTGATGCTTGAACTGGCACAATAGCTCCATCTATTGTTGGATCTATTATTCGTTTATTGGTAAATGACCATCGTGTATCCAGGCAGATTGAGATCAAACATTTCATTTGAAAGGTTTTTAAGTGTTTGTTGGAAGTGATGGAAAACTATGGCTTTTTAAAGCTTGCTTAAAGAATCGTTGTCTTAATTTGTTTTATACACTATTAAGTGACTTAATACCATATACTACTACTAATAATAATAATAACATTAATAATAATAAATAATAAGAATGTGGCTTAGAAGGAACTGAAATAGTATTTAATGCATTTAAGTGACTTCAGGTCTTCTAGAAATGCTTTTTTATTGGATTTTATTTCAAAATTTAAGTCATGCTTTTTACTGATACCATGGTCATATTTATGTCGTTTTGTTGCCATTAATTTACTATTGTTAAATATATGTATCAATATTGATAAAAATATCAATATCATTACTTATATGTATTACTAATGCATGGCTTACATTAGTTAATGTTGCAATACATGCATAAAAGCTCATTAGGCATACATTAATTTTGATTACATATAACTTGTACTTTATAATTTTAGTTAAAATTACTGAAAAACTGCAAATATTGAATCATTTGTTGGCATATTGCAGCTGCAGAGCTTATACAAGAACATCATTTTAAGTATACAGGTTGTTGGATAGGAGGCCTTTTTTCTACACCTAAAATTATATTTTATAGTTATTATGCAAGATAATAAATGCAAGAATATTAAAATCATATATTCTATTTAAATTGTATAATTCCTGACGGTTTTAGGACTACCTCAGACAAAACTTGGCACGTACCTGGAGAACAGAGTGAATTCATTCCTCAAGAAAAACGGTTGCGGAGCCGGAGAAGTGACGATCAGAGTTCTTTCCAGTTCCGAGAAAACCGTGGAGGTGAAGCCGGCCATGAAGCTCAGACACGGGGAGGAAATAGCGGACAGCTTCCCGTACACTGCCAAATCTATCTTCGCATTCGAAGAGATAGATGGCGTCAGCGTCTGCTTCTTTGGCATGCACGTCCAAGAATATGGATCGAATTGCCCTCAGCCAAATGCTAGGTTTGTTTGATCTTAAATTGTTACTTACTATACAATATAATTATATAATTAATTTCTTAATGGAAGACTTTCACAATTGATTCTGTGATATTTTTATGCATTTTGCTTTAAGACTTTGCATCCTGAAAAATAAATTTGTTAGTTCACTACGCTTTGTGCTTCTTTTTCATAGACGAATCTACATAGCCTACCTTGACAGTGTCAACTTCTTTCAACCGAAAGCCATGAGGACACCTGTTTATCACGAGATCCTTATTGGTTACCTGGATTACGTCAAGAGATTAGGGTAACTGTGCTTACTCAAATTCAAATGCTAATCATGCCATGAGTTGATATCAGTTGTCATTTGCTTCTAAAATGGCTTTGTGAGACAAAATGAGGTGGTTGGACCATCATATGTTCATACCTGGTTTTCACTACTTTGTGAAGATTCTTAATATCAATTGATTCTACTATTATTTTGAAAGACTTTAAGATTTTTTTTCTTAAGGTGACATGTATATAATTCTATGATGTTTAGTCACATTTAGAAAAGCTGCATTGAAGTTATTTAAATTGATTGACATCCCAGGAGCAAGTTGTGTGCTTTGACCAAACAATGTTATCACAACAATTTCTTAAAACCAATCAGAGCACGTTGATTATACCTGTAATGATTAAGCTGATGTTAGCCATGTATTTAGGTTTTAACATTCAGTTTGTAATTCAAAAGAATAATTGTATAATTACCAGCTATGCCACTGCACACATATGGGCATGTCCACCAAGTGAAGGGGATGACTATATTTTCCATTGCCATCCACCTGACATGAAAATACCAAAGCCAAAGAGGTTGCAGGATTGGTACAAGAAGATGTTAGACAAAGCCATATTGGAAAGGATTGTCGTGGACTACAAGGTTTGAACTTGCCTCGTATCATCTGCAATGAATTCCATGCGAATATCTTTGTTCTACCGCTGTACTTTCGCATCTATTTACAGGACATATTGAAGGATGCAATCGAAAACAACTTAGCAAGTGCCACGGAATTGCCATATTTCGAAGGGGACTTTTGGCCAACGGTGTTGGAGGACAGCATAAAAGAGGTAGAACAAGAGGAAGATAGGAAGAGGAAGGAGTCCGAGAACGAGGCCCTTTCCCTCTCCGCCGCCGTATCTTTGTCGTCGTCTGCCGTGACGTCGGCGGGAAGCACGTTCGGAGCTTCCATCAGTGCCTCCGTGTCTTTTCCGGATACGAGCATGACCGAAGATCAAAACTCCATGGACGTGGACGACGGAAACACGTCCGGCGGTGCCGAAGTGAGTTCGTGGCTCGTGTGAAGCCGGCCGTTAATGACTTTGCTCGCAATAAGATGTACATCGCCATCGGAATGCCTAAGTGAAATTCATTCGTTTTCAGTCTTCCCAGTCCGGTAAGAAGAAAGGTCAGAAAAGTGCCGTGAAGAAGAAGAACTCGAAGAATAAGGGAGGTTCGTCTGGTTCCGCGTCGAGCAAGAAGGCCGGCAGCAAAAAGAATCAACCTCCTCGCATCGAGGTCGGCAACGGCAACGAGCTGACTTCCAAACTCTTCCAGATGATGGAGAAGCACAAGGAGGTCTTCTTTGTGGTGAAGCTGCACTCTGCCCAGAGCTCTCTGGCCCTGCCTCCGGTCCAAGACCCCGATCCGCTCGTGTCCAACGACCTCATGGACGGAAGGGACGCGTTCCTCATGATGTCTCGAGAGAGGCACTACGAATTTTCTTCCCTCAGAAGGGCAAAGTTCTCGACGCTGGTGATGCTCTACGAGCTGCACACGCAAGGAAGGGACGCCTTCGTCTACGCCTGCAACAACTGCAAGGCCAACATAGAGACCCACTACCACTGCACAGTTTGTGACGTTAGTTCTTAGTCTAATTAAAAGTGCATTCTTCGAGCGCAACCTTGCATCGTCGACCGAAACTAGAGGTCGAAGGGCGCCGACCGCCAATGCCGAAGTATCGAAGACGATGCGATCTCTTTCGGTCGCATTTTGAAATCTCGAATCGCTCGCGAGGTTTCGTCACCGTTCTGCAAATTCTTTCGGCAGGATTTCGACCTGTGCGTTGCCTGCTACGAGAAACTCAATCACGTTCACAAGATGGAGAAGAGATCTCTCGATCTGGACGGCTCGGGATCGGGCGGTCCTGCCGGTGCCGGCGGAATGGCAGGAGCGAATGGCGGAGGCAACGGATCTGGCGAAGGGTCGTCTGATAACAGCAACCTCATTAATCCCCAAGAGGTGAATATTAGGGTGTGATTTTATGCATTAAATTAAGCTATTATTCTATTTAAATTCTTATGTTTTATTTTTTGTTAATTGTTCAATCTGGTTCATCATTGTTTTCCAGGCTCGAAGGCATTCTATCCAAAAGTGCATTCAGTCTCTACTCCATGCTTGCACCTGTCGGGATGCAAACTGTCGCCTGGCGAGCTGTCAGAAGATGAAGAGGGTCATGAATCACACCAAGCTCTGCAAGCGCAAGCAGACCAACAGCTGTCCTGTCTGCAAGCAGCTGTTTGCCCTCTGTTGGTACCATGCTAAGCACTGCAGGGAGTCCAAGTGCCAGGTGCCCTTCTGTCTCAACTTCAAACAGAAACTGCAGCAGCAACAGACCCAGCAGAAAATGCAGCAGGCGATGCTTATGCGCAGGAGGATCGAGGCCATGATACAAAACGGTAGCGGAAGTGGAAGCTCGCTGTCGTCTTCCTCCTCTTCGTCTATTCAGGTCAGATGATGAGATGACAAAATGGCATCGTTTTGATGGCTTTTAGGTTCTTGTCATTGTAAATTGAAGACGTTTGCAAATGAAAACTGATCATCAATTTGTCAGACTCACCAATCCAACCATCCTGTACCTCAAAAGCTGACACCTCCAGTTGTGGGTGTGGTTCCTTCGACTCCATCAACGCACCAGGCTGCTCTTACCAATCGTTTGATTTTGCACCAGCAACAGTTGCAGCAACAACAGCAACTACAGCAGCTTCAGCAGCAACAACAACAACAGCAGCAGCAACAATTTCAACAGATTCAGATTATGGATACCTCACAGGCTGCAATGGTTCCTCTGAGTAACGGAGGAGGGTCGCAACAGATAGTCGGAACCGCTCTCATTTCTTCCGACTCCAACAACCAGCTTTCCACCCTCAAACTACAGTTGCAACAACCTCTTGTTGTACAGCAGAGTGATGCCCAGCAGAGTTCTGCAAACACCATGTGGCTTGAAGGAATGTCACAGCAACAACAACAACAGCAAGGTCATTGTCCTAGCTTCTCATATGCTTGGTTCTATTATTTTTTTTTCTAATTTCTCATGAAATCATGATTGGCAGATTCCCTGAGCCTGTTGATGACGACTGCAGCGCCGACACCTCTGTCCTCGAACTTTTCTGCAGTCACTGCCGTCACCACTCATCAAATTGGTGGGCCTCAGCTGACTTCAAGACCTGCCTCCTCTGCACCTCTCAGTGCCGAGAAACAGAAGATCATCAGCCTCTTTCAGAACAATCCACAACTACTGCAGGCTCTTTTTAAGGTTCTCTTTTCTAGTTTATGCTTCAGGCTGATGTGATATTCTGAAGATCACTATAGATTTTCTTGTACACTTGTAGCAGAAACAGCAGCAACAACAACAACAACAGCAGCAGCAACAACAACAACAACAATTTGTTCCATCAGCTTTATTGAACCAACAACAGGGTCAAGATGGAACACAGCAAGAACAAAGTTTGCTAATGAAACAGCAAGCCAGGTTGCTGTTGGGTCCGAAGCTTCAAGCTAGCATCAACAACCCTCGGTCCAACGTGCTCGTCTCCTCTCTGAAGCAACCTCAGCACGTCCGTTTGTCCCAACAGCCTGACGCCTCCTCCATGATTCGTCTGCCATCCAATGAACAGTCTCAACTCATTCTTCAGAGTTCCAACAACATCAACGTACAGCATCAGCAGCAGCAGCAACAACAACAACAGCAGCTCATAAAGATGCAACACTATCATCCTGCATTGAACAACGTCGCCGCACGAACGGCGAATCCGATTTTTCGAGCCCAGTTGCAACAACAGCAGCAGCAGATGGTACAACGGATGACGGCCGCTCGGATGAACCTTTCCGTCGGTTTGGGACTGAATCCGAACTCCCTGCAGCACCAGGTTTCCGTCGGCAACCCTCGGGCCGCGAGCGGTTCGTCCGCCTCCGCCCCGTTGATGCTGCTGATGAACAACAACAACAACGAGTCGGTCGACGGTCAACAGTCTCGGCCGGATCAAGTCATGCTGACTCAGCTGCACTCAGATCTTCCGTCCACCAACGCCCCCAACGGCGGCGGCAACCACGGCACGGGCTTCGAGAGTTCGAATCCTGCCGTCGTCATTCCGCAGGATCAACTCTCTCGATACGCCGACCAGCTATAGCAGGGTTGAATTCAATCTTTTGTTCAGTATTTGTTGTGCTTCGTTGTTCTAGCCGATTTTCATCCGACCTCATCCCGAACGACGCGTCGACGACCGGCACGGACGTCCTTCCGTGCGAATTCTGTCCGCTCCTCGTCGCCGGCAAACGAGTTAGAGGACGACCTCACCCTGCTCCTCCTTAGCGAGCACTTAACGAAATATCTGAGTATTCGGGGAGACATTTCGGAGGAGGTCGTGACTACAGCATGGAGTTAAAAACGGGGATGAAGTGTTTTGTAATTCCAGTTGCTTGTCTTGTGAGCTTGTGCATTGCCTGCTTAGTGATTTATTTTTTCTGTGAGTCGTCTCAATTCTCATTGACTCTTATTATTTAAATTCCTTGATTTTTCGCTCGATTCGGTCGATGTTATTTATCTATTACCTTGTTTCATCTCGTGTTTGTGTTCTCGATTGGGTTCATAGGAATTGTGCATAAGAAAATTTTAGCTCACCATTGTTCAGATGTTAGTAGTAATGGTTAGATTGATAATTTTATTTTTTCCAAACATAAAAGGGCTTTGGTTTTCCAATGGGGTTTTGGACTTTCTAAAGTGTCTGATTTATGTGTTATGCCTTTGTATAGCAATGCCCTACCTAGGCCATAATGATTCAGTGGCGCAGACCTGTAATGTAAATAATGTACATAGGTAGTGTGGTTAGCCTGTTTGTACACAATGCTTTCATACTGTGTCTGGTTAATCTTCATCTCGTTATTAAAGATAAAACTCTCGCAAGTTATTTACGACTAAACTTTAGATTTACTTAGACGCATGTCGGATTGCATGTCGTCTCGCAGGGAAATGGGTTGTGGCCGGGATAGTTCGTAGCTTTTGTCGGTACGATTTCCGGACGGGTTTCGATCTTCGGGTCGGATTCGACCGGGAGCCTGGATCGAGCATGTGCATCCGTCGAGCATATTTTGTTGTACTTTCAAGATTTTCAGTCATTTGAGCTCACTATTGCCAATGTAGGAAATAGTTTGCTAGACTGGGTTGCAGATTGTTTTCCTGTTTTATTTTCGTACACTTTGGATGGAGTTAAAACGATGCTTCTTTGCTTTGGTCACGGACACGAGCTTTTAAGCCCACAAACTGTAGTCTAAGCAGCATTTACTTTTTTTTTGAACTAGCTTAGGGTTTTTTATTTTATTCCAGAAATTCATGCTAAATCGTCAAGTTACTTCTCGTGGCTTAGGATGTTTGGTGTAAACTGCTTGAGGCAATTTGATTTTAAAAATTCTTTATGACTGAAACAGGATGATTTCTATGCTGTTGAGCAGTTGCAAGATTTGTTAAGAGCTTAGCATTGTTTTGTCCATGGTTGTTTCATTGTTCTAAGTCATTCGCCTGTGTGTGCATGAGTTTTGTGAGTGCATTTCGTCGACAAATGTATGCCATACAGCATTTTGGACTGTGCCCTGTTGTAGTTTTTCATGCCTGGCCGCAAGCTTTGAGCGTTCGGTGGTCATTTCCTCATTTGTTCTGTAGAGACAGTCCACTCTTGAGAGAAAATAAATTCATTTCCAAGACATTTGTCACACTGGCTGAAACTGTTTGATGGGAAGGCTGTGTATATTCAGTATTTGCATCTTCAAGTGCTCTTCTATTCTGCTCATCACCTTGATCACCAAATCCACCACATACTCCAACGATCTACTGTGTATAAACCTATACGTAACTTTGAGTTTCAGGTTTTTCTCATGG
This sequence comes from Hirudinaria manillensis, assembly GCA_034509925.1. Taxonomy (NCBI): domain Eukaryota; kingdom Metazoa; phylum Annelida; class Clitellata; order Hirudinida; family Hirudinidae; genus Hirudinaria; species Hirudinaria manillensis. The sequence goes on from CM067527.1 coordinate 3,774,029, forward strand.
TGAAAGTGGTGATGAAGGCACGACGCCCTCGTCTCGACACCGTTTGCTCTCGAGAATAATGTCACGCATGCCGACGAGCGTAGTACTTGCCGGGCATCTGGGTTTTGTAAGGGACCTTAAACGTAGCATGCACGTACGCGCGCATGGACCTCGACTGATAACGCGCGGGTTCGTTTTTCGTTTGGCGCTCGTGCCCCCGTGCGTGAAGTTTGTCCGAAATATTTGTTTTTAAATTGGACAGTTAAGCTAGCCAATAGGAATGGAGTGTTGATGATGGTGATTAAAATGCTGCTTTCTTAATATTTGTAAAAAGTTGTATTGTACATAACGACATTTATTTTATTAACCTTCTTCGTTTGCGAGGTTTACTATTTTCTCTTCTACCATCATTGACAAACTAGATAGTTGACTGATGACTCAAAGGTTTTCTTTGTAAAATTAATGGGTTCTTTGACAATAAACGGAATCTGTAGTGTACCAAGTCATCTCATTGAATCCATCGCTCTCTCTCTCTCTCTCTCTCTCTCTCTCTCTCTCCTGCACCCTCCTTTTAATCAATTTTTGACATATTTCGATAAATACTGTGACTTGCATCTTAGAAATTAATGGCTTAAAACTTTTATTAAAAGAATAAAGGCCGACAAAATTATTGATTTATGATAGATCAGATGTTCTTGCGTGAAGCTTTTTCAAGGTGATCTTCCAGCAATTCCAAGATGCCTGAATCTTTTGAGAATGTTTTGGCCAATTGGGTCGTTGGAGTTCCATTCATGTCCAGTGATGCGTCCGCTCCCTTCTTGATTAGAAGTTCAGCGATTTCAAATCGACCTGAATAGTGAGATTTTGATTAACAAACATTGTCTTCGGGCTTGTTGCAACTATCATCGACATGTGGAACAAAAGCCTAATAGTTATAATTTCTGGGCTTACAATAGTACATATGTGATGAGTCTGGATTATAGAATCATATCATACTATTAGCTAATGGGCAGTTCTGCACAGATTATGCTGACAATCTGGTCTATAAATATTTTGGGATTAGAATTTATATGAGTTTAATTAAAAATTGAGTTATATCTGGGGACCCCTCTAACCATGCATAATTGCCAGATGGAGTGGTGTGGTTCCATGACATAACTCATTAATTACATTGATGTTTACATAATGACAATCAAGGAGGTGCTTTAAACATTCAACGTGACCCATGTTTGCTGCTACATGGAGAGGGGAGTTGCCACTGTCTGCACTTTCATTTGCCAAATGCCCATTTGAATCATTGAGCTATAAAGATCAACTACGTTTTCACTTTAACACTAATAAGCATTCAAGCCATAAGCATCATATAAAATTTGGCCAAAAAAAAGAATTCCATGGTTTTATAGAAATAAAGCCATTTGATTTTAACTTAATTGGAGCAATGCAGAAGCTTGTATTTGGAAGCTCCAACTAGCAATTTAACTAAAGCATAAACATAGCAACTCATAAGTTCCTCAGAGTAAACTTTACGATAGTTACCAAGATAATAAGATGTTAAATGATAATCTTGATAATGTTATTTTCTAAGTCATCAAACCTGCCTAAGAAGATACCGAAGAACATCATGGCTGTTTGCAACCACTGCGTGAAATATAAGGCTCTTATCTCCGTCATCTTTGTAATCAAATTCAATAAACTTTGACTCCATCAGGTAATTGACCACATCAACATGTGATAACCTTTCAAAGCAACAAAAGAATTCTGCATTACGAGCTTACAAAATTTAAAAGTGAACAAAGTGAAACACTTTATTGCTGATAAAATCCTCTTTGCATTCATCTCTTGCATGCTGATAGATCTCAAATTCCTCCTACAACTGGATGCACTGCTTTCAGTATTTTGTCGTATGTTGTATAATTTAATAACTCCATTAATAATGTTAACAAGCGCAAATGAGCGGATAGCCAGGACGTCTGAAAATGTCGATCACAGTCATTGAAAAAAAATGTCCATCTAAAAAAAGTCACTTAAAATTTTCCAAAAAGTGATTAAATTTAACTCACTCTGTACATGTTGTCTACACATCATGCTGCAACATTTAACATCTGCCAATAATTGCCTGTAGTCACTTTTCTCTTCAGATGTAATTATTAAAAGATAGTTCAAGAACAAAATATCTCCTTTTTTTCCAATAAATCCATCAGGATACTCATGGAAAGCCAGTTTTAACAAAGATTTCAGTTTTGATTCCATAAGATGTCCTCGTGGTACTCCAGGTGATATAGCAAGTTGGAGCTCCTCAACAAGTAGATTGTATTCAATTTTTAAAGCATCTTTTTTGTCATCTTTGCTAATTACAGAAAGCCAAAAGTGACAGAATTCACAGAAACGTTTTGGATCAGAAACCCACCTGGAAAGTTTCTCAATTTTTGCATTTAATGTTGATAGCCAATTGGAAACCACTTCAGAATCTAAGTTATCTAAAATGATTTCATATGGACTATTCTCCCCTAGCAGTTGTCTAGAAAAAGTATCTGATTTCAGCAAAGTTGTGTTTTCCTGGACTTTTTTAAAATTAGACAGGGGAGTTAACTTTTTATAACTTTTCAATTTCTTATGAATTGAGGAGCTTTTGATTTCCCTTTTATCCTCAGTGGCGTTTTTATTAGTTCCACCCGTATCTGAATCAGATTCATTTCGACTGGGATTAGTGAAACCAGAATCTGGGGAATCAACATGACTACATCCATTGAGTGAATTACTATCTGCGCAGTTTGATTGAGCATCATGCTCCTCTACAATGTACGTCGTCCTCATTCGAAAATTGTAGATCATTTCTTTTAAATCTCGTATGTTGCCGGTCATTGCTAATTTCAAAAATCAATAAATTCTATCTCCACGTAAAACCTGGCATTCACCAGTAACTGGGATGCATATATCGTAGCTAAGACCGGCAAAGCACCAAAAAAGGCCAAGCGAAATAAAAATATGAGCATTTAGCAATGTGGGCTACAATATATACTTAAGCATCACCGGCTTCAAAAGTCATCCGGCACACTAAAAACAGGCCTTTGCAAATGCCGGTTTATTTGTCTTAACAACTAAATATCTATGCTTCAATAATTTAATATCTAACAACGATAGAAAATAACTAACACTACTTAAAAAAATAAACGTATACTAAATTTCTGGTTATATGTATACCAATTTTCGTACATTAAGTATAAAATATTCTTAATCTTTCGTAATGTTGATATTGTGTCAAAGTCAGCATGGTCCTTCGGCTAAAATGAAGGCTGTTTTGAATTTTAGCAAGGTTGCAAATTTCCGTCAGAATGGGAGGTTTTCTAAAATTAGTAAGTTTTGGAGATAACCGCTAGAAGTGTGATTGCATATTGTCTCGTTAAATGTTCACTTATTAAAATACTGTTTCAGCTAACTACTTCAAGAACATATACATTGACTATAAAAACGTCGCCATAGAGGTCAGAAATGACATAAAGAATCACCCATTTAAAGCTTCTTTATATGGCATTGGAATATCGTCATTGTGCTACTTTGCTTATGAGAACCCATCTGAAAAGCAATTTCAACAACAACTTATTGAAAATTTGGATGAACTGCTTACTGTTGGACCTTCTGTTCGAAATCCAAAGACCAATGATCACTTTCAAACGTTATTGCAGCAGAAAAATTGTAACCTCTTAAAAAGGTTTTCATTCGGCATTTTTTCTGTGATGTGGACCGATAACTTTGGAGATGAAGTGGATTTATATGAAGCTCATTGCAAGTACCTCAAAATTGGTTGGTTGGATTGGAAAGAGAGAATTGTTGACATTGGTGTTCTAGGGAGATGGCGAAATCTTGATAAAATGATGGTTGATTATGACATAAATTCTTCAGAATGGGAAAATTAATAATATGTTGATAACCTTTTAACACATAAATCATAATGAAACCGTTTTGTGAACAGTGTCTTGAAATGTTTTGAAGAAAATAGCTAATTTCTTAAAATGAAATAAATCATTTGAAGTTTAGGAGATCATAACATTCTTTTCAGTTTTTAGTTTTTGATTAGGCTTAGAAATTGACTGAAATTCTTTGCCTTGAAGTCAATATTGGGGTAGATTTAATTCTCATATTTATCATTTGGGCTTTTGGTATACTGAAGATCCTATCCTGGTCTCAATCCTTACTGTGACCCTACCCTGCCCAAATGTTCTAGATCAGATTTAAGGTGCATCATAGTATTATTTCTTGAGATTGTAAACCACATTTGCGCAATGCTTATGATGGATTAGGTTAAGTGGCCTAAGTTATCTGTGCAATCATTTTTAGGATTGAGTTTGTGAGATCCTCCAGGTTTTGCATTAAGGTTAACTTTAATGTTGTGTAAATACCTAAAATTTTGACTTTATGATACTAAAGCTGCCTGTTCAAACCTCGATGGTTATATCTTTTTTCTGACAGCTATTGAATGGGAAGACTCACGGGCCGAATCCATTTTAGAGTTCTATTAGTGGGTACCGGGTACATGTTTTACATAATAAGTAACAGAAAATCATAACGTTATATGAAAGCATCCCAAGGAGATTATTAGTCTTTGTAATTTTGCGATATTAGCGCTAGACTGGACGCCGCTTGGTCCAAAATTGATGTTTGCTAATGTAACCCAATTTGAAGGCTGCTCCTTCACAATTTTGTAGGAAATCTTGGCGGGTCACAGTCTGAAAATTTTAGAACAAAGTTATTTATTTGTGACATTGTAAAATATTCTATTGCTTAGGTATCATTGAAACGAGTAAGTGTAATCGAATAATCATATATTTTATATCTTATGTGTCATTAGTTGATGTTATTGATATGTATTTTTGCAATATTGATCTCACAAATTTTGTTAGGTGATTTAATATTTGCGTTGGTTTATTTTGCGTTTGCGTGGTTGGTTTTGGCAGATCGCGGGCAATTTTCGGAGTGACTAATATTGGAAAAACGGTAGCTAATATTAACATTTTTTTCGGATGTATTAGTTTTTAGTTTGTAGGCAGACATGTCAGATGATAACATAAATGAGAGCAACAAAAGGACATTGGAACAACTGCATGAGCCTGACGAAGTTGGCCCTTCGTTATCGGACGCAATAATTCAGCCACAAAAAAAGAAAAAGAGTAATTCTTGTTCAATAGATATCTAATTTTACTTAATGTTTTTGGTCCTTTTTTTTGTAAAATATTTTAATAGGTAATAAACCTCACGTAGTAATTTAAATCAAAATCATCTGTTTTATCAGTATTGAAATTCGAACGGACTTATTTGGAAAACATACCTTCTTCAGACTTTTATGAAAAGAGTTATATGCACAGAGATACAATTAATTTTGTTGCTTTGTCAAAGTAAGTTTGCAATTGAGCTAGGGTTCCAGTTGTACAAGATGTAATGAGTGTTATAATGAGTGTTCATTACAGGACCAACTTCATATTGACTGCAAGTGCTGATGGAAATTTAAAAATGTGGAATAAAAAAGCAGATGAAGGAATAGAATTTGTTAAACATTTTAAATGTCACAGTGGTGCAATAACAGATCTAGCTGTTAGTGCAAATGGTGAATTTTGTTCAACATCATCGAAGGATAAAGTCATTAAAATCTTTGACATCGTCAACTTTGGTAATAATGTAATTTGATAGTACCTCCACATTTTGATAATTTTATATCCTAAATTTTAAAATTTCAAATCGGGTATTAAATGCACAAAAATGAGAAATTTTCGTTATAATGGTCTTGATGGTCATTTAAAATGTTTTAAAAGTGGGGAAATGATTATTTCAGATATGATTAACATGCTGAGGTTGCCTTATATACCTCAATGCTGTTGTTGGGTCTTTGCAGCTGGCGATCCTATACCTGCCATTGCAGTGTTAGATCTTTGAGATTTCAAGACAACATAAACTTTCATGCTGTGCATTTATTCTTTAATTCATATTTGGGGTCAGTCAGACAGTGGAGGCATGCTCTTCCTTAAGGCTTTGTGTTATTTTTGTGGTTTGATCCTAATGCTCTGATTTGTATATGGTAAATTTCCTCAAAATTCAAAGAAATGCATTTGTATCTGTCCTTTTTGTTTGGTTACTTCATGAGGTAACTTGTTATAATGATTAATTAATTTTTGATTTTCTATGTCAACATTTATAGTTTCCTAACATAGTTTTTTTTTTTCTGATTTGTTTTCATAAAATTTCAGGGCTGAAAAAAACACTCCAAATATTTACATTTATGACTGCAAGGGGTCAGGTGAAGTTCTTCACACTTATGATTCTCTCCATTCTGATCCTGTTATACTGATGAAAGTAATCAACTGACTTATGCTATTGAAATGCTTATGCTATGGTATGGTACCTAGATACGTAACAGGCATATATTTTATCAATATCAATATATCTGCTGTGTCACATAGCATTGCCTAATGAATGATTTGTTTGGAGTTTAATTAAAAGTTTAGGATGTAATATCTCAAGTTCCATTTCTCTTGTAACAGTTAGGTTAAATGTGTAGGAGCTTAGCTTTTAGTTGAAATGCTAATAAAAGCTGAATGAATAAAGGTTGATGAATGAAGGTTTGAAGGTTATTTTATAAAAAAAATTAATTTTTAGTCAAGTGATGTCTTCAATTCAACATTTAATTTTCATTTGATAGTTCAATCCAGTTTATGGCACGGCCATATCAGTGGATACAAAAGGCATGGTTGAGTATTGGACTGGACCAAAGCATGATTATGAGTTCCCCAAGGATGTCCTTTGGAAGTTCAAAACTGAAACTGATCTTTATGAATTCTTTAAGGCATGAAGCATGAACTTAATCAATCTTGAATCTTGTTTTTAATGATCTTAATCCTCTAAAATTATCACATATTCATTTCCATCTTATTGTTGTTATCGTCTTAAGATTTTAATCAGTCTTGTTTTGGTGGTTCTAATTAATTTATAATTATTATTATTATTAATTTCACACACTTTAGTTGAAGACAATGCCTCTTGGTCTCGGAATTTCTCATGATGGAAAAAAGTTTGCAACAATTTGTAGGGACAGAAAGGTGCCACAGGAATTTTATATTGAGCGAGGATATTTTTATTAGGCAATAAAACCATTTTCATTGCTTTTGTAGATAAGAATCTTCAACTTTCTGACGGGAAAGTTGACAAAAGTTTTGAATGAATCACTGCAAAGATTTGCTGATCTGCAACAAGTTGGCATATTTTAATTTATTTTCAAGTAATTTTTTTCCTTTATGCATTAATAGAATGCCTGTGATACTATTGATATTATGTAATCAGTGACAACTTGTTAATGAATATTGCCAGCATTTGTGGTGCCAACAAATAAATTTATAAATATAAAACAAATATAAATAATTTTTCTTTTAAAGAACAAACAACAAATATCCAGCATGGAATTTGGGAAAAGGATGGCAACGGAAAAAGAGCTGGAGAAATCGGAGGCCTACAATTATTGCAACATAAGTGACAATACATTTTTTTGTTTTCTTTATGACATTTAAAATCTATTTACAACAAAGCGGCCTAATATGTTGTTGATAAGAATATTGCAATATCAGCTATTTATAAACTATTTGTCTTTGTAGTTTTTGATAGAAGTGGTTACTTTCTGTTCTATGCCACTATGCTTGGAATTAAAGGTATGTGGTGAACTTGAACTGCATCCAGTTTGAATTTATTAGTAAACGATGGGTCTGTAATTCCAATTGCTGCAACAGTTGTCAACCTCTATACTAATGAATGCATTAGGGAGATTGGAAGAGCAGAAAATCCAAGGTTTTTGCAGCTGGCATTATTCCAAGGTTGTCACATGTTTAATGAATCTTTTTATCAGTTTAATGTGCAAATAATATTACTTTTATTGAATTGTTACACTAAATAACTTGAAAATATGAATTCAGGAGCCACCAATAATTCCAAGTCCTCACTTACTGTGGAGATGCAGGCCTCTGATAATCCTGCATTGAACACTGTACAATTGGATCCAATCTTATTTTGCACGGCATTCAAGAAGAATCGGTTTGATTGATTCGGTTTTTCATTTCGATCTACTTCTGATCCTTAAACTCACATTACACAACATTCATAAATTAATTTTTAGATTTTGAAATCATTGTCCAATTGTTGTTACCGTGAATGCAATTGCTTCCAGGTTTTATCTGTTCTCGAGCCGAGAGCCACTGGATAAGAAGTCGGTTTTCACCTTCTTTCACTTGTTAAAATAAATTTCAGAGGATGTCTTGCATTGTTGCTATCCATTTTAATAACACTTTGAGATTTTATTGATACCGTACATTGTGATGATTCGATCGCCCTTTTTTAATTTGTTGCCAGTGAAGAGAAGGACAGAGATGTCTTCAATGAGAAACCAACAAATGAAGAGATCATCTCTGCTGCCCAGGTCGTCCGATGATATGTGGCCTCATTTTGGGCTTTTGTTATACCACTACAATAACATAATTGTTCTGCATGTTATGTATCAGATTCATTTGTTAATGTAATGTATGGCATTAACTTGTTCGACAGGATGTTTCCTACACAAGAACCTCTGATAATGCAGTCATCCATACAACTATGGGAGATATTCACATTGCATTGTTTCACAAAGAGTAAGTACTCATTCATGGACATGTATTTGGATTTATTTCAAATTGCTCTAAAGAATCATTTGCAAAGCAAAGCTCATTAGTTCTTAATTTAAATTAAATGAAAATTAAATTTCAGGTGCCCTAAGACTGTGGAGAACTTCTGTGTGCATGGTCGCAATGGATATTACAATGGCCATCTCATTCATAGGGTCATTAAAGGCTTCATGATACAGATGGGGGATCCAACTGGTAAGGACCATCTTAATCTATTGTTTTTGCTTATCACCTGCCAATGAAATGATAAAGTCTAGTTTATAATTATCACTATATACTGGTTGTCACTGACCAGGAAATGGTACTGGAGGCGAATCAATATGGGGAGGATCCTTTGAGGATGAGTTCCACCCTAACTTAAAGCATGATGTTCCTTTCACTGTCAGCATGGCAAACTGTGGACCTGATACCAATGGGTCACAGTTTTTCATAACCCTTGTTCCCACTGTGGGTACCAAAAAGCTTTGGAAAAGTGCACTTTAGTAAAAAAAAAAATTAATTCGAAAAATTTAATTCAATTTTCTAGCCATGGCTAGACAGAAAGCACACCGTCTTTGGAAGAGTGACTAGGGGAATGGATGTGGTTCAGAAGATCTCTTTGGTAAAGACTAACAAACAAAATGACAAACCTTTCGATGATGTGAATATCATCAGTGTGACAGTGAAATAAAATATCGTATAAAATTACGTACCATCAGTTTCTATTTATTGTGCAACCAAAAATAGGTAACCTTGTAATATTTACCTAGCCAAAATTGGGCAAGATTTCGTCCGGGTTTCCAAGATGGTCGAACACAAATTTTCCTACCTGCTCGCTAGGGGGCGGAATAGTTTTTCGGGAACCTGGCGAAAAATTTGTCAATCCTCAAATTGTTAAGGGTGAGATTTTAACTGCGCCACTTTTTTCTAACTTCCCAAATACTTTTAGCAATTGAAATTTAATCATTGAAGTGAACTTATTTCAAGGCACCGATTACCTAATTTTTGATACCTAGTAATACAAGGTGTGGAGGGAAGAAATATAAAATAATTTCATTTCAGATTCATTCATGTATTCAGATTTAGAATCATATATTTACTGAATCATCACGTTAAGAGCTCAACATTTTATAAGACAAAATCATCGATTTTGTGCCAGCACAAAGATTCTAAGCAAAGTAAGAGGTAATAAAAGTATGACTTTTAATTTTCTAACCGTGAATTTAAATGTAAGGAATTGAATTTGTTTTTGAATTTAATAAATCTATAACGATATCTTCAAAAGCAGTAAATGTTAATATACTGGTCACTAGACTTCAAAGCTTACGCAAAATTTAACATATGAGTTCTTTAGAACGAATTTCAAGTTATCGATACATATTCTAAAAATAAGTAGCAAAGCTTTCAAAACACGTAGTTAATTTGTGGAAAGTTTATATTAGATTTATTAAAAAATAACTAGTTTAATTAGTGAGCTTATAAATAAAATAATTAATCCTTATATTTGTATTTGTATTGCTTAAGTTCATCGTCGCTTTCTTCTTCGTACTGGTCGTCCGAGCACACAGCACATTCGTCATCGTTGATTCGGGTTATATCCAAGAACATCTTTGCATTCGAACCCTTCTTTACCTTCTTAGATAACTTAAGCGCAATGGTCTTGGACATTTCACCATAAGCTGATGAGGCAGGTACTGGACGTGGTTTTTGGCAAGAAACCGTCAGACTACCGGAAATTGTGCAAGGATCCTCGTAGCTTGAGCGAGAGACGTGGGGCTGGACGTGCCGTGCAGTCGTGGCCGAGTGGTTAAGGCGATAGACTAGAAATCTATTGGGCTCTGCCCGCACAGGTTCAAATCCTGTCGACTGCGTCAGTGGTTCGGTGGTTTTGGAGAGCCGTCCGTAATCGTGAAAAGGGAGAGTTTTCAAAACTCCGCGAACGGACCTCGTCATCGGTTGCCTTGCATTAGAGATGAAAAGGAAAAGCGAATGGTCTTATTGCCGCAGTCGTGGCCGAGTGGTTAAGGCGATAGACTTGAAATCTATTGGGCTCTGCCCGCACAGGTTCGAACCCTGTCGACTGCGTGATTCCACGGGACGGTTTTGCCCTCTGATAGGGGCCAGCTGTCGACTGATGAGGCAGGTACTGGACGTGGTTTTTGGCAAGAAACCGTCAGACTACCGGAAATTGTGCAAGGATCCTCGTAGCTTGAGCGAGAGACGTGGGGCTGGACGTGCCGTGCAGTCGTGGCCGAGTGGTTAAGGCGATAGACTAGAAATCTATTGGGCTCTGCCCGCACAGGTTCAAATCCTGTCGACTGCGTCAGTGGTTCGGTGGTTTTGGAGAGCCGTCCGTAATCGTGAAAAGGGAGAGTTTTCAAAACTCCGCGAACGGACCTCGTCATCGGTTGCCTTGCATTAGAGATGAAAAGGAAAAGCGAATGGTCTTATTGCCGCAGTCGTGGCCGAGTGGTTAAGGCGATAGACTTGAAATCTATTGGGCTCTGCCCGCACAGGTTCAAATCCTGTCGACTGCGTCAGTGGTTCGGTGGTTTTGGAGAGCCGTCCGTAATCGTGAAAAGGGAGAGTTTTCAAAACTCCGCGAACGGACCTCGTCATCGGTTGCCTTGCATTAGAGATGAAAAGGAAAAGCGAATGGTCTTATTGCCGCAGTCGTGGCCGAGTGGTTAAGGCGATAGACTTGAAATCTATTGGGCTCTGCCCGCACAGGTTCGAACCCTGTCGACTGCGTGATTCCACGGGACGGTTTTGCCCTCTGATAGGGGCCAGCTGTCGACTGATGAGGCAGGTACTGGACGTGGTTTTTGGCAAGAAACCGTCAGACTACCGGAAATTGTGCAAGGATCCTCGTAGCTTGAGCGAGAGACGTGGGGCTGGACGTGCCGTGCAGTCGTGGCCGAGTGGTTAAGGCGATAGACTAGAAATCTATTGGGCTCTGCCCGCACAGGTTCAAATCCTGTCGACTGCGTCAGTGGTTCGGTGGTTTTGGAGAGCCGTCCGTAATCGTGAAAAGGGAGAGTTTTCAAAACTCCGCGAACGGACCTCGTCATCGGTTGCCTTGCATTAGAGATGAAAAGGAAAAGCGAATGGTCTTATTGCCGCAGTCGTGGCCGAGTGGTTAAGGCGATAGACTTGAAATCTATTGGGCTCTGCCCGCACAGGTTCGAACCCTGTCGACTGCGTGATTCCACGGGACGGTTTTGCCCTCTGATAGGGGCCAGCTGTCGACTGATGAGGCAGGTACTGGACGTGGTTTTTGGCAAGAAACCGTCAGACTACCGGAAATTGTGCAAGGATCCTCGTAGCTTGAGCGAGAGACGTGGGGCTGGACGTGCCGTGCAGTCGTGGCCGAGTGGTTAAGGCGATAGACTTGAAATCTATTGGGCTCTGCCCGCACAGGTTCGAACCCTGTCGACTGCGTGATTCCACGGGACGGTTTTGCCCTCTGATAGGGGCCAGCTGTCGACTGATGAGGCAGGTACTGGACGTGGTTTTTGGCAAGAAACCGTCAGACTACCGGAAATTGTGCAAGGATCCTCGTAGCTTGAGCGAGAGACGTGGGGCTGGACGTGCCGTGCAGTCGTGGCCGAGTGGTTAAGGCGATAGACTAGAAATCTATTGGGCTCTGCCCGCACAGGTTCAAATCCTGTCGACTGCGTCAGTGGTTCGGTGGTTTTGGAGAGCCGTCCGTAATCGTGAAAAGGGAGAGTTTTCAAAACTCCGCGAACGGACCTCGTCATCGGTTGCCTTGCATTAGAGATGAAAAGGAAAAGCGAATGGTCTTATTGCCGCAGTCGTGGCCGAGTGGTTAAGGCGATAGACTTGAAATCTATTGGGCTCTGCCCGCACAGGTTCGAACCCTGTCGACTGCGTGATTCCACGGGACGGTTTTGCCCTCTGATAGGGGCCAGCTGTCGACTGATGAGGCAGGTACTGGACGTGGTTTTTGGCAAGAAACCGTCAGACTACCGGAAATTGTGCAAGGATCCTCGTAGCTTGAGCGAGAGACGTGGGGCTGGACGTGCCGTGCAGTCGTGGCCGAGTGGTTAAGGCGATAGACTAGAAATCTATTGGGCTCTGCCCGCACAGGTTCAAATCCTGTCGACTGCGTCAGTGGTTCGGTGGTTTTGGAGAGCCGTCCGTAATCGTGAAAAGGGAGAGTTTTCAAAACTCCGCGAACGGACCTCGTCATCGGTTGCCTTGCATTAGAGATGAAAAGGAAAAGCGAATGGTCTTATTGCCGCAGTCGTGGCCGAGTGGTTAAGGCGATAGACTTGAAATCTATTGGGCTCTGCCCGCACAGGTTCGAACCCTGTCGACTGCGTGATTCCACGGGACGGTTTTGCCCTCTGATAGGGGCCAGCTGTCGACTGATGAGGCAGGTACTGGACGTGGTTTTTGGCAAGAAACCGTCAGACTACCGGAAATTGTGCAAGGATCCTCGTAGCTTGAGCGAGAGACGTGGGGCTGGACGTGCCGTGCAGTCGTGGCCGAGTGGTTAAGGCGATAGACTAGAAATCTATTGGGCTCTGCCCGCACAGGTTCAAATCCTGTCGACTGCGTCAGTGGTTCGGTGGTTTTGGAGAGCCGTCCGTAATCGTGAAAAGGGAGAGTTTTCAAAACTCCGCGAACGGACCTCGTCATCGGTTGCCTTGCATTAGAGATGAAAAGGAAAAGCGAATGGTCTTATTGCCGCAGTCGTGGCCGAGTGGTTAAGGCGATAGACTTGAAATCTATTGGGCTCTGCCCGCACAGGTTCGAACCCTGTCGACTGCGTGATTCCACGGGACGGTTTTGCCCTCTGATAGGGGCCAGCTGTCGACTGATGAGGCAGGTACTGGACGTGGTTTTTGGCAAGAAACCGTCAGACTACCGGAAATTGTGCAAGGATCCTCGTAGCTTGAGCGAGAGACGTGGGGCTGGACGTGCCGTGCAGTCGTGGCCGAGTGGTTAAGGCGATAGACTAGAAATCTATTGGGCTCTGCCCGCACAGGTTCAAATCCTGTCGACTGCGTCAGTGGTTCGGTGGTTTTGGAGAGCCGTCCGTAATCGTGAAAAGGGAGAGTTTTCAAAACTCCGCGAACGGACCTCGTCATCGGTTGCCTTGCATTAGAGATGAAAAGGAAAAGCGAATGGTCTTATTGCCGCAGTCGTGGCCGAGTGGTTAAGGCGATAGACTTGAAATCTATTGGGCTCTGCCCGCACAGGTTCGAACCCTGTCGACTGCGTGATTCCACGGGACGGTTTTGCCCTCTGATAGGGGCCAGCTGTCGACTGATGAGGCAGGTACTGGACGTGGTTTTTGGCAAGAAACCGTCAGACTACCGGAAATTGTGCAAGGATCCTCGTAGCTTGAGCGAGAGACGTGGGGCTGGACGTGCCGTGCAGTCGTGGCCGAGTGGTTAAGGCGATAGACTAGAAATCTATTGGGCTCTGCCCGCACAGGTTCAAATCCTGTCGACTGCGTCAGTGGTTCGGTGGTTTTGGAGAGCCGTCCGTAATCGTGAAAAGGGAGAGTTTTCAAAACTCCGCGAACGGACCTCGTCATCGGTTGCCTTGCATTAGAGATGAAAAGGAAAAGCGAATGGTCTTATTGCCGCAGTCGTGGCCGAGTGGTTAAGGCGATAGACTTGAAATCTATTGGGCTCTGCCCGCACAGGTTCGAACCCTGTCGACTGCGTGATTCCACGGGACGGTTTTGCCCTCTGATAGGGGCCAGCTGTCGACTGATGAGGCAGGTACTGGACGTGGTTTTTGGCAAGAAACCGTCAGACTACCGGAAATTGTGCAAGGATCCTCGTAGCTTGAGCGAGAGACGTGGGGCTGGACGTGCCGTGCAGTCGTGGCCGAGTGGTTAAGGCGATAGACTTGAAATCTATTGGGCTCTGCCCGCACAGGTTCGAACCCTGTCGACTGCGTGATTCCACGGGACGGTTTTGCCCTCTGATAGGGGCCAGCTGTCGACTGATGAGGCAGGTACTGGACGTGGTTTTTGGCAAGAAACCGTCAGACTACCGGAAATTGTGCAAGGATCCTCGTAGCTTGAGCGAGAGACGTGGGGCTGGACGTGCCGTGCAGTCGTGGCCGAGTGGTTAAGGCGATAGACTAGAAATCTATTGGGCTCTGCCCGCACAGGTTCAAATCCTGTCGACTGCGTCAGTGGTTCGGTGGTTTTGGAGAGCCGTCCGTAATCGTGAAAAGGGAGAGTTTTCAAAACTCCGCGAACGGACCTCGTCATCGGTTGCCTTGCATTAGAGATGAAAAGGAAAAGCGAATGGTCTTATTGCCGCAGTCGTGGCCGAGTGGTTAAGGCGATAGACTTGAAATCTATTGGGCTCTGCCCGCACAGGTTCGAACCCTGTCGACTGCGTGATTCCACGGGACGGTTTTGCCCTCTGATAGGGGCCAGCTGTCGACTGATGAGGCAGGTACTGGACGTGGTTTTTGGCAAGAAACCGTCAGACTACCGGAAATTGTGCAAGGATCCTCGTAGCTTGAGCGAGAGACGTGGGGCTGGACGTGCCGTGCAGTCGTGGCCGAGTGGTTAAGGCGATAGACTAGAAATCTATTGGGCTCTGCCCGCACAGGTTCAAATCCTGTCGACTGCGTCAGTGGTTCGGTGGTTTTGGAGAGCCGTCCGTAATCGTGAAAAGGGAGAGTTTTCAAAACTCCGCGAACGGACCTCGTCATCGGTTGCCTTGCATTAGAGATGAAAAGGAAAAGCGAATGGTCTTATTGCCGCAGTCGTGGCCGAGTGGTTAAGGCGATAGACTTGAAATCTATTGGGCTCTGCCCGCACAGGTTCGAACCCTGTCGACTGCGTGATTCCACGGGACGGTTTTGCCCTCTGATAGGGGCCAGCTGTCGACTGATGAGGCAGGTACTGGACGTGGTTTTTGGCAAGAAACCGTCAGACTACCGGAAATTGTGCAAGGATCCTCGTAGCTTGAGCGAGAGACGTGGGGCTGGACGTGCCGTGCAGTCGTGGCCGAGTGGTTAAGGCGATAGACTAGAAATCTATTGGGCTCTGCCCGCACAGGTTCAAATCCTGTCGACTGCGTCAGTGGTTCGGTGGTTTTGGAGAGCCGTCCGTAATCGTGAAAAGGGAGAGTTTTCAAAACTCCGCGAACGGACCTCGTCATCGGTTGCCTTGCATTAGAGATGAAAAGGAAAAGCGAATGGTCTTATTGCCGCAGTCGTGGCCGAGTGGTTAAGGCGATAGACTTGAAATCTATTGGGCTCTGCCCGCACAGGTTCGAACCCTGTCGACTGCGTGATTCCACGGGACGGTTTTGCCCTCTGATAGGGGCCAGCTGTCGACTGATGAGGCAGGTACTGGACGTGGTTTTTGGCAAGAAACCGTCAGACTACCGGAAATTGTGCAAGGATCCTCGTAGCTTGAGCGAGAGACGTGGGGCTGGACGTGCCGTGCAGTCGTGGCCGAGTGGTTAAGGCGATAGACTAGAAATCTATTGGGCTCTGCCCGCACAGGTTCAAATCCTGTCGACTGCGTCAGTGGTTCGGTGGTTTTGGAGAGCCGTCCGTAATCGTGAAAAGGGAGAGTTTTCAAAACTCCGCGAACGGACCTCGTCATCGGTTGCCTTGCATTAGAGATGAAAAGGAAAAGCGAATGGTCTTATTGCCGCAGTCGTGGCCGAGTGGTTAAGGCGATAGACTTGAAATCTATTGGGCTCTGCCCGCACAGGTTCGAACCCTGTCGACTGCGTGATTCCACGGGACGGTTTTGCCCTCTGATAGGGGCCAGCTGTCGACTGATGAGGCAGGTACTGGACGTGGTTTTTGGCAAGAAACCGTCAGACTACCGGAAATTGTGCAAGGATCCTCGTAGCTTGAGCGAGAGACGTGGGGCTGGACGTGCCGTGCAGTCGTGGCCGAGTGGTTAAGGCGATAGACTTGAAATCTATTGGGCTCTGCCCGCACAGGTTCGAACCCTGTCGACTGCGTGATTCCACGGGACGGTTTTGCCCTCTGATAGGGGCCAGCTGTCGACTGATGAGGCAGGTACTGGACGTGGTTTTTGGCAAGAAACCGTCAGACTACCGGAAATTGTGCAAGGATCCTCGTAGCTTGAGCGAGAGACGTGGGGCTGGACGTGCCGTGCAGTCGTGGCCGAGTGGTTAAGGCGATAGACTAGAAATCTATTGGGCTCTGCCCGCACAGGTTCAAATCCTGTCGACTGCGTCAGTGGTTCGGTGGTTTTGGAGAGCCGTCCGTAATCGTGAAAAGGGAGAGTTTTCAAAACTCCGCGAACGGACCTCGTCATCGGTTGCCTTGCATTAGAGATGAAAAGGAAAAGCGAATGGTCTTATTGCCGCAGTCGTGGCCGAGTGGTTAAGGCGATAGACTTGAAATCTATTGGGCTCTGCCCGCACAGGTTCGAACCCTGTCGACTGCGTGATTCCACGGGACGGTTTTGCCCTCTGATAGGGGCCAGCTGTCGACTGATGAGGCAGGTACTGGACGTGGTTTTTGGCAAGAAACCGTCAGACTACCGGAAATTGTGCAAGGATCCTCGTAGCTTGAGCGAGAGACGTGGGGCTGGACGTGCCGTGCAGTCGTGGCCGAGTGGTTAAGGCGATAGACTAGAAATCTATTGGGCTCTGCCCGCACAGGTTCAAATCCTGTCGACTGCGTCAGTGGTTCGGTGGTTTTGGAGAGCCGTCCGTAATCGTGAAAAGGGAGAGTTTTCAAAACTCCGCGAACGGACCTCGTCATCGGTTGCCTTGCATTAGAGATGAAAAGGAAAAGCGAATGGTCTTATTGCCGCAGTCGTGGCCGAGTGGTTAAGGCGATAGACTTGAAATCTATTGGGCTCTGCCCGCACAGGTTCGAACCCTGTCGACTGCGTGATTCCACGGGACGGTTTTGCCCTCTGATAGGGGCCAGCTGTCGACTGATGAGGCAGGTACTGGACGTGGTTTTTGGCAAGAAACCGTCAGACTACCGGAAATTGTGCAAGGATTCTCGTAGCTTGAGCGAGAGACGTGGGGCTGGACGTGCCGTGCAGTCGTGGCCGAGTGGTTAAGGCGATAGACTTGAAATCTATTGGGCTCTGCCCGCACAGGTTCGAACCCTGTCGACTGCGTGATTCCACGGGACGGTTTTGCCCTCTGATAGGGGCCAGCTGTCGACTGATGAGGCAGGTACTGGACGTGGTTTTTGGCAAGAAACCGTCAGACTACCGGAAATTGTGCAAGGATCCTCGTAGCTTGAGCGAGAGACGTGGGGCTGGACGTGCCGTGCAGTCGTGGCCGAGTGGTTAAGGCGATAGACTAGAAATCTATTGGGCTCTGCCCGCACAGGTTCAAATCCTGTCGACTGCGTCAGTGGTTCGGTGGTTTTGGAGAGCCGTCCGTAATCGTGAAAAGGGAGAGTTTTCAAAACTCCGCGA
This sequence comes from Hirudinaria manillensis, assembly GCA_034509925.1. Lineage (NCBI taxonomy): Eukaryota > Metazoa > Annelida > Clitellata > Hirudinida > Hirudinidae > Hirudinaria > Hirudinaria manillensis. Next base: position 3,792,110 of record CM067527.1, read on the forward strand.
ACGGACCTCGTCATCGGTTGCCTTGCATTAGAGATGAAAAGGAAAAGCGAATGGTCTTATTGCCGCAGTCGTGGCCGAGTGGTTAAGGCGATAGACTTGAAATCTATTGGGCTCTGCCCGCACAGGTTCGAACCCTGTCGACTGCGTGATTCCACGGGACGGTTTTGCCCTCTGATAGGGGCCAGCTGTCGACTGATGAGGCAGGTACTGGACGTGGTTTTTGGCAAGAAACCGTCAGAGAGGAGGAAATTGTGCAAGGATCCTCGTAGCTTGAGCGAGAGACGTGGGGCTGGACGTGCCGTGCAGTCGTGGCCGAGTGGTTAAGGCGATAGACTAGAAATCTATTGGGCTCTGCCCGCACAGGTTCAAATCCTGTCGACTGCGTCAGTGGTTCGGTGGTTTTGGAGAGCCGTCCGTAATCGTGAAAAGGGAGAGTTTTCAAAACTCCGCGAACGGACCTCGTCATCGGTTGCCTTGCATTAGAGATGAAAAGGAAAAGCGAATGGTCTTATTGCCGCAGTCGTGGCCGAGTGGTTAAGGCGATAGACTTGAAATCTATTGGGCTCTGCCCGCACAGGTTCGAACCCTGTCGACTGCGTGATTCCACGGGACGGTTTTGCCCTCTGATAGGGGCCAGCTGTCGACTGATGAGGCAGGTACTGGACGTGGTTTTTGGCAAGAAACCGTCAGACTACCGGAAATTGTGCAAGGATCCTCGTAGCTTGAGCGAGAGACGTGGGGCTGGACGTGCCGTGCAGTCGTGGCCGAGTGGTTAAGGCGATAGACTTGAAATCTATTGGGCTCTGCCCGCACAGGTTCGAACCCTGTCGACTGCGTGATTCCACGGGACGGTTTTGCCCTCTGATAGGGGCCAGCTGTCGACTGATGAGGCAGGTACTGGACGTGGTTTTTGGCAAGAAACCGTCAGACTACCGGAAATTGTGCAAGGATCCTCGTAGCTTGAGCGAGAGACGTGGGGCTGGACGTGCCGTGCAGTCGTGGCCGAGTGGTTAAGGCGATAGACTAGAAATCTATTGGGCTCTGCCCGCACAGGTTCAAATCCTGTCGACTGCGTCAGTGGTTCGGTGGTTTTGGAGAGCCGTCCGTAATCGTGAAAAGGGAGAGTTTTCAAAACTCCGCGAACGGACCTCGTCATCGGTTGCCTTGCATTAGAGATGAAAAGGAAAAGCGAATGGTCTTATTGCCGCAGTCGTGGCCGAGTGGTTAAGGCGATAGACTTGAAATCTATTGGGCTCTGCCCGCACAGGTTCGAACCCTGTCGACTGCGTGATTCCACGGGACGGTTTTGCCCTCTGATAGGGGCCAGCTGTCGACTGATGAGGCAGGTACTGGACGTGGTTTTTGGCAAGAAACCGTCAGACTACCGGAAATTGTGCAAGGATCCTCGTAGCTTGAGCGAGAGACGTGGGGCTGGACGTGCCGTGCAGTCGTGGCCGAGTCGTTAAGGCGATAGACTAGAAATCTATTGGGCTCTGCCCGCACAGGTTCAAATCCTGTCGACTGCGTCAGTGGTTCGGTGGTTTTGGAGAGCCGTCCGTAATCGTGAAAAGGGAGAGTTTTCAAAACTCCGCGAACGGACCTCGTCATCGGTTGCCTTGCATTAGAGATGAAAAGGAAAAGCGAATGGTCTTATTGCCGCAGTCGTGGCCGAGTGGTTAAGGCGATAGACTTGAAATCTATTGGGCTCTGCCCGCACAGGTTCGAACCCTGTCGACTGCGTGATTCCACGGGACGGTTTTGCCCTCTGATAGGGGCCAGCTGTCGACTGATGAGGCAGGTACTGGACGTGGTTTTTGGCAAGAAACCGTCAGACTACCGGAAATTGTGCAAGGATCCTCGTAGCTTGAGCGAGAGACGTGGGGCTGGACGTGCCGTGCAGTCGTGGCCGAGTGGTTAAGGCGATAGACTTGAAATCTATTGGGCTCTGCCCGCACAGGTTCGAACCCTGTCGACTGCGTGATTCCACGGGACGGTTTTGCCCTCTGATAGGGGCCAGCTGTCGACTGATGAGGCAGGTACTGGACGTGGTTTTTGGCAAGAAACCGTCAGACTACCGGAAATTGTGCAAGGATCCTCGTAGCTTGAGCGAGAGACGTGGGGCTGGACGTGCCGTGCAGTCGTGGCCGAGTGGTTAAGGCGATAGACTAGAAATCTATTGGGCTCTGCCCGCACAGGTTCAAATCCTGTCGACTGCGTCAGTGGTTCGGTGGTTTTGGAGAGCCGTCCGTAATCGTGAAAAGGGAGAGTTTTCAAAACTCCGCGAACGGACCTCGTCATCGGTTGCCTTGCATTAGAGATGAAAAGGAAAAGCGAATGGTCTTATTGCCGCAGTCGTGGCCGAGTGGTTAAGGCGATAGACTTGAAATCTATTGGGCTCTGCCCGCACAGGTTCGAACCCTGTCGACTGCGTGATTCCACGGGACGGTTTTGCCCTCTGATAGGGGCCAGCTGTCGACTGATGAGGCAGGTACTGGACGTGGTTTTTGGCAAGAAACCGTCAGACTACCGGAAATTGTGCAAGGATCCTCGTAGCTTGAGCGAGAGACGTGGGGCTGGACGTGCCGTGCAGTCGTGGCCGAGTGGTTAAGGCGATAGACTAGAAATCTATTGGGCTCTGCCCGCACAGGTTCAAATCCTGTCGACTGCGTCAGTGGTTCGGTGGTTTTGGAGAGCCGTCCGTAATCGTGAAAAGGGAGAGTTTTCAAAACTCCGCGAACGGACCTCGTCATCGGTTGCCTTGCATTAGAGATGAAAAGGAAAAGCGAATGGTCTTATTGCCGCAGTCGTGGCCGAGTGGTTAAGGCGATAGACTTGAAATCTATTGGGCTCTGCCCGCACAGGTTCGAACCCTGTCGACTGCGTGATTCCACGGGACGGTTTTGCCCTCTGATAGGGGCCAGCTGTCGACTGATGAGGCAGGTACTGGACGTGGTTTTGGCAAGAAACCGTCAGACTACCGGAAATTGTGCAAGGATCCTCGTAGCTTGAGCGAGAGACGTGGGGCTGGACGTGCCGTGCAGTCGTGGCCGAGTGGTTAAGGCGATAGACTAGAAATCTATTGGGCTCTGCCCGCACAGGTTCAAATCCTGTCGACTGCGTCAGTGGTTCGGTGGTTTTGGAGAGCCGTCCGTAATCGTGAAAAGGGAGAGTTTTCAAAACTCCGCGAACGGACCTCGTCATCGGTTGCCTTGCATTAGAGATGAAAAGGAAAAGCGAATGGTCTTATTGCCGCAGTCGTGGCCGAGTGGTTAAGGCGATAGACTTGAAATCTATTGGGCTCTGCCCGCACAGGTTCGAACCCTGTCGACTGCGTGATTCCACGGGACGGTTTTGCCCTCTGATAGGGGCCAGCTGTCGACTGATGAGGCAGGTACTGGACGTGGTTTTTGGCAAGAAACCGTCAGACTACCGGAAATTGTGCAAGGATCCTCGTAGCTTGAGCGAGAGACGTGGGGCTGGACGTGCCGTGCAGTCGTGGCCGAGTGGTTAAGGCGATAGACTAGAAATCTATTGGGCTCTGCCCGCACAGGTTCAAATCCTGTCGACTGCGTCAGTGGTTCGGTGGTTTTGGAGAGCCGTCCGTAATCGTGAAAAGGGAGAGTTTTCAAAACTCCGCGAACGGACCTCGTCATCGGTTGCCTTGCATTAGAGATGAAAAGGAAAAGCGAATGGTCTTATTGCCGCAGTCGTGGCCGAGTGGTTAAGGCGATAGACTTGAAATCTATTGGGCTCTGCCCGCACAGGTTCGAACCCTGTCGACTGCGTGATTCCACGGGACGGTTTTGCCCTCTGATAGGGGCCAGCTGTCGACTGATGAGGCAGGTACTGGACGTGGTTTTTGGCAAGAAACCGTCAGACTACCGGAAATTGTGCAAGGATCCTCGTAGCTTGAGCGAGAGACGTGGGGCTGGACGTGCCGTGCAGTCGTGGCCGAGTGGTTAAGGCGATAGACTAGAAATCTATTGGGCTCTGCCCGCACAGGTTCAAATCCTGTCGACTGCGTCAGTGGTTCGGTGGTTTTGGAGAGCCGTCCGTAATCGTGAAAAGGGAGTGTTTTCAAAACTCCGCGAACTGACCTCGTCATCGGTTGCCTTGCATTAGAGATGAAAAGGAAAAGCGAATGGTCTTATTGCCGCAGTCGTGGCCGAGTGGTTAAGGCGATAGACTTGAAATCTATTGGGCTCTGCCCGCACAGGTTCAAATCCTGTCGACTGCGTCAGTGGTTCGGTGGTTTTGGAGAGCCGTCCGTAATCGTGAAAAGGGAGAGTTTTCAAAACTCCGCGAACGGACCTCGTCATCGGTTGCCTTGCATTAGAGATGAAAAGGAAAAGCGAATGGTCTTATTGCCGCAGTCGTGGCCGAGTGGTTAAGGCGATAGACTTGAAATCTATTGGGCTCTGCCCGCACAGGTTCGAACCCTGTCGACTGCGTGATTCCACGGGACGGTTTTGCCCTCTGATAGGGGCCAGCTGTCGACTGATGAGGCAGGTACTGGACGTGGTTTTTGGCAAGAAACCGTCAGACTAACCGGAAATTGTGCAAGGATCCTCGTAGCTTGAGCGAGAGACGTGGGGCTGGACGTGCCGTGCAGTCGTGGCCGAGTGGTTAAGGCGATAGACTAGAAATCTATTGGGCTCTGCCCGCACAGGTTCAAATCCTGTCGACTGCGTCAGTGGTTCGGTGGTTTTGGAGAGCCGTCCGTAATCGTGAAAAGGGAGAGTTTTCAAAACTCCGCGAACGGACCTCGTCATCGGTTGCCTTGCATTAGAGATGAAAAGGAAAAGCGAATGGTCTTATTGCCGCAGTCGTGGCCGAGTGGTTAAGGCGATAGACTTGAAATCTATTGGGCTCTGCCCGCACAGGTTCGAACCCTGTCGACTGCGTGATTCCACGGGACGGTTTTGCCCTCTGATAGGGGCCAGCTGTCGACTGATGAGGCAGGTACTGGACGTGGTTTTTGGCAAGAAACCGTCAGACTACCGGAAATTGTGCAAGGATCCTCGTAGCTTGAGCGAGAGACGTGGGGCTGGACGTGCCGTGCAGTCGTGGCCGAGTGGTTAAGGCGATAGACTTGAAATCTATTGGGCTCTGCCCGCACAGGTTCGAACCCTGTCGACTGCGTGATTCCACGGGACGGTTTTGCCCTCTGATAGGGGCCAGCTGTCGACTGATGAGGCAGGTACTGGACGTGGTTTTTGGCAAGAAACCGTCAGACTACCGGAAATTGTGCAAGGATCCTCGTAGCTTGAGCGAGAGACGTGGGGCTGGACGTGCCGTGCAGTCGTGGCCGAGTGGTTAAGGCGATAGACTAGAAATCTATTGGGCTCTGCCCGCACAGGTTCAAATCCTGTCGACTGCGTCAGTGGTTCGGTGGTTTTGGAGAGCCGTCCGTAATCGTGAAAAGGGAGAGTTTTCAAAACTCCGCGAACGGACCTCGTCATCGGTTGCCTTGCATTAGAGATGAAAAGGAAAAGCGAATGGTCTTATTGCCGCAGTCGTGGCCGAGTGGTTAAGGCGATAGACTTGAAATCTATTGGGCTCTGCCCGCACAGGTTCGAACCCTGTCGACTGCGTGATTCCACGGGACGGTTTTGCCCTCTGATAGGGGCCAGCTGTCGACTGATGAGGCAGGTACTGGACGTGGTTTTTGGCAAGAAACCGTCAGACTACCGGAAATTGTGCAAGGATCCTCGTAGCTTGAGCGAGAGACGTGGGGCTGGACGTGCCGTGCAGTCGTGGCCGAGTGGTTAAGGCGATAGACTAGAAATCTATTGGGCTCTGCCCGCACAGGTTCAAATCCTGTCGACTGCGTCAGTGGTTCGGTGGTTTTGGAGAGCCGTCCGTAATCGTGAAAAGGGAGAGTTTTCAAAACTCCGCGAACGGACCTCGTCATCGGTTGCCTTGCATTAGAGATGAAAAGGAAAAGCGAATGGTCTTATTGCCGCAGTCGTGGCCGAGTGGTTAAGGCGATAGACTTGAAATCTATTGGGCTCTGCCCGCACAGGTTCGAACCCTGTCGACTGCGTGATTCCACGGGACGGTTTTGCCCTCTGATAGGGGCCAGCTGTCGACTGATGAGGCAGGTACTGGACGTGGTTTTTGGCAAGAAACCGTCAGACTACCGGAAATTGTGCAAGGATCCTCGTAGCTTGAGCGAGAGACGTGGGGCTGGACGTGCCGTGCAGTCGTGGCCGAGTGGTTAAGGCGATAGACTTGAAATCTATTGGGCTCTGCCCGCACAGGTTCGAACCCTGTCGACTGCGTGATTCCACGGGACGGTTTTGCCCTCTGATAGGGGCCAGCTGTCGACTGATGAGGCAGGTACTGGACGTGGTTTTTGGCAAGAAACCGTCAGACTACCGGAAATTGTGCAAGGATCCTCGTAGCTTGAGCGAGAGACGTGGGGCTGGACGTGCCGTGCAGTCGTGGCCGAGTGGTTAAGGCGATAGACTAGAAATCTATTGGGCTCTGCCCGCACAGGTTCAAATCCTGTCGACTGCGTCAGTGGTTCGGTGGTTTTGGAGAGCCGTCCGTAATCGTGAAAAGGGAGAGTTTTCAAAACTCCGCGAACGGACCTCGTCATCGGTTGCCTTGCATTAGAGATGAAAAGGAAAAGCGAATGGTCTTATTGCCGCAGTCGTGGCCGAGTGGTTAAGGCGATAGACTTGAAATCTATTGGGCTCTGCCCGCACAGGTTCGAACCCTGTCGACTGCGTGATTCCACGGGACGGTTTTGCCCTCTGATAGGGGCCAGCTGTCGACTGATGAGGCAGGTACTGGACGTGGTTTTTGGCAAGAAACCGTCAGACTACCGGAAATTGTGCAAGGATCCTCGTAGCTTGAGCGAGAGACGTGGGGCTGGACGTGCCGTGCAGTCGTGGCCGAGTGGTTAAGGCGATAGACTAGAAATCTATTGGGCTCTGCCCGCACAGGTTCAAATCCTGTCGACTGCGTCAGTGGTTCGGTGGTTTTGGAGAGCCGTCCGTAATCGTGAAAAGGGAGAGTTTTCAAAACTCCGCGAACGGACCTCGTCATCGGTTGCCTTGCATTAGAGATGAAAAGGAAAAGCGAATGGTCTTATTGCCGCAGTCGTGGCCGAGTGGTTAAGGCGATAGACTTGAAATCTATTGGGCTCTGCCCGCACAGGTTCGAACCCTGTCGACTGCGTGATTCCACGGGACGGTTTTGCCCTCTGATAGGGGCCAGCTGTCGACTGATGAGGCAGGTACTGGACGTGGTTTTTGGCAAGAAACCGTCAGACTACCGGAAATTGTGCAAGGATCCTCGTAGCTTGAGCGAGAGACGTGGGGCTGGACGTGCCGTGCAGTCGTGGCCGAGTGGTTAAGGCGATAGACTAGAAATCTATTGGGCTCTGCCCGCACAGGTTCAAATCCTGTCGACTGCGTCAGTGGTTCGGTGGTTTTGGAGAGCCGTCCGTAATCGTGAAAAGGGAGAGTTTTCAAAACTCCGCGAACGGACCTCGTCATCGGTTGCCTTGCATTAGAGATGAAAAGGAAAAGCGAATGGTCTTATTGCCGCAGTCGTGGCCGAGTGGTTAAGGCGATAGACTTGAAATCTATTGGGCTCTGCCCGCACAGGTTCGAACCCTGTCGACTGCGTGATTCCACGGGACGGTTTTGCCCTCTGATAGGGGCCAGCTGTCGACTGATGAGGCAGGTACTGGACGTGGTTTTTGGCAAGAAACCGTCAGACTACCGGAAATTGTGCAAGGATCCTCGTAGCTTGAGCGAGAGACGTGGGGCTGGACGTGCCGTGCAGTCGTGGCCGAGTGGTTAAGGCGATAGACTAGAAATCTATTGGGCTCTGCCCGCACAGGTTCAAATCCTGTCGACTGCGTCAGTGGTTCGGTGGTTTTGGAGAGCCGTCCGTAATCGTGAAAAGGGAGAGTTTTCAAAACTCCGCGAACGGACCTCGTCATCGGTTGCCTTGCATTAGAGATGAAAAGGAAAAGCGAATGGTCTTATTGCCGCAGTCGTGGCCGAGTGGTTAAGGCGATAGACTTGAAATCTATTGGGCTCTGCCCGCACAGGTTCGAACCCTGTCGACTGCGTGATTCCACGGGACGGTTTTGCCCTCTGATAGGGGCCAGCTGTCGACTGATGAGGCAGGTACTGGACGTGGTTTTTGGCAAGAAACCGTCAGACTACCGGAAATTGTGCAAGGATCCTCGTAGCTTGAGCGAGAGACGTGGGGCTGGACGTGCCGTGCAGTCGTGGCCGAGTGGTTAAGGCGATAGACTAGAAATCTATTGGGCTCTGCCCGCACAGGTTCAAATCCTGTCGACTGCGTCAGTGGTTCGGTGGTTTTGGAGAGCCGTCCGTAATCGTGAAAAGGGAGTGTTTTCAAAACTCCGCGAACTGACCTCGTCATCGGTTGCCTTGCATTAGAGATGAAAAGGAAAAGCGAATGGTCTTATTGCCGCAGTCGTGGCCGAGTGGTTAAGGCGATAGACTTGAAATCTATTGGGCTCTGCCCGCACAGGTTCAAATCCTGTCGACTGCGTCAGTGGTTCGGTGGTTTTGGAGAGCCGTCCGTAATCGTGAAAAGGGAGAGTTTTCAAAACTCCGCGAACGGACCTCGTCATCGGTTGCCTTGCATTAGAGATGAAAAGGAAAAGCGAATGGTCTTATTGCCGCAGTCGTGGCCGAGTGGTTAAGGCGATAGACTTGAAATCTATTGGGCTCTGCCCGCACAGGTTCGAACCCTGTCGACTGCGTGATTCCACGGGACGGTTTTGCCCTCTGATAGGGGCCAGCTGTCGACTGATGGGGCACGTACTGGACGTGGTTTTTGGCAAGAAACCGTCCGACTATTGAACGGAAATTGTGCAAGGATCCTCGTAGCTTGAGCGAGAGACGTGGGGCTGGACGTGCCGTGCAGTCGTGGCCGAGTGGTTAAGGCGATAGACTAGAAATCTATTGGGCTCTGCCCGCACAGGTTCAAATCCTGTCGACTGCGTCAGTGGTTCGGTGGTTTTGGAGAGCCGTCCGTAATCGTGAAAAGGGAGAGTTTTCAAAACTCCGCGAACGGACCTCGTCATCGGTTGCCTTGCATTAGAGATGAAAAGGAAAAGCGAATGGTCTTATTGCCGCAGTCGTGGCCGAGTGGTTAAGGCGATAGACTTGAAATCTATTGGGCTCTGCCCGCACAGGTTCGAACCCTGTCGACTGCGTGATTCCACGGGACGGTTTTGCCCTCTGATAGGGGCCAGCTGTCGACTGATGAGGCAGGTACTGGACGTGGTTTTTGGCAAGAAACCGTCAGACTACCGGAAATTGTGCAAGGATCCTCGTAGCTTGAGCGAGAGACGTGGGGCTGGACGTGCCGTGCAGTCGTGGCCGAGTGGTTAAGGCGATAGACTTGAAATCTATTGGGCTCTGCCCGCACAGGTTCGAACCCTGTCGACTGCGTGATTCCACGGGACGGTTTTGCCCTCTGATAGGGGCCAGCTGTCGACTGATGAGGCAGGTACTGGACGTGGTTTTTGGCAAGAAACCGTCAGACTACCGGAAATTGTGCAAGGATCCTCGTAGCTTGAGCGAGAGACGTGGGGCTGGACGTGCCGTGCAGTCGTGGCCGAGTGGTTAAGGCGATAGACTAGAAATCTATTGGGCTCTGCCCGCACAGGTTCAAATCCTGTCGACTGCGTCAGTGGTTCGGTGGTTTTGGAGAGCCGTCCGTAATCGTGAAAAGGGAGAGTTTTCAAAACTCCGCGAACGGACCTCGTCATCGGTTGCCTTGCATTAGAGATGAAAAGGAAAAGCGAATGGTCTTATTGCCGCAGTCGTGGCCGAGTGGTTAAGGCGATAGACTTGAAATCTATTGGGCTCTGCCCGCACAGGTTCGAACCCTGTCGACTGCGTGATTCCACGGGACGGTTTTGCCCTCTGATAGGGGCCAGCTGTCGACTGATGAGGCAGGTACTGGACGTGGTTTTTGGCAAGAAACCGTCAGACTACCGGAAATTGTGCAAGGATCCTCGTAGCTTGAGCGAGAGACGTGGGGCTGGACGTGCCGTGCAGTCGTGGCCGAGTGGTTAAGGCGATAGACTAGAAATCTATTGGGCTCTGCCCGCACAGGTTCAAATCCTGTCGACTGCGTCAGTGGTTCGGTGGTTTTGGAGAGCCGTCCGTAATCGTGAAAAGGGAGAGTTTTCAAAACTCCGCGAACGGACCTCGTCATCGGTTGCCTTGCATTAGAGATGAAAAGGAAAAGCGAATGGTCTTATTGCCGCAGTCGTGGCCGAGTGGTTAAGGCGATAGACTTGAAATCTATTGGGCTCTGCCCGCACAGGTTCGAACCCTGTCGACTGCGTGATTCCACGGGACGGTTTTGCCCTCTGATAGGGGCCAGCTGTCGACTGATGAGGCAGGTACTGGACGTGGTTTTTGGCAAGAAACCGTCAGACTACCGGAAATTGTGCAAGGATCCTCGTAGCTTGAGCGAGAGACGTGGGGCTGGACGTGCCGTGCAGTCGTGGCCGAGTGGTTAAGGCGATAGACTTGAAATCTATTGGGCTCTGCCCGCACAGGTTCGAACCCTGTCGACTGCGTGATTCCACGGGACGGTTTTGCCCTCTGATAGGGGCCAGCTGTCGACTGATGAGGCAGGTACTGGACGTGGTTTTTGGCAAGAAACCGTCAGACTACCGGAAATTGTGCAAGGATCCTCGTAGCTTGAGCGAGAGACGTGGGGCTGGACGTGCCGTGCAGTCGTGGCCGAGTGGTTAAGGCGATAGACTAGAAATCTATTGGGCTCTGCCCGCACAGGTTCAAATCCTGTCGACTGCGTCAGTGGTTCGGTGGTTTTGGAGAGCCGTCCGTAATCGTGAAAAGGGAGAGTTTTCAAAACTCCGCGAACGGACCTCGTCATCGGTTGCCTTGCATTAGAGATGAAAAGGAAAAGCGAATGGTCTTATTGCCGCAGTCGTGGCCGAGTGGTTAAGGCGATAGACTTGAAATCTATTGGGCTCTGCCCGCACAGGTTCGAACCCTGTCGACTGCGTGATTCCACGGGACGGTTTTGCCCTCTGATAGGGGCCAGCTGTCGACTGATGAGGCAGGTACTGGACGTGGTTTTTGGCAAGAAACCGTCAGACTACCGGAAATTGTGCAAGGATCCTCGTAGCTTGAGCGAGAGACGTGGGGCTGGACGTGCCGTGCAGTCGTGGCCGAGTGGTTAAGGCGATAGACTAGAAATCTATTGGGCTCTGCCCGCACAGGTTCAAATCCTGTCGACTGCGTCAGTGGTTCGGTGGTTTTGGAGAGCCGTCCGTAATCGTGAAAAGGGAGAGTTTTCAAAACTCCGCGAACGGACCTCGTCATCGGTTGCCTTGCATTAGAGATGAAAAGGAAAAGCGAATGGTCTTATTGCCGCAGTCGTGGCCGAGTGGTTAAGGCGATAGACTTGAAATCTATTGGGCTCTGCCCGCACAGGTTCGAACCCTGTCGACTGCGTGATTCCACGGGACGGTTTTGCCCTCTGATAGGGGCCAGCTGTCGACTGATGAGGCAGGTACTGGACGTGGTTTTTGGCAAGAAACCGTCAGACTACCGGAAATTGTGCAAGGATCCTCGTAGCTTGAGCGAGAGACGTGGGGCTGGACGTGCCGTGCAGTCGTGGCCGAGTGGTTAAGGCGATAGACTAGAAATCTATTGGGCTCTGCCCGCACAGGTTCAAATCCTGTCGACTGCGTCAGTGGTTCGGTGGTTTTGGAGAGCCGTCCGTAATCGTGAAAAGGGAGAGTTTTCAAAACTCCGCGAACGGACCTCGTCATCGGTTGCCTTGCATTAGAGATGAAAAGGAAAAGCGAATGGTCTTATTGCCGCAGTCGTGGCCGAGTGGTTAAGGCGATAGACTTGAAATCTATTGGGCTCTGCCCGCACAGGTTCGAACCCTGTCGACTGCGTGATTCCACGGGACGGTTTTGCCCTCTGATAGGGGCCAGCTGTCGACTGATGAGGCAGGTACTGGACGTGGTTTTTGGCAAGAAACCGTCAGACTACCGGAAATTGTGCAAGGATCCTCGTAGCTTGAGCGAGAGACGTGGGGCTGGACGTGCCGTGCAGTCGTGGCCGAGTGGTTAAGGCGATAGACTAGAAATCTATTGGGCTCTGCCCGCACAGGTTCAAATCCTGTCGACTGCGTCAGTGGTTCGGTGGTTTTGGAGAGCCGTCCGTAATCGTGAAAAGGGAGAGTTTTCAAAACTCCGCGAACGGACCTCGTCATCGGTTGCCTTGCATTAGAGATGAAAAGGAAAAGCGAATGGTCTTATTGCCGCAGTCGTGGCCGAGTGGTTAAGGCGATAGACTTGAAATCTATTGGGCTCTGCCCGCACAGGTTCGAACCCTGTCGACTGCGTGATTCCACGGGACGGTTTTGCCCTCTGATAGGGGCCAGCTGTCGACTGATGAGGCAGGTACTGGACGTGGTTTTTGGCAAGAAACCGTCAGACTACCGGAAATTGTGCAAGGATCCTCGTAGCTTGAGCGAGAGACGTGGGGCTGGACGTGCCGTGCAGTCGTGGCCGAGTGGTTAAGGCGATAGACTAGAAATCTATTGGGCTCTGCCCGCACAGGTTCAAATCCTGTCGACTGCGTCAGTGGTTCGGTGGTTTTGGAGAGCCGTCCGTAATCGTGAAAAGGGAGAGTTTTCAAAACTCCGCGAACGGACCTCGTCATCGGTTGCCTTGCATTAGAGATGAAAAGGAAAAGCGAATGGTCTTATTGCCGCAGTCGTGGCCGAGTGGTTAAGGCGATAGACTTGAAATCTATTGGGCTCTGCCCGCACAGGTTCGAACCCTGTCGACTGCGTGATTCCACGGGACGGTTTTGCCCTCTGATAGGGGCCAGCTGTCGACTGATGGGGCACGTACTGGACGTGGTTTTTGGCAAGAAACCGTCAGACTACCGGAAATTGTGCAAGGATCCTCGTAGCTTGAGCGAGAGACGTGGGGCTGGACGTGCCGTGCAGTCGTGGCCGAGTGGTTAAGGCGATAGACTAGAAATCTATTGGGCTCTGCCCGCACAGGTTCAAATCCTGTCGACTGCGTCAGTGGTTCGGTGGTTTTGGAGAGCCGTCCGTAATCGTGAAAAGGGAGAGTTTTCAAAACTCCGCGAACGGACCTCGTCATCGGTTGCCTTGCATTAGAGATGAAAAGGAAAAGCGAATGGTCTTATTGCCGCAGTCGTGGCCGAGTGGTTAAGGCGATAGACTTGAAATCTATTGGGCTCTGCCCGCACAGGTTCAAATCCTGTCGACTGCGTCAGTGGTTCGGTGGTTTTGGAGAGCCGTCCGTAATCGTGAAAAGGGAGAGTTTTCAAAACTCCGCGAACGGACCTCGTCATCGGTTGCCTTGCATTAGAGATGAAAAGGAAAAGCGAATGGTCTTATTGCCGCAGTCGTGGCCGAGTGGTTAAGGCGATAGACTTGAAATCTATTGGGCTCTGCCCGCACAGGTTCGAACCCTGTCGACTGCGTGATTCCACGGGACGGTTTTGCCCTCTGATAGGGGCCAGCTGTCGACTGATGAGGCAGGTACTGGACGTGGTTTTTGGCAAGAAACCGTCAGACTACCGGAAATTGTGCAAGGATCCTCGTAGCTTGAGCGAGAGACGTGGGGCTGGACGTGCCGTGCAGTCGTGGCCGAGTGGTTAAGGCGATAGACTAGAAATCTATTGGGCTCTGCCCGCACAGGTTCAAATCCTGTCGACTGCGTCAGTGGTTCGGTGGTTTTGGAGAGCCGTCCGTAATCGTGAAAAGGGAGAGTTTTCAAAACTCCGCGAACGGACCTCGTCATCGGTTGCCTTGCATTAGAGATGAAAAGGAAAAGCGAATGGTCTTATTGCCGCAGTCGTGGCCGAGTGGTTAAGGCGATAGACTTGAAATCTATTGGGCTCTGCCCGCACAGGTTCGAACCCTGTCGACTGCGTGATTCCACGGGACGGTTTTGCCCTCTGATAGGGGCCAGCTGTCGACTGATGAGGCAGGTACTGGACGTGGTTTTTGGCAAGAAACCGTCAGACTACCGGAAATTGTGCAAGGATCCTCGTAGCTTGAGCGAGAGACGTGGGGCTGGACGTGCCGTGCAGTCGTGGCCGAGTGGTTAAGGCGATAGACTTGAAATCTATTGGGCTCTGCCCGCACAGGTTCGAACCCTGTCGACTGCGTGATTCCACGGGACGGTTTTGCCCTCTGATAGGGGCCAGCTGTCGACTGATGAGGCAGGTACTGGACGTGGTTTTTGGCAAGAAACCGTCAGACTACCGGAAATTGTGCAAGGATCCTCGTAGCTTGAGCGAGAGACGTGGGGCTGGACGTGCCGTGCAGTCGTGGCCGAGTGGTTAAGGCGATAGACTAGAAATCTATTGGGCTCTGCCCGCACAGGTTCAAATCCTGTCGACTGCGTCAGTGGTTCGGTGGTTTTGGAGAGCCGTCCGTAATCGTGAAAAGGGAGAGTTTTCAAAACTCCGCGAACGGACCTCGTCATCGGTTGCCTTGCATTAGAGATGAAAAGGAAAAGCGAATGGTCTTATTGCCGCAGTCGTGGCCGAGTGGTTAAGGCGATAGACTTGAAATCTATTGGGCTCTGCCCGCACAGGTTCGAACCCTGTCGACTGCGTGATTCCACGGGACGGTTTTGCCCTCTGATAGGGGCCAGCTGTCGACTGATGAGGCAGGTACTGGACGTGGTTTTTGGCAAGAAACCGTCAGACTACCGGAAATTGTGCAAGGATCCTCGTAGCTTGAGCGAGAGACGTGGGGCTGGACGTGCCGTGCAGTCGTGGCCGAGTGGTTAAGGCGATAGACTAGAAATCTATTGGGCTCTGCCCGCACAGGTTCAAATCCTGTCGACTGCGTCAGTGGTTCGGTGGTTTTGGAGAGCCGTCCGTAATCGTGAAAAGGGAGAGTTTTCAAAACTCCGCGAACGGACCTCGTCATCGGTTGCCTTGCATTAGAGATGAAAAGGAAAAGCGAATGGTCTTATTGCCGCAGTCGTGGCCGAGTGGTTAAGGCGATAGACTTGAAATCTATTGGGCTCTGCCCGCACAGGTTCGAACCCTGTCGACTGCGTGATTCCACGGGACGGTTTTGCCCTCTGATAGGGGCCAGCTGTCGACTGATGAGGCAGGTACTGGACGTGGTTTTTGGCAAGAAACCGTCAGACTACCGGAAATTGTGCAAGGATCCTCGTAGCTTGAGCGAGAGACGTGGGGCTGGACGTGCCGTGCAGTCGTGGCCGAGTGGTTAAGGCGATAGACTTGAAATCTATTGGGCTCTGCCCGCACAGGTTCGAACCCTGTCGACTGCGTGATTCCACGGGACGGTTTTGCCCTCTGATAGGGGCCAGCTGTCGACTGATGAGGCAGGTACTGGACGTGGTTTTTGGCAAGAAACCGTCAGACTACCGGAAATTGTGCAAGGATCCTCGTAGCTTGAGCGAGAGACGTGGGGCTGGACGTGCCGTGCAGTCGTGGCCGAGTGGTTAAGGCGATAGACTAGAAATCTATTGGGCTCTGCCCGCACAGGTTCAAATCCTGTCGACTGCGTCAGTGGTTCGGTGGTTTTGGAGAGCCGTCCGTAATCGTGAAAAGGGAGAGTTTTCAAAACTCCGCGAACGGACCTCGTCATCGGTTGCCTTGCATTAGAGATGAAAAGGAAAAGCGAATGGTCTTATTGCCGCAGTCGTGGCCGAGTGGTTAAGGCGATAGACTTGAAATCTATTGGGCTCTGCCCGCACAGGTTCGAACCCTGTCGACTGCGTGATTCCACGGGACGGTTTTGCCCTCTGATAGGGGCCAGCTGTCGACTGATGAGGCAGGTACTGGACGTGGTTTTTGGCAAGAAACCGTCAGACTACCGGAAATTGTGCAAGGATCCTCGTAGCTTGAGCGAGAGACGTGGGGCTGGACGTGCCGTGCAGTCGTGGCCGAGTGGTTAAGGCGATAGACTAGAAATCTATTGGGCTCTGCCCGCACAGGTTCAAATCCTGTCGACTGCGTCAGTGGTTCGGTGGTTTTGGAGAGCCGTCCGTAATCGTGAAAAGGGAGAGTTTTCAAAACTCCGCGAACGGACCTCGTCATCGGTTGCCTTGCATTAGAGATGAAAAGGAAAAGCGAATGGTCTTATTGCCGCAGTCGTGGCCGAGTGGTTAAGGCGATAGACTTGAAATCTATTGGGCTCTGCCCGCACAGGTTCGAACCCTGTCGACTGCGTGATTCCACGGGACGGTTTTGCCCTCTGATAGGGGCCAGCTGTCGACTGATGGGGCACGTACTGGACGTGGTTTTTGGCAAGAAACCGTCCGACTACCGGAAATTGTGCAAGGATCCTCGTAGCTTGAGCGAGAGACGTGGGGCTGGACGTGCCGTGCAGTCGTGGCCGAGTGGTTAAGGCGATAGACTAGAAATCTATTGGGCTCTGCCCGCACAGGTTCAAATCCTGTCGACTGCGTCAGTGGTTCGGTGGTTTTGGAGAGCCGTCCGTAATCGTGAAAAGGGAGAGTTTTCAAAACTCCGCGAACGGACCTCGTCATCGGTTGCCTTGCATTAGAGATGAAAAGGAAAAGCGAATGGTCTTATTGCCGCAGTCGTGGCCGAGTGGTTAAGGCGATAGACTTGAAATCTATTGGGCTCTGCCCGCACAGGTTCGAACCCTGTCGACTGCGTGATTCCACGGGACGGTTTTGCCCTCTGATAGGGGCCAGCTGTCGACTGATGAGGCAGGTACTGGACGTGGTTTTTGGCAAGAAACCGTCAGACTACCGGAAATTGTGCAAGGATCCTCGTAGCTTGAGCGAGAGACGTGGGGCTGGACGTGCCGTGCAGTCGTGGCCGAGTGGTTAAGGCGATAGACTAGAAATCTATTGGGCTCTGCCCGCACAGGTTCAAATCCTGTCGACTGCGTCAGTGGTTCGGTGGTTTTGGAGAGCCGTCCGTAATCGTGAAAAGGGAGAGTTTTCAAAACTCCGCGAACGGACCTCGTCATCGGTTGCCTTGCATTAGAGATGAAAAGGAAAAGCGAATGGTCTTATTGCCGCAGTCGTGGCCGAGTGGTTAAGGCGATAGACTTGAAATCTATTGGGCTCTGCCCGCACAGGTTCGAACCCTGTCGACTGCGTGATTCCACGGGACGGTTTTGCCCTCTGATAGGGGCCAGCTGTCGACTGATGTGGCACGTACTGGACGTGGTTTTTGGCAAGAAACCGTCAGACTACCGGAAATTGTGCAAGGATCCTCGTAGCTTGAGCGAGAGACGTGGGGCTGGACGTGCCGTGCAGTCGTGGCCGAGTGGTTAAGGCGATAGACTAGAAATCTATTGGGCTCTGCCCGCACAGGTTCAAATCCTGTCGACTGCGTCAGTGGTTCGGTGGTTTTGGAGAGCCGTCCGTAATCGTGAAAAGGGAGTGTTTTCAAAACTCCGCGAACTGACCTCGTCATCGGTTGCCTTGCATTAGAGATGAAAAGGAAAAGCGAATGGTCTTATTGCCGCAGTCGTGGCCGAGTGGTTAAGGCGATAGACTTGAAATCTATTGGGCTCTGCCCGCACAGGTTCAAATCCTGTCGACTGCGTCAGTGGTTCGGTGGTTTTGGAGAGCCGTCCGTAATCGTGAAAAGGGAGAGTTTTCAAAACTCCGCGAACGGACCTCGTCATCGGTTGCCTTGCATTAGAGATGAAAAGGAAAAGCGAATGGTCTTATTGCCGCAGTCGTGGCCGAGTGGTTAAGGCGATAGACTTGAAATCTATTGGGCTCTGCCCGCACAGGTTCGAACCCTGTCGACTGCGTGATTCCACGGGACGGTTTTGCCCTATCAAAGGTCACAGCTGTCGACTGATGAGGCAGGTACTGGACGTGGTTTTTGGCAAGAAACCGTCAGACTACCGGAAATTGTGCAAGGATCCTCGTAGCTTGAGCGAGAGACGTGGGGCTGGACGTGCCGTGCAGTCGTGGCCGAGTGGTTAAGGCGATAGACTAGAAATCTATTGGGCTCTGCCCGCACAGGTTCAAATCCTGTCGACTGCGTCAGTGGTTCGGTGGTTTTGGAGAGCCGTCCGTAATCGTGAAAAGGGAGAGTTTTCAAAACTCCGCGAACGGACCTCGTCATCGGTTGCCTTGCATTAGAGATGAAAAGGAAAAGCGAATGGTCTTATTGCCGCAGTCGTGGCCGAGTGGTTAAGGCGATAGACTTGAAATCTATTGGGCTCTGCCCGCACAGGTTCGAACCCTGTCGACTGCGTGATTCCACGGGACGGTTTTGCCCTCTGATAGGGGCCAGCTGTCGACTGATGAGGCAGGTACTGGACGTGGTTTTTGGCAAGAAACCGTCAGACTAACCGAAATTGTGCAAGGATCCTCGTAGCTTGAGCGAGAGACGTGGGGCTGGACGTGCCGTGCAGTCGTGGCCGAGTGGTTAAGGCGATAGACTTGAAATCTATTGGGCTCTGCCCGCACAGGTTCGAACCCTGTCGACTGCGTGATTCCACGGGACGGTTTTGCCCTCTGATAGGGGCCAGCTGTCGACTGATGAGGCAGGTACTGGACGTGGTTTTTGGCAAGAAACCGTCAGACTACCGGAAATTGTGCAAGGATCCTCGTAGCTTGAGCGAGAGACGTGGGGCTGGACGTGCCGTGCAGTCGTGGCCGAGTGGTTAAGGCGATAGACTAGAAATCTATTGGGCTCTGCCCGCACAGGTTCAAATCCTGTCGACTGCGTGGTTCGGTGGTTTTGGTGTGCCGTGCGTAAGCGTGAAAGGGGAGAGTTTTCAAAACTCCGCGAACGGACCTCGTCATCGGTTGCCTTGCATTAGAGATGAAAAGGAAAAGCGAATGGTCTTATTGCCGCAGTCGTGGCCGAGTGGTTAAGGCGATAGACTTGAAATCTATTGGGCTCTGCCCGCACAGGTTCGAACCCTGTCGACTGCGTGATTCCACGGGACGGTTTTGCCCTCTGATAGGGGCCAGCTGTCGACTGATGAGGCAGGTACTGGACGTGGTTTTTGGCAAGAAACCGTCCGACTACCGGAAATTGTGCAAGGATCCTCGTAGCTTGAGCGAGAGACGTGGGGCTGGACGTGCCGTGCAGTCGTGGCCGAGTGGTTAAGGCGATAGACTAGAAATCTATTGGGCTCTGCCCGCACAGGTTCAAATCCTGTCGACTGCGTCAGTGGTTCGGTGGTTTTGGAGAGCCGTCCGTAATCGTGAAAAGGGAGAGTTTTCAAAACTCCGCGAACGGACCTCGTCATCGGTTGCCTTGCATTAGAGATGAAAAGGAAAAGCGAATGGTCTTATTGCCGCAGTCGTGGCCGAGTGGTTAAGGCGATAGACTTGAAATCTATTGGGCTCTGCCCGCACAGGTTCGAACCCTGTCGACTGCGTGATTCCACGGGACGGTTTTGCCCTCTGATAGGGGCCAGCTGTCGACTGATGAGGCAGGTACTGGACGTGGTTTTTGGCAAGAAACCGTCAGACTACCGGAAATTGTGCAAGGATCCTCGTAGCTTGAGCGAGAGACGTGGGGCTGGACGTGCCGTGCAGTCGTGGCCGAGTGGTTAAGGCGATAGACTTGAAATCTATTGGGCTCTGCCCGCACAGGTTCGAACCCTGTCGACTGCGTGATTCCACGGGACGGTTTTGCCCTCTGATAGGGGCCAGCTGTCGACTGATGAGGCAGGTACTGGACGTGGTTTTTGGCAAGAAACCGTCAGACTACCGGAAATTGTGCAAGGATCCTCGTAGCTTGAGCGAGAGACGTGGGGCTGGACGTGCCGTGCAGTCGTGGCCGAGTGGTTAAGGCGATAGACTAGAAATCTATTGGGCTCTGCCCGCACAGGTTCAAATCCTGTCGACTGCGTCAGTGGTTCGGTGGTTTTGGAGAGCCGTCCGTAATCGTGAAAAGGGAGAGTTTTCAAAACTCCGCGAACGGACCTCGTCATCGGTTGCCTTGCATTAGAGATGAAAAGGAAAAGCGAATGGTCTTATTGCCGCAGTCGTGGCCGAGTGGTTAAGGCGATAGACTTGAAATCTATTGGGCTCTGCCCGCACAGGTTCGAACCCTGTCGACTGCGTGATTCCACGGGACGGTTTTGCCCTCTGATAGGGGCCAGCTGTCGACTGATGAGGCAGGTACTGGACGTGGTTTTTGGCAAGAAACCGTCAGACTACCGGAAATTGTGCAAGGATCCTCGTAGCTTGAGCGAGAGACGTGGGGCTGGACGTGCCGTGCAGTCGTGGCCGAGTGGTTAAGGCGATAGACTAGAAATCTATTGGGCTCTGCCCGCACAGGTTCAAATCCTGTCGACTGCGTCAGTGGTTCGGTGGTTTTGGAGAGCCGTCCGTAATCGTGAAAAGGGAGAGTTTTCAAAACTCCGCGAACGGACCTCGTCATCGGTTGCCTTGCATTAGAGATGAAAAGGAAAAGCGAATGGTCTTATTGCCGCAGTCGTGGCCGAGTGGTTAAGGCGATAGACTTGAAATCTATTGGGCTCTGCCCGCACAGGTTCGAACCCTGTCGACTGCGTGATTCCACGGGACGGTTTTGCCCTCTGATAGGGGCCAGCTGTCGACTGATGAGGCACGTACTGGACGTGGTTTTTGGCAAGAAACCGTCAGACTACCGGAAATTGTGCAAGGATCCTCGTAGCTTGAGCGAGAGACGTGGGGCTGGACGTGCCGTGCAGTCGTGGCCGAGTGGTTAAGGCGATAGACTAGAAATCTATTGGGCTCTGCCCGCACAGGTTCAAATCCTGTCGACTGCGTCAGTGGTTCGGTGGTTTTGGAGAGCCGTCCGTAATCGTGAAAAGGGAGAGTTTTCAAAACTCCGCGAACGGACCTCGTCATCGGTTGCCTTGCATTAGAGATGAAAAGGAAAAGCGAATGGTCTTATTGCCGCAGTCGTGGCCGAGTGGTTAAGGCGATAGACTTGAAATCTATTGGGCTCTGCCCGCACAGGTTCGAACCCTGTCGACTGCGTGATTCCACGGGACGGTTTTGCCCTCTGATAGGGGCCAGCTGTCGACTGATGAGGCAGGTACTGGACGTGGTTTTTGGCAAGAAACCGTCAGACTACCGGAAATTGTGCAAGGATCCTCGTAGCTTGAGCGAGAGACGTGGGGCTGGACGTGCCGTGCAGTCGTGGCCGAGTGGTTAAGGCGATAGACTAGAAATCTATTGGGCTCTGCCCGCACAGGTTCAAATCCTGTCGACTGCGTCAGTGGTTCGGTGGTTTTGGAGAGCCGTCCGTAATCGTGAAAAGGGAGAGTTTTCAAAACTCCGCGAACGGACCTCGTCATCGGTTGCCTTGCATTAGAGATGAAAAGGAAAAGCGAATGGTCTTATTGCCGCAGTCGTGGCCGAGTGGTTAAGGCGATAGACTTGAAATCTATTGGGCTCTGCCCGCACAGGTTCGAACCCTGTCGACTGCGTGATTCCACGGGACGGTTTTGCCCTCTGATAGGGGCCAGCTGTCGACTGATGAGGCAGGTACTGGACGTGGTTTTTGGCAAGAAACCGTCAGACTACCGGAAATTGTGCAAGGATCCTCGTAGCTTGAGCGAGAGACGTGGGGCTGGACGTGCCGTGCAGTCGTGGCCGAGTGGTTAAGGCGATAGACTAGAAATCTATTGGGCTCTGCCCGCACAGGTTCAAATCCTGTCGACTGCGTCAGTGGTTCGGTGGTTTTGGAGAGCCGTCCGTAATCGTGAAAAGGGAGAGTTTTCAAAACTCCGCGAACGGACCTCGTCATCGGTTGCCTTGCATTAGAGATGAAAAGGAAAAGCGAATGGTCTTATTGCCGCAGTCGTGGCCGAGTGGTTAAGGCGATAGACTTGAAATCTATTGGGCTCTGCCCGCACAGGTTCGAACCCTGTCGACTGCGTGATTCCACGGGACGGTTTTGCCCTCTGATAGGGGCCAGCTGTCGACTGATGGGGCACGTACTGGACGTGGTTTTTGGCAAGAAACCGTCCGACTATTGAACGGAAATTGTGCAAGGATCCTCGTAGCTTGAGCGAGAGACGTGGGGCTGGACGTGCCGTGCAGTCGTGGCCGAGTGGTTAAGGCGATAGACTAGAAATCTATTGGGCTCTGCCCGCACAGGTTCAAATCCTGTCGACTGCGTCAGTGGTTCGGTGGTTTTGGAGAGCCGTCCGTAATCGTGAAAAGGGAGAGTTTTCAAAACTCCGCGAACGGACCTCGTCATCGGTTGCCTTGCATTAGAGATGAAAAGGAAAAGCGAATGGTCTTATTGCCGCAGTCGTGGCCGAGTGGTTAAGGCGATAGACTTGAAATCTATTGGGCTCTGCCCGCACAGGTTCGAACCCTGTCGACTGCGTGATTCCACGGGACGGTTTTGCCCTCTGATAGGGGCCAGCTGTCGACTGATGAGGCACGTACTGGACGTGGTTTTTGGCAAGAAACCGTCAGACTACCGGAAATTGTGCAAGGATCCTCGTAGCTTGAGCGAGAGACGTGGGGCTGGACGTGCCGTGCAGTCGTGGCCGAGTGGTTAAGGCGATAGACTAGAAATCTATTGGGCTCTGCCCGCACAGGTTCAAATCCTGTCGACTGCGTCAGTGGTTCGGTGGTTTTGGAGAGCCGTCCGTAATCGTGAAAAGGGAGAGTTTTCAAAACTCCGCGAACGGACCTCGTCATCGGTTGCCTTGCATTAGAGATGAAAAGGAAAAGCGAATGGTCTTATTGCCGCAGTCGTGGCCGAGTGGTTAAGGCGATAGACTTGAAATCTATTGGGCTCTGCCCGCACAGGTTCGAACCCTGTCGACTGCGTGATTCCACGGGACGGTTTTGCCCTCTGATAGGGGCCAGCTGTCGACTGATGAGGCACGTACTGGACGTGGTTTTTGGCAAGAAACCGTCAGACTACCGGAAATTGTGCAAGGATCCTCGTAGCTTGAGCGAGAGACGTGGGGCTGGACGTGCCGTGCAGTCGTGGCCGAGTGGTTAAGGCGATAGACTAGAAATCTATTGGGCTCTGCCCGCACAGGTTCAAATCCTGTCGACTGCGTCAGTGGTTCGGTGGTTTTGGAGAGCCGTCCGTAATCGTGAAAAGGGAGAGTTTTCAAAACTCCGCGAACGGACCTCGTCATCGGTTGCCTTGCATTAGAGATGAAAAGGAAAAGCGAATGGTCTTATTGCCGCAGTCGTGGCCGAGTGGTTAAGGCGATAGACTTGAAATCTATTGGGCTCTGCCCGCACAGGTTCGAACCCTGTCGACTGCGTGATTCCACGGGACGGTTTTGCCCTCTGATAGGGGCCAGCTGTCGACTGATGAGGCAGGTACTGGACGTGGTTTTTGGCAAGAAACCGTCAGACTACCGGAAATTGTGCAAGGATCCTCGTAGCTTGAGCGAGAGACGTGGGGCTGGACGTGCCGTGCAGTCGTGGCCGAGTGGTTAAGGCGATAGACTTGAAATCTATTGGGCTCTGCCCGCACAGGTTCGAACCCTGTCGACTGCGTGATTCCACGGGACGGTTTTGCCCTCTGATAGGGGCCAGCTGTCGACTGATGGGGCACGTACTGGACGTGGTTTTTGGCAAGAAACCGTCTGACTACCGGAAATTGTGCAAGGATCCTCGTAGCTTGAGCGAGAGACGTGGGGCTGGACGTGCCGTGCAGTCGTGGCCGAGTGGTTAAGGCGATAGACTAGAAATCTATTGGGCTCTGCCCGCACAGGTTCAAATCCTGTCGACTGCGTCAGTGGTTCGGTGGTTTTGGAGAGCCGTCCGTAATCGTGAAAAGGGAGAGTTTTCAAAACTCCGCGAACGGACCTCGTCATCGGTTGCCTTGCATTAGAGATGAAAAGGAAAAGCGAATGGTCTTATTGCCGCAGTCGTGGCCGAGTGGTTAAGGCGATAGACTTGAAATCTATTGGGCTCTGCCCGCACAGGTTCGAACCCTGTCGACTGCGTGATTCCACGGGACGGTTTTGCCCTCTGATAGGGGCCAGCTGTCGACTGATGAGGCAGGTACTGGACGTGGTTTTTGGCAAGAAACCGTCAGACTACCGGAAATTGTGCAAGGATCCTCGTAGCTTGAGCGAGAGACGTGGGGCTGGACGTGCCGTGCAGTCGTGGCCGAGTGGTTAAGGCGATAGACTAGAAATCTATTGGGCTCTGCCCGCACAGGTTCAAATCCTGTCGACTGCGTCAGTGGTTCGGTGGTTTTGGAGAGCCGTCCGTAATCGTGAAAAGGGAGAGTTTTCAAAACTCCGCGAACGGACCTCGTCATCGGTTGCCTTGCATTAGAGATGAAAAGGAAAAGCGAATGGTCTTATTGCCGCAGTCGTGGCCGAGTGGTTAAGGCGATAGACTTGAAATCTATTGGGCTCTGCCCGCACAGGTTCGAACCCTGTCGACTGCGTGATTCCACGGGACGGTTTTGCCCTCTGATAGGGGCCAGCTGTCGACTGATGAGGCACGCACCGGACGTGGTTTTTGGCAAGAAACCGTCAGACTACCGGAAATTGTGCAAGGATCCTCGTAGCTTGAGCGAGAGACGTGGGGCTGGACGTGCCGTGCAGTCGTGGCCGAGTGGTTAAGGCGATAGACTTGAAATCTATTGGGCTCTGCCCGCACAGGTTCGAACCCTGTCGACTGCGTGATTCCACGGGACGGTTTTGCCCTCTGATAGGGGCCAGCTGTCGACTGATGAGGCAGGTACTGGACGTGGTTTTTGGCAAGAAACCGTCAGACTACCGGAAATTGTGCAAGGATCCTCGTAGCTTGAGCGAGAGACGTGGGGCTGGACGTGCCGTGCAGTCGTGGCCGAGTGGTTAAGGCGATAGACTAGAAATCTATTGGGCTCTGCCCGCACAGGTTCAAATCCTGTCGACTGCGTCAGTGGTTCGGTGGTTTTGGAGAGCCGTCCGTAATCGTGAAAAGGGAGAGTTTTCAAAACTCCGCGAACGGACCTCGTCATCGGTTGCCTTGCATTAGAGATGAAAAGGAAAAGCGAATGGTCTTATTGCCGCAGTCGTGGCCGAGTGGTTAAGGCGATAGACTTGAAATCTATTGGGCTCTGCCCGCACAGGTTCGAACCCTGTCGACTGCGTGATTCCACGGGACGGTTTTGCCCTCTGATAGGGGCCAGCTGTCGACTGATGGGGCACGTACTGGACGTGGTTTTTGGCAAGAAACCGTCTGACTACCGGAAATTGTGCAAGGATCCTCGTAGCTTGAGCGAGAGACGTGGGGCTGGACGTGCCGTGCAGTCGTGGCCGAGTGGTTAAGGCGATAGACTAGAAATCTATTGGGCTCTGCCCGCACAGGTTCAAATCCTGTCGACTGCGTCAGTGGTTCGGTGGTTTTGGAGAGCCGTCCGTAATCGTGAAAAGGGAGAGTTTTCAAAACTCCGCGAACGGACCTCGTCATCGGTTGCCTTGCATTAGAGATGAAAAGGAAAAGCGAATGGTCTTATTGCCGCAGTCGTGGCCGAGTGGTTAAGGCGATAGACTTGAAATCTATTGGGCTCTGCCCGCACAGGTTCGAACCCTGTCGACTGCGTGATTCCACGGGACGGTTTTGCCCTCTGATAGGGGCCAGCTGTCGACTGATGGGGCAGGTACTGGACGTGGTTTTTGGCAAGAAACCGTCAGACTACCGGAAATTGTGCAAGGATCCTCGTAGCTTGAGCGAGAGACGTGGGGCTGGACGTGCCGTGCAGTCGTGGCCGAGTGGTTAAGGCGATAGACTAGAAATCTATTGGGCTCTGCCCGCACAGGTTCAAATCCTGTCGACTGCGTCAGTGGTTCGGTGGTTTTGGAGAGCCGTCCGTAATCGTGAAAAGGGAGAGTTTTCAAAACTCCGCGAACGGACCTCGTCTCATCGTTGCTTGAGAGATGAAAGGAAAAGCGAATGGTCTTATTGCCGCAGTCGTGGCCGAGTGGTTAAGGCGATAGACTTGAAATCTATTGGGCTCTGCCCGCACAGGTTCGAACCCTGTCGACTGCGTGATTCCACGGGACGGTTTTGCCCTCTGATAGGGGCCAGCTGTCGACTGATGGGGCACGTACTGGACGTGGTTTTTGGCAAGAAACCGTCTGACTACCGGAAATTGTGCAAGGATCCTCGTAGCTTGAGCGAGAGACGTGGGGCTGGACGTGCCGTGCAGTCGTGGCCGAGTGGTTAAGGCGATAGACTAGAAATCTATTGGGCTCTGCCCGCACAGGTTCAAATCCTGTCGACTGCGTCAGTGGTTCGGTGGTTTTGGAGAGCCGTCCGTAATCGTGAAAAGGGAGAGTTTTCAAAACTCCGCGAACGGACCTCGTCATCGGTTGCCTTGCATTAGAGATGAAAAGGAAAAGCGAATGGTCTTATTGCCGCAGTCGTGGCCGAGTGGTTAAGGCGATAGACTTGAAATCTATTGGGCTCTGCCCGCACAGGTTCGAACCCTGTCGACTGCGTGATTCCACGGGACGGTTTTGCCCTCTGATAGGGGCCAGCTGTCGACTGATGAGGCACGTACTGGACGTGGTTTTTGGCAAGAAACCGTCAGACTACCGGAAATTGTGCAAGGATCCTCGTAGCTTGAGCGAGAGACGTGGGGCTGGACGTGCCGTGCAGTCGTGGCCGAGTGGTTAAGGCGATAGACTAGAAATCTATTGGGCTCTGCCCGCACAGGTTCAAATCCTGTCGACTGCGTCAGTGGTTCGGTGGTTTTGGAGAGCCGTCCGTAATCGTGAAAAGGGAGAGTTTTCAAAACTCCGCGAACGGACCTCGTCATCGGTTGCCTTGCATTAGAGATGAAAAGGAAAAGCGAATGGTCTTATTGCCGCAGTCGTGGCCGAGTGGTTAAGGCGATAGACTTGAAATCTATTGGGCTCTGCCCGCACAGGTTCGAACCCTGTCGACTGCGTGATTCCACGGGACGGTTTTGCCCTCTGATAGGGGCCAGCTGTCGACTGATGGGGCACGTACTGGACGTGGTTTTTGGCAAGAAACCGTCCGACTACCGGAAATTGTGCAAGGATCTTCGTAGCTTGAGCGAGAGACGTGGGGCTGGACGTGCCGTGCAGTCGTGGCCGAGTGGTTAAGGCGATAGACTTGAAATCTATTGGGCTCTGCCCGCACAGGTTCGAACCCTGTCGACTGCGTGATTCCACGGGACGGTTTTGCCCTCTGATAGGGGCCAGCTGTCGACTGATGAGGCAGGTACTGGACGTGGTTTTGGCAAGAAACCGTCCGACTACCGGAAATTGTGCAAGGATCCTCGTAGCTTGAGCGAGAGACGTGGGGCTGGACGTGCCGTGCAGTCGTGGCCGAGTGGTTAAGGCGATAGACTAGAAATCTATTGGGCTCTGCCCGCACAGGTTCAAATCCTGTCGACTGCGTCAGTGGTTCGGTGGTTTTGGAGAGCCGTCCGTAATCGTGAAAAGGGAGAGTTTTCAAAACTCCGCGAACGGACCTCGTCATCGGTTGCCTTGCATTAGAGATGAAAAGGAAAAGCGAATGGTCTTATTGCCGCAGTCGTGGCCGAGTGGTTAAGGCGATAGACTTGAAATCTATTGGGCTCTGCCCGCACAGGTTCGAACCCTGTCGACTGCGTGATTCCACGGGACGGTTTTGCCCTCTGATAGGGGCCAGCTGTCGACTGATGGCACGTACTGGACGTGGTTTTTGGCAAGAAACCGTCAGACTACCGGAAATTGTGCAAGGATCCTCGTAGCTTGAGCGAGAGACGTGGGGCTGGACGTGCCGTGCAGTCGTGGCCGAGTGGTTAAGGCGATAGACTAGAAATCTATTGGGCTCTGCCCGCACAGGTTCAAATCCTGTCGACTGCGTGATTCCAGGGTTTTGGAGAGGGGCCAGCCGTCGTGAAAAGGCACGGAGTTTTTTCAAAACCGTCCGCTAACGGACCTCGTCATCGGTTCTTGTAGCTTGAGAGAGAGACGTGGGGCTGGTCGTGCCGCAGTCGTGGCCGAGTGGTTAAGGCGATAGACTTGAAATCTATTGGGCTCTGCCCGCACAGGTTCGAACCCTGTCGACTGCGTGATTCCACGGGACGGTTTTGCCCTCTGATAGGGGCCAGCTGTCGACTGATGAGGCAGGTACTGGACGTGGTTTTTGGCAAGAAACCGTCAGACTACCGGAAATTGTGCAAGGATCCTCGTAGCTTGAGCGAGAGACGTGGGGCTGGACGTGCCGTGCAGTCGTGGCCGAGTGGTTAAGGCGATAGACTAGAAATCTATTGGGCTCTGCCCGCACAGGTTCAAATCCTGTCGACTGCGTCAGTGGTTCGGTGGTTTTGGAGAGCCGTCCGTAATCGTGAAAAGGGAGAGTTTTCAAAACTCCGCGAACGGACCTCGTCATCGGTTGCCTTGCATTAGAGATGAAAAGGAAAAGCGAATGGTCTTATTGCCGCAGTCGTGGCCGAGTGGTTAAGGCGATAGACTTGAAATCTATTGGGCTCTGCCCGCACAGGTTCGAACCCTGTCGACTGCGTGATTCCACGGGACGGTTTTGCCCTCTGATAGGGGCCAGCTGTCGACTGATGAGGCATGTACTGGACGTGGTTTTTGGCAAGAAACCGTCAGACTACCGGAAATTGTGCAAGGATCCTCGTAGCTTGAGCGAGAGACGTGGGGCTGGACGTGCCGTGCAGTCGTGGCCGAGTGGTTAAGGCGATAGACTAGAAATCTATTGGGCTCTGCCCGCACAGGTTCAAATCCTGTCGACTGCGTCAGTGGTTCGGTGGTTTTGGAGAGCCGTCCGTAATCGTGAAAAGGGAGAGTTTTCAAAACTCCGCGAACGGACCTCGTCATCGGTTGCCTTGCATTAGAGATGAAAAGGAAAAGCGAATGGTCTTATTGCCGCAGTCGTGGCCGAGTGGTTAAGGCGATAGACTTGAAATCTATTGGGCTCTGCCCGCACAGGTTCGAACCCTGTCGACTGCGTGATTCCACGGGACGGTTTTGCCCTCTGATAGGGGCCAGCTGTCGACTGATGTGTCACGTACTGGACGTGGTTTTTGGCAAGAAACCGTCAGACTACCGGAAATTGTGCAAGGATCCTCGTAGCTTGAGCGAGAGACGTGGGGCTGGACGTGCCGTGCAGTCGTGGCCGAGTGGTTAAGGCGATAGACTAGAAATCTATTGGGCTCTGCCCGCACAGGTTCAAATCCTGTCGACTGCGTCAGTGGTTCGGTGGTTTTGGAGAGCCGTCCGTAATCGTGAAAAGGGAGAGTTTTCAAAACTCCGCGAACGGACCTCGTCATCGGTTGCCTTGCATTAGAGATGAAAAGGAAAAGCGAATGGTCTTATTGCCGCAGTCGTGGCCGAGTGGTTAAGGCGATAGACTTGAAATCTATTGGGCTCTGCCCGCACAGGTTCGAACCCTGTCGACTGCGTGATTCCACGGGACGGTTTTGCCCTCTGATAGGGGCCAGCTGTCGACTGATGGGGCACGTACTGGACGTGGTTTTTGGCAAGAAACCGTCTGACTACCGGAAATTGTGCAAGGATCCTCGTAGCTTGAGCGAGAGACGTGGGGCTGGACGTGCCGTGCAGTCGTGGCCGAGTGGTTAAGGCGATAGACTAGAAATCTATTGGGCTCTGCCCGCACAGGTTCAAATCCTGTCGACTGCGTCAGTGGTTCGGTGGTTTTGGAGAGCCGTCCGTAATCGTGAAAAGGGAGAGTTTTCAAAACTCCGCGAACGGACCTCGTCATCGGTTGCCTTGCATTAGAGATGAAAAGGAAAAGCGAATGGTCTTATTGCCGCAGTCGTGGCCGAGTGGTTAAGGCGATAGACTTGAAATCTATTGGGCTCTGCCCGCACAGGTTCGAACCCTGTCGACTGCGTGATTCCACGGGACGGTTTTGCCCTCTGATAGGGGCCAGCTGTCGACTGATGGGGCACGTACTGGACGTGGTTTTTGGCAAGAAACCGTCTGACTACCGGAAATTGTGCAAGGATCCTCGTAGCTTGAGCGAGAGACGTGGGGCTGGACGTGCCGTGCAGTCGTGGCCGAGTGGTTAAGGCGATAGACTAGAAATCTATTGGGCTCTGCCCGCACAGGTTCAAATCCTGTCGACTGCGTCAGTGGTTCGGTGGTTTTGGAGAGCCGTCCGTAATCGTGAAAAGGGAGAGTTTTCAAAACTCCGCGAACGGACCTCGTCATCGGTTGCCTTGCATTAGAGATGAAAAGGAAAAGCGAATGGTCTTATTGCCGCAGTCGTGGCCGAGTGGTTAAGGCGATAGACTTGAAATCTATTGGGCTCTGCCCGCACAGGTTCGAACCCTGTCGACTGCGTGATTCCACGGGACGGTTTTGCCCTCTGATAGGGGCCAGCTGTCGACTGATGGGGCACGTACTGGACGTGGTTTTTGGCAAGAAACCGTCCGACTATTGAACGGAAATTGTGCAAGGATCCTCGTAGCTTGAGCGAGAGACGTGGGGCTGGACGTGCCGTGCAGTCGTGGCCGAGTGGTTAAGGCGATAGACTTGAAATCTATTGGGCTCTGCCCGCACAGGTTCGAACCCTGTCGACTGCGTGATTCCACGGGACGGTTTTGCCCTCTGATAGGGGCCAGCTGTCGACTGATGAGGCAGGTACTGGACGTGGTTTTTGGCAAGAAACCGTCAGACTACCGGAAATTGTGCAAGGATCCTCGTAGCTTGAGCGAGAGACGTGGGGCTGGACGTGCCGTGCAGTCGTGGCCGAGTGGTTAAGGCGATAGACTAGAAATCTATTGGGCTCTGCCCGCACAGGTTCAAATCCTGTCGACTGCGTCAGTGGTTCGGTGGTTTTGGAGAGCCGTCCGTAATCGTGAAAAGGGAGAGTTTTCAAAACTCCGCGAACGGACCTCGTCATCGGTTGCCTTGCATTAGAGATGAAAAGGAAAAGCGAATGGTCTTATTGCCGCAGTCGTGGCCGAGTGGTTAAGGCGATAGACTTGAAATCTATTGGGCTCTGCCCGCACAGGTTCGAACCCTGTCGACTGCGTGATTCCACGGGACGGTTTTGCCCTCTGATAGGGGCCAGCTGTCGACTGATGGGGCACGTACTGGACGTGGTTTTTGGCAAGAAACCGTCTGACTACCGGAAATTGTGCAAGGATCCTCGTAGCTTGAGCGAGAGACGTGGGGCTGGACGTGCCGTGCAGTCGTGGCCGAGTGGTTAAGGCGATAGACTAGAAATCTATTGGGCTCTGCCCGCACAGGTTCAAATCCTGTCGACTGCGTCAGTGGTTCGGTGGTTTTGGAGAGCCGTCCGTAATCGTGAAAAGGGAGAGTTTTCAAAACTCCGCGAACGGACCTCGTCATCGGTTGCCTTGCATTAGAGATGAAAAGGAAAAGCGAATGGTCTTATTGCCGCAGTCGTGGCCGAGTGGTTAAGGCGATAGACTTGAAATCTATTGGGCTCTGCCCGCACAGGTTCGAACCCTGTCGACTGCGTGATTCCACGGGACGGTTTTGCCCTCTGATAGGGGCCAGCTGTCGACTGATGGGGCACGTACTGGACGTGGTTTTTGGCAAGAAACCGTCTGACTACCGGAAATTGTGCAAGGATCCTCGTAGCTTGAGCGAGAGACGTGGGGCTGGACGTGCCGTGCAGTCGTGGCCGAGTGGTTAAGGCGATAGACTAGAAATCTATTGGGCTCTGCCCGCACAGGTTCAAATCCTGTCGACTGCGTCAGTGGTTCGGTGGTTTTGGAGAGCCGTCCGTAATCGTGAAAAGGGAGAGTTTTCAAAACTCCGCGAACGGACCTCGTCATCGGTTGCCTTGCATTAGAGATGAAAAGGAAAAGCGAATGGTCTTATTGCCGCAGTCGTGGCCGAGTGGTTAAGGCGATAGACTTGAAATCTATTGGGCTCTGCCCGCACAGGTTCGAACCCTGTCGACTGCGTGATTCCACGGGACGGTTTTGCCCTCTGATAGGGGCCAGCTGTCGACTGATGGGGCACGTACTGGACGTGGTTTTTGGCAAGAAACCGTCAGACTACCGGAAATTGTGCAAGGATCCTCGTAGCTTGAGCGAGAGACGTGGGGCTGGACGTGCCGTGCAGTCGTGGCCGAGTGGTTAAGGCGATAGACTAGAAATCTATTGGGCTCTGCCCGCACAGGTTCAAATCCTGTCGACTGCGTCAGTGGTTCGGTGGTTTTGGAGAGCCGTCCGTAATCGTGAAAAGGGAGAGTTTTCAAAACTCCGCGAACGGACCTCGTCATCGGTTGCCTTGCATTAGAGATGAAAAGGAAAAGCGAATGGTCTTATTGCCGCAGTCGTGGCCGAGTGGTTAAGGCGATAGACTTGAAATCTATTGGGCTCTGCCCGCACAGGTTCAAATCCTGTCGACTGCGTCAGTGGTTCGGTGGTTTTGGAGAGCCGTCCGTAATCGTGAAAAGGGAGAGTTTTCAAAACTCCGCGAACGGACCTCGTCATCGGTTGCCTTGCATTAGAGATGAAAAGGAAAGCGAATGGTCTTATTGCCGCAGTCGTGGCCGAGTGGTTAAGGCGATAGACTTGAAATCTATTGGGCTCTGCCCGCACAGGTTCGAACCCTGTCGACTGCGTGATTCCACGGGACGGTTTTGCCCTCTGATAGGGGCCAGCTGTCGACTGATGGGGCACGTACTGGACGTGGTTTTTGGCAAGAAACCGTCTGACTACCGGAAATTGTGCAAGGATCCTCGTAGCTTGAGCGAGAGACGTGGGGCTGGACGTGCCGTGCAGTCGTGGCCGAGTGGTTAAGGCGATAGACTAGAAATCTATTGGGCTCTGCCCGCACAGGTTCAAATCCTGTCGACTGCGTCAGTGGTTCGGTGGTTTTGGAGAGCCGTCCGTAATCGTGAAAAGGGAGAGTTTTCAAAACTCCGCGAACGGACCTCGTCATCGGTTGCCTTGCATTAGAGATGAAAAGGAAAAGCGAATGGTCTTATTGCCGCAGTCGTGGCCGAGTGGTTAAGGCGATAGACTTGAAATCTATTGGGCTCTGCCCGCACAGGTTCGAACCCTGTCGACTGCGTGATTCCACGGGACGGTTTTGCCCTCTGATAGGGGCCAGCTGTCGACTGATGGGGCACGTACTGGACGTGGTTTTTGGCAAGAAACCGTCAGACTATTGAACGGAAATTGTGCAAGGATCCTCGTAGCTTGAGCGAGAGACGTGGGGCTGGACGTGCCGTGCAGTCGTGGCCGAGTGGTTAAGGCGATAGACTAGAAATCTATTGGGCTCTGCCCGCACAGGTTCAAATCCTGTCGACTGCGTCAGTGGTTCGGTGGTTTTGGAGAGCCGTCCGTAATCGTGAAAAGGGAGAGTTTTCAAAACTCCGCGAACGGACCTCGTCATCGGTTGCCTTGCATTAGAGATGAAAAGGAAAAGCGAATGGTCTTATTGCCGCAGTCGTGGCCGAGTGGTTAAGGCGATAGACTTGAAATCTATTGGGCTCTGCCCGCACAGGTTCGAACCCTGTCGACTGCGTGATTCCACGGGACGGTTTTGCCCTCTGATAGGGGCCAGCTGTCGACTGATGGGGCACTTAAAGGACTTGGTTATTGGCAAGAAACCGTCTGACTCACCGAAATTGCGCTAGGATCCTCGTAGCGTGAGCGAGCGACGGGGCTCTGGACGTGCCGTGCAGTCGTGGCCGAGTGGTTAAGGCGATAGACTAGAAATCTATTGGGCTCTGCCCGCACAGGTTCAAATCCTGTCGACTGCGTCAGTGGTTCGGTGGTTTTGGAGAGCCGTCCGTAATCGTGAAAAGGGAGAGTTTTCAAAACTCCGCGAACGGACCTCGTCATCGGTTGCCTTGCATTAGAGATGAAAAGGAAAAGCGAATGGTCTTATTGCCGCAGTCGTGGCCGAGTGGTTAAGGCGATAGACTTGAAATCTATTGGGCTCTGCCCGCACAGGTTCGAACCCTGTCGACTGCGTGATTCCACGGGACGGTTTTGCCCTCTGATAGGGGCCAGCTGTCGACTGATGGGGCAGGTACTGGACGTGGTTTTTGGCAAGAAACCGTCAGACTACCGGAAATTGTGCAAGGATCCTCGTAGCTTGAGCGAGAGACGTGGGGCTGGACGTGCCGTGCAGTCGTGGCCGAGTGGTTAAGGCGATAGACTAGAAATCTATTGGGCTCTGCCCGCACAGGTTCAAATCCTGTCGACTGCGTCAGTGGTTCGGTGGTTTTGGAGAGCCGTCCGTAATCGTGAAAAGGGAGAGTTTTCAAAACTCCGCGAACGGACCTCGTCATCGGTTGCCTTGCATTAGAGATGAAAAGGAAAAGCGAATGGTCTTATTGCCGCAGTCGTGGCCGAGTGGTTAAGGCGATAGACTTGAAATCTATTGGGCTCTGCCCGCACAGGTTCGAACCCTGTCGACTGCGTGATTCCACGGGACGGTTTTGCCCTCTGATAGGGGCCAGCTGTCGACTGATGGGGCACGTACTGGACGTGGTTTTTGGCAAGAAACCGTCTGACTACCGGAAATTGTGCAAGGATCCTCGTAGCTTGAGCGAGAGACGTGGGGCTGGACGTGCCGTGCAGTCGTGGCCGAGTGGTTAAGGCGATAGACTAGAAATCTATTGGGCTCTGCCCGCACAGGTTCAAATCCTGTCGACTGCGTCAGTGGTTCGGTGGTTTTGGAGAGCCGTCCGTAATCGTGAAAAGGGAGAGTTTTCAAAACTCCGCGAACGGACCTCGTCATCGGTTGCCTTGCATTAGAGATGAAAAGGAAAAGCGAATGGTCTTATTGCCGCAGTCGTGGCCGAGTGGTTAAGGCGATAGACTTGAAATCTATTGGGCTCTGCCCGCACAGGTTCGAACCCTGTCGACTGCGTGATTCCACGGGACGGTTTTGCCCTCTGATAGGGGCCAGCTGTCGACTGATGAGGCAGGTACTGGACGTGGTTTTTGGCAAGAAACCGTCAGACTACCGGAAATTGTGCAAGGATCCTCGTAGCTTGAGCGAGAGACGTGGGGCTGGACGTGCCGTGCAGTCGTGGCCGAGTGGTTAAGGCGATAGACTAGAAATCTATTGGGCTCTGCCCGCACAGGTTCAAATCCTGTCGACTGCGTCAGTGGTTCGGTGGTTTTGGAGAGCCGTCCGTAATCGTGAAAAGGGAGAGTTTTCAAAACTCCGCGAACGGACCTCGTCATCGGTTGCCTTGCATTAGAGATGAAAAGGAAAAGCGAATGGTCTTATTGCCGCAGTCGTGGCCGAGTGGTTAAGGCGATAGACTTGAAATCTATTGGGCTCTGCCCGCACAGGTTCGAACCCTGTCGACTGCGTGATTCCACGGGACGGTTTTGCCCTCTGATAGGGGCCAGCTGTCGACTGATGAGGCAGGTACTGGACGTGGTTTTTGGCAAGAAACCGTCAGACTACCGGAAATTGTGCAAGGATCCTCGTAGCTTGAGCGAGAGACGTGGGGCTGGACGTGCCGTGCAGTCGTGGCCGAGTGGTTAAGGCGATAGACTAGAAATCTATTGGGCTCTGCCCGCACAGGTTCAAATCCTGTCGACTGCGTCAGTGGTTCGGTGGTTTTGGAGAGCCGTCCGTAAT
Organism: Hirudinaria manillensis; assembly: GCA_034509925.1. NCBI lineage: Eukaryota > Metazoa > Annelida > Clitellata > Hirudinida > Hirudinidae > Hirudinaria > Hirudinaria manillensis. Next base: position 3,827,666 of record CM067527.1, read on the forward strand.
CGTGAAAAGGGAGAGTTTTCAAAACTCCGCGAACGGACCTCGTCATCGGTTGCCTTGCATTAGAGATGAAAAGGAAAAGCGAATGGTCTTATTGCCGCAGTCGTGGCCGAGTGGTTAAGGCGATAGACTTGAAATCTATTGGGCTCTGCCCGCACAGGTTCGAACCCTGTCGACTGCGTGATTCCACGGGACGGTTTTGCCCTCTGATAGGGGCCAGCTGTCGACTGATGAGGCACGGACTGGACGTGGTTTTTGGCAAGAAACCGTCAGACTAACCGGAAATTGTGCAAGGATCCTCGTAGCTTGAGCGAGAGACGTGGGGCTGGACGTGCCGTGCAGTCGTGGCCGAGTGGTTAAGGCGATAGACTAGAAATCTATTGGGCTCTGCCCGCACAGGTTCAAATCCTGTCGACTGCGTCAGTGGTTCGGTGGTTTTGGAGAGCCGTCCGTAATCGTGAAAAGGGAGAGTTTTCAAAACTCCGCGAACGGACCTCGTCATCGGTTGCCTTGCATTAGAGATGAAAAGGAAAAGCGAATGGTCTTATTGCCGCAGTCGTGGCCGAGTGGTTAAGGCGATAGACTTGAAATCTATTGGGCTCTGCCCGCACAGGTTCGAACCCTGTCGACTGCGTGATTCCACGGGACGGTTTTGCCCTCTGATAGGGGCCAGCTGTCGACTGATGCGGCAGGTACTGGACGTGGTTTTTGGCAAGAAACCGTCAGACTACCGGAAATTGTGCAAGGATCCTCGTAGCTTGAGCGAGAGACGTGGGGCTGGACGTGCCGTGCAGTCGTGGCCGAGTGGTTAAGGCGATAGACTAGAAATCTATTGGGCTCTGCCCGCACAGGTTCAAATCCTGTCGACTGCGTCAGTGGTTCGGTGGTTTTGGAGAGCCGTCCGTAATCGTGAAAAGGGAGAGTTTTCAAAACTCCGCGAACGGACCTCGTCATCGGTTGCCTTGCATTAGAGATGAAAAGGAAAAGCGAATGGTCTTATTGCCGCAGTCGTGGCCGAGTGGTTAAGGCGATAGACTTGAAATCTATTGGGCTCTGCCCGCACAGGTTCGAACCCTGTCGACTGCGTGATTCCACGGGACGGTTTTGCCCTCTGATAGGGGCCAGCTGTCGACTGATGGGGCACGTACTGGACGTGGTTTTTGGCAAGAAACCGTCCGACTATTGAACGGAAATTGTGCAAGGATCCTCGTAGCTTGAGCGAGAGACGTGGGGCTGGACGTGCCGTGCAGTCGTGGCCGAGTGGTTAAGGCGATAGACTAGAAATCTATTGGGCTCTGCCCGCACAGGTTCGAACCCTGTCGACTGCGTGATTCCACGGGACGGTTTTGCCCTCTGATAGGGGCCAGCTGTCGACTGATGGGGCACGTACTGGACGTGATTTTTGGCAAGAAACCGTCCGACTATTGAACGGAAATTGTGCAAGGATCCTCGTAGCTTGAGCGAGAGACGTGGGGCTGGACGTGCCGTGCAGTCGTGGCCGAGTGGTTAAGGCGATAGACTAGAAATCTATTGGGCTCTGCCCGCACAGGTTCAAATCCTGTCGACTGCGTCAGTGGTTCGGTGGTTTTGGAGAGCCGTCCGTAATCGTGAAAAGGGAGAGTTTTCAAAACTCCGCGAACGGACCTCGTCATCGGTTGCCTTGCATTAGAGATGAAAAGGAAAAGCGAATGGTCTTATTGCCGCAGTCGTGGCCGAGTGGTTAAGGCGATAGACTTGAAATCTATTGGGCTCTGCCCGCACAGGTTCGAACCCTGTCGACTGCGTGATTCCACGGGACGGTTTTGCCCTCTGATAGGGGCCAGCTGTCGACTGATGGGGCACGTACTGGACGTGGTTTTTGGCAAGAAACCGTCTGACTACCGGAAATTGTGCAAGGATCCTCGTAGCTTGAGCGAGAGACGTGGGGCTGGACGTGCCGTGCAGTCGTGGCCGAGTGGTTAAGGCGATAGACTAGAAATCTATTGGGCTCTGCCCGCACAGGTTCAAATCCTGTCGACTGCGTCAGTGGTTCGGTGGTTTTGGAGAGCCGTCCGTAATCGTGAAAAGGGAGAGTTTTCAAAACTCCGCGAACGGACCTCGTCATCGGTTGCCTTGCATTAGAGATGAAAAGGAAAAGCGAATGGTCTTATTGCCGCAGTCGTGGCCGAGTGGTTAAGGCGATAGACTTGAAATCTATTGGGCTCTGCCCGCACAGGTTCGAACCCTGTCGACTGCGTGATTCCACGGGACGGTTTTGCCCTCTGATAGGGGCCAGCTGTCGACTGATGGGGCACGTACTGGACGTGGTTTTTGGCAAGAAACCGTCTGACTACCGGAAATTGTGCAAGGATCCTCGTAGCTTGAGCGAGAGACGTGGGGCTGGACGTGCCGTGCAGTCGTGGCCGAGTGGTTAAGGCGATAGACTAGAAATCTATTGGGCTCTGCCCGCACAGGTTCAAATCCTGTCGACTGCGTCAGTGGTTCGGTGGTTTTGGAGAGCCGTCCGTAATCGTGAAAAGGGAGAGTTTTCAAAACTCCGCGAACGGACCTCGTCATCGGTTGCCTTGCATTAGAGATGAAAAGGAAAAGCGAATGGTCTTATTGCCGCAGTCGTGGCCGAGTGGTTAAGGCGATAGACTTGAAATCTATTGGGCTCTGCCCGCACAGGTTCGAACCCTGTCGACTGCGTGATTCCACGGGACGGTTTTGCCCTCTGATAGGGGCCAGCTGTCGACTGATGGGGCACGTACTGGACGTGGTTTTTGGCAAGAAACCGTCTGACTACCGGAAATTGTGCAAGGATCCTCGTAGCTTGAGCGAGAGACGTGGGGCTGGACGTGCCGTGCAGTCGTGGCCGAGTGGTTAAGGCGATAGACTAGAAATCTATTGGGCTCTGCCCGCACAGGTTCAAATCCTGTCGACTGCGTCAGTGGTTCGGTGGTTTTGGAGAGCCGTCCGTAATCGTGAAAAGGGAGAGTTTTCAAAACTCCGCGAACGGACCTCGTCATCGGTTGCCTTGCATTAGAGATGAAAAGGAAAAGCGAATGGTCTTATTGCCGCAGTCGTGGCCGAGTGGTTAAGGCGATAGACTTGAAATCTATTGGGCTCTGCCCGCACAGGTTCGAACCCTGTCGACTGCGTGATTCCACGGGACGGTTTTGCCCTCTGATAGGGGCCAGCTGTCGACTGATGAGGCACGTACTGGACGTGGTTTTTGGCAAGAAACCGTCAGACTACCGGAAATTGTGCAAGGATCCTCGTAGCTTGAGCGAGAGACGTGGGGCTGGACGTGCCGTGCAGTCGTGGCCGAGTGGTTAAGGCGATAGACTTGAAATCTATTGGGCTCTGCCCGCACAGGTTCGAACCCTGTCGACTGCGTGATTCCACGGGACGGTTTTGCCCTCTGATAGGGGCCAGCTGTCGACTGATGAGGCAGGTACTGGACGTGGTTTTTGGCAAGAAACCGTCAGACTACCGGAAATTGTGCAAGGATCCTCGTAGCTTGAGCGAGAGACGTGGGGCTGGACGTGCCGTGCAGTCGTGGCCGAGTGGTTAAGGCGATAGACTAGAAATCTATTGGGCTCTGCCCGCACAGGTTCAAATCCTGTCGACTGCGTCAGTGGTTCGGTGGTTTTGGAGAGCCGTCCGTAATCGTGAAAAGGGAGAGTTTTCAAAACTCCGCGAACGGACCTCGTCATCGGTTGCCTTGCATTAGAGATGAAAAGGAAAAGCGAATGGTCTTATTGCCGCAGTCGTGGCCGAGTGGTTAAGGCGATAGACTTGAAATCTATTGGGCTCTGCCCGCACAGGTTCGAACCCTGTCGACTGCGTGATTCCACGGGACGGTTTTGCCCTCTGATAGGGGCCAGCTGTCGACTGATGGGGCACGTACTGGACGTGGTTTTTGGCAAGAAACCGTCTGACTACCGGAAATTGTGCAAGGATCCTCGTAGCTTGAGCGAGAGACGTGGGGCTGGACGTGCCGTGCAGTCGTGGCCGAGTGGTTAAGGCGATAGACTAGAAATCTATTGGGCTCTGCCCGCACAGGTTCAAATCCTGTCGACTGCGTCAGTGGTTCGGTGGTTTTGGAGAGCCGTCCGTAATCGTGAAAAGGGAGAGTTTTCAAAACTCCGCGAACGGACCTCGTCATCGGTTGCCTTGCATTAGAGATGAAAAGGAAAAGCGAATGGTCTTATTGCCGCAGTCGTGGCCGAGTGGTTAAGGCGATAGACTTGAAATCTATTGGGCTCTGCCCGCACAGGTTCGAACCCTGTCGACTGCGTGATTCCACGGGACGGTTTTGCCCTCTGATAGGGGCCAGCTGTCGACTGATGTGGCACGTACTGGACGTGGTTTTTGGCAAGAAACCGTCAGACTACCGGAAATTGTGCAAGGATCCTCGTAGCTTGAGCGAGAGACGTGGGGCTGGACGTGCCGTGCAGTCGTGGCCGAGTGGTTAAGGCGATAGACTAGAAATCTATTGGGCTCTGCCCGCACAGGTTCAAATCCTGTCGACTGCGTCAGTGGTTCGGTGGTTTTGGAGAGCCGTCCGTAATCGTGAAAAGGGAGAGTTTTCAAAACTCCGCGAACGGACCTCGTCATCGGTTGCCTTGCATTAGAGATGAAAAGGAAAAGCGAATGGTCTTATTGCCGCAGTCGTGGCCGAGTGGTTAAGGCGATAGACTTGAAATCTATTGGGCTCTGCCCGCACAGGTTCGAACCCTGTCGACTGCGTGATTCCACGGGACGGTTTTGCCCTCTGATAGGGGCCAGCTGTCGACTGATGGGGCACGTACTGGACGTGGTTTTTGGCAAGAAACCGTCAGACTACCGGAAATTGTGCAAGGATCCTCGTAGCTTGAGCGAGAGACGTGGGGCTGGACGTGCCGTGCAGTCGTGGCCGAGTGGTTAAGGCGATAGACTAGAAATCTATTGGGCTCTGCCCGCACAGGTTCGAACCCTGTCGACTGCGTGATTCCACCAAGAAACCGACTACCGGAAATTGTGCAAGGATCCTCGTAGCTTGAGCGAGAGACGTGGGGCTGGACGTGCCGTGCAGTCGTGGCCGAGTGGTTAAGGCGATAGACTAGAAATCTATTGGGCTCTGCCCGCACAGGTTCAAATCCTGTCGACTGCGTCAGTGGTTCGGTGGTTTTGGAGAGCCGTCCGTAATCGTGAAAAGGGAGAGTTTTCAAAACTCCGCGAACGGACCTTATTGCCGTCCGACTGGTCAAATTTGTATTAGATACTCTTTCATGATTCGAAGGTCGAATTTTTTTGTGAGTGAGTATCAGAGTTTAATGAAATCACTAGATTCGTTGTAGTTCTCAATATTATGTCGGCTGCGTCTCACCCCCTCTTCTTTGTTTGATATCTCCTTTGCTTGTATCTTTTCTTCTGATATCATTCTGGTTATTTTTTGACTATTTTTTCCTCTTTTCCTGGTTTTGTTGATATGTCCTTAAATTTCTCTTCTACCCTTTTTGGTAACTGCCGCGATTTTGTAAATGGATTTAATTCTAACGAAATATTTTTGCATGACGATACTTTAAATCGTGATTATCTAGCCACTTGTGCTGTAGACATTCCATCTGCTGTGGAATTATTTGCAGGTTTGTATCTTCAATTTGTTGCTCTCATAGTCGTGTTATCCGTCCTTATTCATGTACATAATTCGTGTTTTGAAATTATTCACTTGATTTTTTAGTATTTGTTGTACTTTTAAATCTATTGAGTGAGTTGTGATTTCTATATTGTAATTTATTTACACCGTGATTCATTGTTTGTCTTTCTTTGTAATATGGGTAATATCATATCGTTAATAATTTCAATAATTTCAGACTTGCCCCGGCCCTTTATCATCGTCGGAGTCCTGCTGTCTCTTTTCACTCTGATTATCTGGGTTATTTACATTGAAGAAATTTACTTTATTGCAAAGAAGTTTAAAATTTCTGCTAGAAGAGGCAAAACTATATGGGTCCTCGCTTTTGCTCCGGTGAGATATACTTTTATTTCACCTCCGTTAGTATCATTGTTGTTTAATTAAAAATATAAGTTCACGTTTGACACTAAATACTATTAAAATTGATAAATAGTAAAAAGTTTTTTTTTTAATTTTCCAGGTTTTCTCAACAACAGGCTTGCTAGGAGCCTTCCTTCCAAGGTCTGGACCACTTGGGGATATGGTTGCAAATGTGTATGTTACCGCATTTAATCTTAGTTTTTCATCTTCGCATTTCTAACCACTTAGTATATTATATATAACAACAATTCAATCTATCATTATTTATTACTATATATCTATCAAACAATTATATCAGTAATGTAAATTTCCTGCAATTCGTAACAGTTCATATCATCTGTTGAAGTCGTTTGTTCCTTTTTGCAATCATCAGGTTTTTTGGATCATGTTTGTACAACTTTGGAGGCTTAATGGTTAATTATATGGGTGGCCATCAAAAAATGTGGGAAATTGTGAGTGGCCGCCAATTAGAATTAAACACCCCACCTCTTTGCTGCTGTTGTATCTGCCTGCCAAAGAAACCGTTCACCAGGTTTCTTGATCGATTCATCCGATTGATATTAGTGATGACCTTGATTAATCCCTGTTTATTTATTTATTTTACTTAATTTGACACCATCGAATTTTATTGTTAATTTATGAGACTTACATTCCTGCTGAAAATGGATTCCATTTGGAAGGCCCATTTGGAACGAAAGCTACATAAACATTGTTGGTAGCCTAGGTAGACTCGTTTTAGTTGCGCAAAGGATTTAAATTAAATGATAAAAATACATTTTAATTGCTTAAATAATCACAGGGTGTTTGTTAAGTGTTGATTGAGTGTTAAATAAATTATTCGATAAGTATTTTTTACCTTAATCCACTTCCCTATGTAGGCGTGTTTCCATGGCAATCACTGCTCAGATCATGCAAGTGGCCATCGTAAGAACCCTCCTCATGTTTGTCGCTGCAGTTCTCTGGGCTGATGGTATCTACAGTCCCGGTGATGTAATTTACTTTAATTTTTATGATTTTAACAGAAAATGCTGTTAAAGAATTTCTATACAATAACACAGATGTTAATAGAAAGTCAATTAATGCAATATTTTAATCTTGAAGTTGTTAATTCCATTATTTCGTTACGAAGTTCTTTTAAATATAAAAACTTTGCAAATATATAACGGCAGTTAGGGTTATACTTTTTAATTAAGCTTTAATTTATTCATCTCCTTAAATTGTCAGACAATTAGTAATGAGCAGAGACATTAAGCGTGTAATCAATTGTCGATTAGAATTTAGTACCAAAAAATGTTTCAGACGAGCTTCAAGAACGGCTTCATTTACATAACCTTTCTAAACCTAATTTCTACTATGACGGCTGTGTACGGGCTAATGCTGACAAGGAGAGTATTGGCACCAGAACTTCAAACGAAATTCGCAATAACGGGAAAGATAGCCACCCTTCAGCTAACACTTCTCTCAAGCGTTATTCCAAACTTCATTATTGGACTTCTTGTTTCAAATGACGTAATTGGTTGTGGAGCATTTTTGCCCCGAAGAGGAAGAGGAGAAGGTATCTTGATATTTTTTTTTGTGTTTTTGAGGTTTAAATTCGATTTAATTGCGAAATTACCGAAGTTTAATAAATCATAAATGCTGCCAGATTAAGTCAAGAAATGACATTGACAAACGACACATCGCCAGTAAATTTAGGTATGGCCTGGTGCCCACTCATTGAAGGAATGATATCTCCATTATTATTAATATTCTTGCTCTGCCACTGCTTCTAAGAATTCACGCATTCCAATCTTGCGTGATAAACTGGGTTAAGTCTTATCTTTCAAGCGATGATAAGGAAATTCGTTGGAGGATTTTTATCGTTGTATAAAAAGTCACAGTTGATAATTTAACAGATAATAAATTCATGTTTATGATTCATGGTGATAATTCAATCTGATAATGCATATTAACTGTTAAAGAGATTCATGAGGCTCATGCTTAATCAAGAGTTCTTATATTCGCATTTTATCAAGTATCATTTCTATACAGTAGTATTTATTTTTTAAAATATTTAAAATACTGAAAACAAAAATACTTGCCGATATGTTGTCGCACTACTATTGATAATACGTGAAATGGCGCTTTATTAAATTAATGATTTCAATAACATTAAACATATTTTAAATTATGCAGTCCTGTATCACACAATCTTGGTCGTCTTGATGCTTCCTTATTCTCTGATGGGCAGAAAGTTTTACAGAAGATTATCTGACGGACAAGGCTATGCTGAGAACATGAGTTTAAAATGTAGGCCAATTCAAGTTGATGGATCTTCTTTATATCCTTAACGATATATGATCTACCTGTAATTGGGGATTGATGCGAGGTCCGATTCAGAACAAAGCATTTGTGCTAAAATAATAAAATAATTAACTTTTTAACTACTAGTTAGCCTTAATCAACTTGAAGTTATCATAAGTTTTCTTTTTTTGTACGTGTTTTGTTTTTAAGAAATTTAGTGTGGTTCGTTGCGGTATCAAAACCTATACAAAAATTAAATGTGGAATCACGATCCGGACTTATTAATAGAGGAGCTTTTCAGCTGGATGAACTCCGGAAATCTACTCCGGTAAATTGACAAAGCTTGCCTTCCCGCCCATCATAATTACAACGGCTCTCCAATCAGTTACATCTGGGTTTCTGGTGTTTAGTTACGGACAGATTAGGTTGCGTGCTTCCAAACAAAATCTGGGTAAGCAAGTTGATGATTCAACAAGAATAAGTACGCGGAGGGGTTTGTAACCTCATATCGCAAGAAGAGGAAAGGCATTTCAGAGGCCTTGACGATGTCATAACGCTTCACACCGACTCGAAAGTCAAAGAAGTTCAAGGTTCTGCTGAAAGGTAAATACAAGGTACAACTCACTACTTAGTTCGAAATGTTGTCGCTGTCAGTTTATAATTCTCTCTGGAAGCAAGAAGACGAACAAACATTGCCATTGCAGGACGAAGGATAAAACCTTTATAATGTGACAACTCATTACAATAACAGTTAATTATAGCTCAGTTAAATACTCCTAGTTAAATACTAGGCAGTCACAAAATATTGTAGATTCTAAAACTGAAACACTGGAACTATTATTGGGTTGTTGATAATTAATAACATTCTCATATTCTCGATGGACAGCAAGTAGGCAAACGATAGTAGCGCCATTATATTCAGATCTGTACAAAAATAAACCAAGTTCCAATTTCGCTTTGTACACGGCTCATTTTCTCTGCATTCGTTCATCACAATTAATAACTAGGGAACGTAGGACGCAACGCCAAACATCGCTGAAACAATCGTGCTTCAGCGTAGAACCTCGGGCAAATATTGAGCAAATCACGACGCATCTCTTTTCAATACTGAAAACTCTCGTTCATTTTACGGGCACCTGAACGAATGATTTGGAAAAATAATTATCTAACATTAACAATTATCAATTTTAAGATCATTTCTTAACAGAAAAAAATTTAACAATTTACAAGACGACAAAGCTAATGCATCCCTCTAGTGAGCGTGAATGTGCATCCATGCGCCACAAATATTGGAGACTTGACAGATTCAAATGTTAGATTTTCATATTTAGCACCACATGCCATGAGCATGTCAAGCTGAAATTACTTAAACAGGATTTTAATTTGAGAAGCAATCTTTGCTGAGAGGCATATTTTGAGGTGTCAGAGAAAGATCATCATCATCATCATCACATATCACGTTCACCGTTAGAAATTACAAATGAGGTTAATTAAATAAAGAACATGAAAGAATCATTTTAGCTTCGAATTTGCGTCGACAGAAGGTCAGAAGAGAGGAAATTGTGGGAGCCTGGATGCCCGATAATCACTTCCGGGGTCTCTTGTTGGGCAAGTTGCGCACCAAGAGGCAAGATGGGCCGTACCGAATGCCCGGCCAGAGAAGCCATTACAAAGTCCTACGAGACCACGATACTTAAGATACGAGCACAAACACGCAAGGCGTACGTAATCGACTACCCGAAATCAAGTCTCTGCGCAGACTGATGATTCGAATGGCCAATTCAATCCGGTATCATTGGAAAGATAATGCTCCAATCTCCGCTGATTGCATCCATCCCGAAAAAAAAAACAACTTGAGTTCAGCTTTCAGAGCACGACGAAACTCTGAATCAGGCGTACGACAAACAAATCGACACCACTTTCAAAGAGAAAAGCTTGGATTGGTTTGAGGTGATAGGCAATGGTCAATTTCAATTTAAAAAAGTAGAAAAATTTTGAAAACGAAAATAAATCAAAGACGTCGACTCGGAGGAAGAAAGTAAAACGAACCGATCGTTTGAAATCAAGTCTCTGCGCAGAACCTCGCCCGACAGGTGGAAGAATAAAAAAAATCAGCAGTCTAAATAAATGACAATTTCTAGAGCAAAGATACCCAAACGATTTCAATGACGGACGACAATAAATTAACGAAGGCAGCATCGAGAATCATCTCGACGAGGTGCTATTCACTTGAACGGAAACGAGGAGAAGTCGGGAAGTCCGGTCGAACCGGTACCCCGTCGGGATCTAAGGCCCGAGTTCTCCGTCCAGAAAAGGAGCAGAAGGAAGGAAGGAAGTTGCATCCGACGCCCGTCGAACGGAGCAGGAGCCGTCGGCAGAGAGAAAGCTTCGAGTCGATCGGACGAAAACGACCGTCGCGTCGAGCACCGTCTTCGGAGCGTTCGCGAGGCCAACTTAAATGCGTCGATTACAAAACGTAAATTGAACGTGAAATGAATTTTTGATGTCATGGCAAATCACAAAAAGTCTTAAGAAGATCCATTACTTCTGGTCAAAATGCATTCATGGCCACTAACGATTAACTTTAATAACTCCTCTGTAGCACCAAGTTGGAGGGAGTTGGTCACCCTTCAAGAGAGAATCACCACCTTACATTTAACCTTTAAATTAACCAATTAGATTAATTAACTAATTAATTAATTCTGTCCAAGTGAATGTCGAGAACAAGTCTGATGTTCGAACGAACTTTGATAAATCCGTGCGATTTCCAGAAGTCAAGAAATTACTCGAAACTCAATGAAAGACTCGGCACATGATGAATTTCAAGTTATCAAAATCCAACCCACAACAAAACTTAACTTGAGTCCTCAGGCATTATTTCCATAAAAAAAAGTTGCTAACCTTACAAAGCAGAATACTAAGCATCAGTAAATTACTCGTTCTCAAATAAATTTTGAATATTAGAAACTCTACAAACTCGTGCGAATTATAAATGTAAAGTCACAGATGACAGCTGAAAAAGTGACTGAGGAAATTTTCCTTCCAGAAAAAAAAATGACAACAACAACATACAAAAGTCCCGACAAAAAGGTGAGAATCATCACGAAGAAAAGTTAAGAGCTCGGCACAAAAGCGAGGAGGAAGGTCGTTCGCGACTTCCTTCGACGTGCCCGAACGTCTACGACGCGAACTTCATGCACTCGAGCTCTCCGACTCCACGACGAGGTCCCTGGTGGCACCAGAAGACGAGGTGCTCGAAGTAGGTCTGTCGCGACCCGAGCCTGCCAGGTTGCTCGTCGCATTCCATTCCCTGCCTCTGCAGCGGCAGCCCCTGTTGTTGCAGGAGTCGTAACAGTAAGACAAGGAGTCCACCAAGCATTGGAGCGGACAGTAGCAGCACAAGCATGGCAGAAAGGGCAGGAGGGCGGCCATCAGGGACCATCGAAGGCAGCACTTCTCGCTCTCGCAGCAGGCGCAAGGGTCAACGACTGGATCGTAGTCATCGTCGGGATGGAAGAAGCAGTGGTAGAAGATGCTCTGAACGCAGCAGAGACAGCTGCATATGCGGACGGCTTCATCCGCGCTGCACACGCACTGGCGCCCCGGCGGTCCGATCCACTTTCGGGGGAGCCTGCGGGGCCGGGCGCAACCGTCGCACCTGCACTTTTTGCACCTGGAGCACACCAGGCCCTTCTTGCACGGGGGCAGGGCATGCCCCCTTGAAGGTCCAGAATAGGGAAAGTCAATATCCTTCTCCCCGTTCAAAGCACAACTGAGATCTCTTGTTTGGGCAGTTCCTTCCTCACCGTGCAGTTCATCTCCTTTCGCTTGGAGATGTCTCCAATCCTAAAATTTTACAATCCCGATTAAACAACAACAAACACAATATAAACAATTTTACTACTTATTATTATTATTATTACTAACATCTCTCTCATCATCATAATTAAAGAAAATATCATAAATAAATAGCATGCAATTTATAATGCTTTAAAAAAATCCCCATCATAACATATAAACAGATTTTTATTCAATACTTAAGAAGTTTGTACATTTGCATACTGCAAAGTATAAGAAAAATAAACATTGACCTGATCAATGAATAAAAATTACATCAGATTAACCTTTCCATGAGACGAGCCAGTGGGCTGGCTCGTGACGACGAGGATGTCAAGCGACGGAGATATAGTATCGTTCGAGTGCTCTAGAAAATGCTGAGAAGGAGATTGTAGAGACGGTGCCTCCACGTATTCGTTCGCCACTGCTCCTTTTTTCGGGCCTACCCATTCAAAAGACATTCCATCTTCTGCGTTCTGAGCCGACGGCACGCCCGTCGGTATGACGATGACGGGTATCGGCCACTGAGAGAGAGCCACGACTTGACTGGAGAACAAAGAACTGCTTGCGTTGCCTGCTCTCGAAATAGTGCCACTGTTCATTCTAATAGTCTCTAAGGTATTATTGTCTGTAAAAGTCTTCAAGTTAACAGCTGCCAATGGGCTTTTTGGACTCGCCCTCATCTTTGCACCAGCACCAGAACAGGTAAACATTTTCTCGCATTGAGCAGTAACTAGCAAAGATGGTGAAACTAAAGATTCGACACCAAAACTGGCTGGCGAATCTCCGTCAAGGCTGAAGATGGTCTTTGGTAATGAGACTTTGCTGTGCCGGCCGTGGTCCGGCGACGTAACTTCCGACGTTTCCTCGAACGAGTGTTCTGATTTAGTCTTTCTTGTCGTGAAGAAATCACAGTTTGCTTTGTTATTCATAGACGGAGAAAGATGGACAAGTCTGGGAGGCGGGACGGGTACGGACGAGGAAGTCGTTCCTACGGCGCATCTTTCCCTTGGTGGCAGAACGGGCGGTTTTGTCGGACCAAAGTCATTAACGTCGTCGGCACGTCTGAGGCTCGACGCTTGCGTCCCGCGATCCAAAGCATCGGACGCCTGCCTGGAAGGAATGATCGGTGGAGGGTGTACCCTGGGGAAGAGAGGAGGAGGAAGACATCCCATGGAGGATGATTCAGTCTGTCCATTGAGTGCAGGACATTGATGTTTTGAAACCAACTGACCAGCTATTAAACTGCCACAGTCGATCATGATATTAACAGTCTTTCATCTGAAATTGAGGCAAATTTTACTTCTTTTCCAAGATTGACTCGATAATTCTTAGGCAAACTGCCTCATGTAAAGTTTAATCAAATTCGGATTAAGCTTCATTTATTTATTCTTAATCCAAAACAACCAAATGAATTGGAGAAAGATAAAGGAATGAGGCGAGCTAAAAATGATGAAATGAAAAAAATATAAAGGAAATTATCGGGCCGAAAGCATTACTAAGGTATTTACCTACAACAAATCAAGCAAGTTTAAAGACCTCCCAGACACAAAAATAAAATTGTAAAAATTATCTTGGTCTTTCAGATTAAATTGATTTGGAAAATTCAAAAAATTAGCAATAACTCAGAGAAAACAGAGGAGAAGAGCCAAAAATTGTAAACATATAAAATAGTATAAAAGCTTAAACATGATTCCTATCATACTTATATCAATAACTTGGATAATACAATATCATAAAAATACTATTTTTATTTACTACTCAATATGAAACAAACTGAAATAATTAATACATACTTAATATGATGTGATTTACATAGTTAAATAGTCATGGGGAGGTGCTCAACTAATAAAACTCAGCCTAACAAAGAGAGAAAAGTAATTTCAGCAATTAAAAATGACTGGTAATTACAGTGACCTAAAAACCTGAAACTTACTGGTTTGCCGAGCAGCTTAAAAGCAATGACAAGAACAAACAGCTGATATGAAATTTGCCGTCACATAAAAAGCACAACATGACTTAAAAAAGTCCACATGTCATGCAAAAAGTACGACGTGTAAGAAATGAATGGGCCGAATATCGAAGAAAGATGCAGACATACGAACGAAGAAAACGTAAATGCATTTCGAAGAAGCAAGCAAGGATATCTGCAAAAATAACTTTGTGTCTGCAGAAGAGTTCACAACGATCCCAACACGCACACAAGACGCTCGGTAGATGAAACACACCTACGCCTAAATGTAAACAGTCACAAGAAAGTGTGATCTGCAAAACAGCCCAGCCCTGACTAAATCAACTTTCAAAGGCAAATAATATCCAGCCACCATCTAAGAACATAACTCAATGTGAACGCTTAGAGTGGCCTGCGGAAATGTCTACAAGAAAAATGGGTTAAGAGTGCTACAAAGGTTTGATAACAGGAGATCAAAGTAAAGAAATAAGCCAGGAAAGAGGGTGCCAATCAAATTCTGTTTGATCTGAATCAAACAGACAATCACTGGATGTTACCATCAGTTGTACAAAAGCACCTTTCAAATAAGTTTAAAATAATTCACTCTACTAAAGGAAAGTCTATTGAAACCCCTAAGCCTAGTCCATCTGAACTATCAGAAGATTAGAAGGGCTTGCGCACGTCAGACACCAAAAATACAGTCCGAATACGTAATTATATATGCATTTAGTAATGCATACATAAAAACAAAATAAAACAAAAAGAGTATTTTAACAAGATGCAATTATCCAAATATCATTGGATTATAAATAAAAATAAAATGGGACCTCAAACAACTGGACAAAAGCAAAGAAATAAAAGAATTCAAGAAAAAAATTTGCCACTTCATATTATTTGCTGGTGCTTGGTAAAAACCAATATCCTTATTAAGTATTATGACCCAGAAATGTTATCATATTATCACTTCTTATTACTCTCATTACAAAACAAGCAAAATGCAAATTATTCCCAAATTTAAAATCTTGTCATAATCACCTCACATCATAACTTGAAGAACTTGAACATAAGAGAACTTGAAGAGCAAACAGGAAGTAACAATCATAGTCCAGGCGTTTTTTTGAAAAAAATATTTGATACCCTGAAAATGACCAAAATATCTAATTTCAACTAGGTGTTCAGTAAGACTTTCAAAGAGCTGCATAATCACATTGCAACTGATTTGTTGACAAATGCTTATCACAACAGGAATCTTTTACACAAACTAAACAGATCAAACTAAGATTAGATACATGTCCATGCTTTGAACAAACATTTGACATAAACGCTATGGAAATTATGATGCAGAACTTGATTAATAAAACCAGTTGGCAAAATATGTTTAACGATAGCCACTCACATTATTTTCGATACAATCCAAACGTTTGAAACGATTATTCTATTCCAAATCTCTTCTTTATAAGCTGGCTTTATCCGACTGACGTGCAATCGGCAATAATAGCAGCCATCCTCTTATTATAAACTCTAGGCAGACCCAATCATTCGCAACGCCAATAACAATAATTTTCTATATTAGCTCGGCGACTAGTGAGGCTGGCGACTAACGGAGTACATCGGGCAGATACTTAATATGTATAATGGATAACAAGGGAGGAGCTAAATTTTGTAAACAAGTTTAATAATGGTAACTCTGATTATGCTGCACTTTTATAATATTTTGCAACATGTCAAAATTTTAAGTTGTTATCCCTATATACATTCTAAACAGAACTTAACAACTACGCATGATGGCATAAAACTAAATTCTAACAAAACCTAACCCAAGGACGCGACATACCCTACTCTTCACCAGAGTATACCTAGTCCTGTACGAGGATAACCATAATCCTATACAGGGGCACCCCTAGACCTGTCCCATAGACCTAACCTTACCCGTTTATCTTTTTGTTTAAATTCTAAAACTATAATAAAATGTGCAGGCGGAACTATTACGTCTTTAATAAATAACCCAGAATGGATCCGCCGCCTCGACATAAGTGCGACCCGGAAGGCGGCTCGCATTTTTCTCAATGTATTTCGGTCTCTAGTAGACTCCATGTGACAAAATATAGCTCCTCCCATCATACATAATTGCTTACGTAAGTATATGCCCGATAGCCAACAGCAGCCTGGTGCACCCTACTATTTAGGCTAGCCGTGCAAAAAATCCCATTGTTTAAAGTCTATGATATCGAGCTAGCCGTGTTTCAAACATCTTAAAAATCGCGTTTTCCGTAACAAAAATAAATTTTAATTACATCAAACTATTCTACAAAAACGCACTTTTAGAAATGCTTATTACTTAAATTGTGTTCATTTTTCTCAATTGAACTGAGGGTGTCTAACGGCTGAAGAATTTTGCAGAACTCGCTGGGCAAATTAAATATTCATAAATTTGTTATTTAGGTCGAGAGGCATGGTCTAAATTATCGCGCGCTTTTCACTTTTCCTGCACTTGTCTTGAGAAGCTTATCCGCATCCCGTCAACTGCGCTGGTGGCAGGGTGTTGCTGCCTGTTGAAACGGGGTGTTGCGCCTCATGTTCGATACCAGGGGGTGCCTTGGGCTAGGGTACCCTTGCTGTAGGGCGTTCAGCCTTGGGTTAGGTTTCGGAAAGAGTTTGATATAAATTTAAAACCCTCTCGAAGTAGGGCATGGGTTAAGGGAAGTGCCGTTTTCTAAAACACTTTAAATTAATTTTATTTTACTCTAGAAATAATTTTTACATTTAACTATAACAAAAAACTAGCATATCCCTTAAACTGCGCGATAATTTAAACCACGCCTCCTGACCTAAATAACAAGTTCATGAATATTTAATTTGTCCTGTGAGTTCTGCGGATTTCTCCAGCCGTTCACAATTTGCGGAAAACTACGCAATTTCATCTTCCTTTTATATTGAAGATTTACTGATTGGGAATATAAGTTACACTCACTTTCCACTTTAAGTTGAGTTCAGTATTTTGTAGTTATTAATGACACGAAAGCTGAAAGAAAATTGTTTTGTGAGTCTCACAAAAAACTTGAATATTATTATAACGTATTTTTACTCTTTTTTTATGTTTATAAAATATTTTATACACCGACTTTGCATACTTTGATTCAAATGTAAACATGCTAGCTCAATTTTGGACAGCCGGCTAGCCTGACACAAATCACCCTACCAGTATTTACTGCACAAGCAATCTGGCCAGATGTCATTTTAAAATAATTGATTCGTCGTGATACGAGTCCCATTCACATATTCGGCCAATGTTTCGAATGACATAGTATCTCACAATATGCGGATATTAATAATACACCTCCTCATTCAAGGTTACGGTGTGTGCGATACGCAAAATAACCTATTTCTCCTAAAGCGCCTTTTATTAGCGCACTTACATTACGTTTATAATTTCCGCCATTGTAATTTCAAATGTTATCGCCAGAATCATTAAAAACCTTTGCTAAAAACAAATTTACCACCCCTACGGACAACACCTCCAAAGGGGCACCGGCCTCCCAAGAGACAAAGCATGGGTTAGGAGCGATTCCTTGATCCCTAATTCTTTCCAACGACCTCCCAACCTAACTTGACCCAAGAAAGCAATGCACCTCATCTGTAAGGTGCTAACAAGCAAATCAGTGAATAATTCCAGCAACAAACACTAGGAAGAGAATAGAAGAATTTAAATTCCAGTCCTCAATAAGTCAACCGCATACAACTGGCTGTTAGACGGAAGCTTTTACAAGCCTATACGAGAATGAGCAAAACGTGAACGATCCCAAAACGAATTCAGAATATTTCAAAATTTAATACTCGTGCATTAAATAACATTGAGACCAATTGAGGGCAATTAAAAGCAAAATTCATGATCACTGATCACATTACAAAAAAAAAAACCCAGAAACGTCACCTCGTCCAGACATCATTAGACGACATAATTATTACAAAGCTGAAAACATTTGCAGTTTTTGCTTGAAAAGATAACAAATTCAAACAAATTTTGTACAATGAGAAGGGCCATATCCACAATGTGACTCAGGACAGTTTTAACACCAGTCACATCAGGATGGTTCTTAAGAACCTTTCTAGGAATTACTCTGGATGTTTTCTTCCTATTTTATAACAAATAATTAATCAATCAATCAGTCAATCAATCTATTTACCTGAACAAATCATGGCCTATGGATGCAAAAAAAAAATAAACTGATGGAAAATGAGTTCATTCGGAAGTCGATACGAGTAATGCAGGGACTATCTGATGAAAACGAATGTATTAAAAAAAAACCCAGCAAACTAATAATAATAATAATAATAATAATAATAATAATAATAGCAATAATAACAATAAGTGATAATAATTACAACAATAAGAGAAATAATTAGTAGGAGGACTGAGTAATAAATAAGAGCCGAGTTGAAGTTAAAACAACGCTTCAAAACATGTGTTCAAAATTGGACTCACAGGTGTAAATTAAAACAATGGAGAACACTTATCAGCCAATGAAAAGGTTTAATTTCCTAAGCAGATGTTCCTGTTACTTTTTGTGATTACAGTCGCACGAATCAAGTCAAATAAAATATACGTTATGTAATAAGTTATATATTAATAATAATAATAATATATACGTTATATAATTATTTATGTGTGTAATGAACTTATTGGTCATGCATGCAATTACACAAAAATTCCAAACAATACATCAATCAATCTTGTAGATTCACACTCGCTCATTCATTCACTCCATCCATACATACATACATACATACATACATACATACATACATCCATACATCCATACATCCATACATCCATACATACATACATACATACATACATACATACATACATACATACATACATACATACATACATACATACATACATACATACATACATACATACATACATACATACATACATACATACATACATACATACATACATACATACATACATACATCCATTACATGAAAGGAACTTCTTCAGTCAAATAGGAAAAAGCGCTTCAGTTGACCATGAGGGTATGTGACTCCATGGGTGCCGCAGAGTCGTACAAGGTGTCCGTGTCTTGGGTGGGCTCCCCTTGCAGTTGGCACTGGTTACTCAACGTGCCAGCTCCACAATCGCAGAAGAACCTTTTCGTGAATTAATGAATTATCGTTCAATTCGCGTTCATCCACAATGAATGATCAGGAGTACCGCAAATATAGATGTTTATGACCGACTTTAGGGCAATTCAATAGGAGCCTCTGACACTATGCATATGGCACTTTAACTATTATTATTATTATTATTATTATTTTTATTAAATAATTGTGTCTTATAGGTATGGAGTATAATAACATTGTAGACTCTTGGTGTAAATGTAACGGCTTTCTGGTGACACCAGCCTTTGGTAATCCCGATTGCCATAACTAACAAAGGTCCAACCTGTCGTGCCTGATGAACTCAACGACATGACCAGAGTGACACGTCTGGATGCAATTGATGCAGATGGCGTTGCGATCTGTGGTGTTGCACGTTCGGCACCTGGAAGCGGAAGACGCTTATGAATGCCGACATTACGAATGGACAGACAGAAAGATGGATTAATGGATGGACAAACGAATGGACGGATCGTAATCAATCGCTACCCCGTCCTGGCATTTTCCGAGACTTATACGATTAAATCTCAACCATCGTTCGACAAAAGAATACAATTTGGACATTTACGGAGAACTTGTTATAAGTGAGCCAGAGTTGAAAACCTTCACAAACCTGTAGAAGTCATGCATTGGGAAGCTGGTATAACTTGAAATTTTGTAGAGACACTGACCGCTTGACACCACCTTCTCTACCATGTCGTGGTTGTTGTAAATGGAGTTATCTACGAGGAAAGCACTTTGAAAGCATTTACTTAGGACAATGAGCGTTGACAACATCAGAAGTTTTAAAAAATAATTAAAAAAAAAAACATTGACCTTCTTTTAAAACCGATTAAGAATTTATTAATTACCTGATAATTAATCAAATGATTAATTAATTAATAATTCACATCAATAGTAATATTTGCAATGTCAAATCAGCTGCCAAATAACAAATCAGTAGCAAGCACCTTTTACGATGGGATTGACTCCGCTGGCAAGACAAAGACCTCCGAACTTGTTGTTGAAGATTTTGTTTCCCTCGAGAGTCGCCGTGGCATTGTTCGTGATCTCCACTCCGGCCGCCAGTCCGTCGAAGATCCTGTTGCTGCGGAGGATGGGATTGCTTTGGTTGCTGATGAGAACTCCGGCCTGAGTGTTCCGGAAGATGTCGTTCTGCTCTAGGATTCCTGAGACGGCATTTTTGTGGCAGGCAATGTAACAAAATAGTACAATAGGTTTAATGGCACAAACATGTCCATTTGAGATTTGGAGAAAGTCTCGACGCATGCAATTTAGCATGACTTGTGCAACTTATTAGGTAAAAAGAAAATTCTGTCCCTAGTTCTTATATTATGCTCATCAAAAGAAATAAACAATACATTCACAACTACTCTGTGACAACTATTCATAGATAAAGCCTACCAGCTAAACAATTAGGCACAATCACATATGCATATTGTGAGATGTCTAAAATACATAACAATTATTTTATAAAATATAATAAATAGTAAATAACACGTATTTTATTATTAACCATTATTTAAATCCACTACTGACATCTAAACGATTTATTAGCTTTTGGACTTTTAAAGATAACCAAATTAAGAACCTTTGCCTCCGTTGAAGATGCAGACTCCTCCGTCTCTTCCGTCGTGGATCTTGTTGTGTCGCAGGGTCGGATTGCTGTCGGTTTTTATCCAAACTCCTGCCATGGCGTTGTCGAAGATTTCGTTGTGTTCTATGAAGCCGAGACCTCCGTTGTACACCAGTATGCCTCCGTTCTGACCTCCCCAGATCTTGTTGCGTTTTATCATCGGACAACTGCCAGTCCTGTCATAAAAAAAAAAGTCAATCTTTGGACTTAGCTAAGATCATTCTCATGGATTGCATTATTGTGGATCTCATTCTCAAAGGATTTCGAGTGCACGTCAGGTGAATGAATAACAAGGAATATTTTGCAAACCTAATTTGCACTCCTGAATACAGATGATTGAAAATGTCGTTGTCCTCTAGGGTCCCGTGGCCGTTGTCATAAAAATAAACCCCGACCTTGAAAGAAAATCGTAACGAGGGAATTACACGATGGCACGGCTCATCGTTCATGAATAATTCATGACTTGATTGTCTTTATTTATTATTCGATAATCATTCGATTAACGAATTGATCCCTTAACGAGGATACGAATGCTCGTCAGAATCAGGTCCATTTGTTTCATTGTGTTATGTACGTGTAATTGTTTGTTTAATATTCTACATATTTGATTTGCTATTTTGATTGCTTCAGTTGCTTTGAAGTTTTAATAAACTCATTTTAAAAAATTTAAAAAAAAAAGGGGGAACGCCAACCTGTTTGCCGCTGTGAATTCGATTTTTCCGAAGGATCGGGTGACTGCTGGTGGTGATCCAAACTCCTGCCAACGTATTGGAGTAGACCTCGTTCTCTTCTATCAGACCCTGGCCTTTCTCGTGCTGTGCATTTAATACATTCTTATTAAGGAGGTCACGATAGAAGAATTTTTTAGCTTTAAAATGTTCAGCCAAAAAAAAATGATGGTGGTGGATGAGCATTTGAACATTCAAACACACTGCTTAAAGTAAGGGAAGTATAGCATAAGTAACGTATAGTGTATCAAGCTCTTAATATGACATTAAGATGTCCATTAAAAACAGAATAATTATTAAAAACTATTATTAAACATAGAATGCATTCAAATATAAACAAATGTCAAAGCAATCATCAGTACAAAAAACTCATCACAGCTTTTTTTCAAAAAGAAAAGAAAAGAATTGTAAAAAAGAAAAAAAAATCCACCGACCACGTAGATTCCGCCATGTTGGCCGTGATGGATTTTGTTGTGTCTGACGATCGGGTTGCTGCCCGTCCTTATCTGGATGCCGGCAAGAGCGTTTCCGTGAATGTCGTTGTACTCTATCAGACCCCGTCCCTCTCCGAATATGTACACGCCTCCCTGGTGGCCATTGAAGATCTCGTTTTTTCTGAAAGAAATAAAATATAAAAAAAAATATATAAATAAATAAATACATGGCTTTTTATGTGAAGAATTCTTTCGCAAATTTCTAGAGTAAATCCAACCTGATGGTCGGATCGCTGTTGGAGGTGACCCAAATGCCTGCAAAGTTGTTGGAGTGAATCTTGTTCTCGATGAACTGTCCCCTCCCGTTTTCGTGGACGTATATTCCGCCCGTCTGACCGTGGTGTATGTGGCACTTGACCACCGTGGGGTTGGCACCGGCCTTGACCTCGAACCCTGCTATCCTGTTATCGTGGATTTCATTCCCTTCAAAGTAACCCTGATCGAAAAGCAATGTAGATTTAGGGTTCTCTATTATAAATGTAGTAGAAAATTATTATTATTATTATTATTATTGACAATATCTATATTTATCTTGTTTATTAAGGCAGTACAAAAAGTTGAGATGTCCTTTATGAATAAACCTTATTATAAATCATAATGCTTTAATGACAAGTCCAATAAAGTGAAACAGCCCCAAATGATGGATTAGAGTTGAATGACGAATAATCTTCAGAACGTTTACGTTTTTAGCAGCACGACGATGCCAACTGAAGCGTAAAATAAAAAACGTTTTTCGAAGCCACTCACGACGCCATTGTCGAAGGTGAAAATGCCGACGTCCCTTCCGTGGTGGATGTGGTTGTTCCGCATGATCGGGTTGGCGTGGTTCTTCACCCAGACGCCTGCCAGAGCGTTTCGACTGATCTCGTTGTTTTCGTACGTTCCCTGAGCGAATGTCGATGCTCGTTACTAATGCGGACGTTAATCACTGCTCGTGTTTATTACTAAATCAAATTCCATGGAGAATTTTGACATAACGTGAAGTGCCATCCGTGGCAAATAAATTATCAGAAGCAAGAGAATGAATCTGCTGTTATATTAAACACATATATCACACACTCACATACAGGAGGAGTTCAAAATCGTAATATCTGTTCTGGTTCTTATTTTATATTCAGTTTACCTGAAAAGCAAAGATATTGTAACAATAACAATCACCTGAGCGTAATCGGTGATGTAGAGGCCCACATTTTCACAGTCGCTGATGTCACAGTACTTGATGTGAGGATCTGCTCCCAAGCCCGACACACAAACCGCAGCTCCGACTGTTGAAGATGAAAAGCATTTGATTCGTAAAAACATTGTTTATTGAAATTAACATAATTCATTCGTGGATGTAGATGACTTTATGCAAACGTTATTATAAACCATAATGCCTTAATGACAGGTCCGATAAAGTAAAACAGCCTCAAATGATGGATTAGAGTCGAATGACGAATAAAATTCCAAATATTATTTTCTTAAAAACGTTGTTTCTAGAGATTAACATAATTAATTCGTGGATGTAGATGACTTCATATAAATATGCCATAATGCTGTAATGACAGGTCTGATAAAGTAAAACAGCCTCAAATGATGGATTAGAGTCGAATGACGAATAACCTTTGGAATGTTTATTAATAAAAATAATGTTATTTTCTTAAAAACGTGGTTTCTCCAGATCGACTTTCTGATTTCAGGCTCTCTATCGGGAAACTAGGACTCGACGACAAGAATTTTTGCTTACGTCATCTGATTTAACTTTCATTAACGTTTACAGTTTTTTACTTTTAATTGTTTACCAACCTAACAGTAACGCAACAGTTACAAATGCTTTTAACCGACAGAAAGTCGTAACATTTACATCAACGTCATTACAATAATGTTAGGCACGCTAGGAGTAAATTATGCCGACGGATGGATGGTCGCTGCCATTGTATGCTGTTTGCATTCATCAAAGAAGATGAAAACTAACCAACAGAGGAACTCCTTATTATGCAATGGTCAATGATCGGGGAACAATTTCCTGTGATTTCGAGGGCGTAGTGCTTGTGATGGGGCACGGAGGATACTGCATTAGGCGTGAACTGAAATGGAATTTAAGAGAAACATTTATGAATAATTTCCCCAAGTTATCAGTAATATTAACCAAAAATTAGCAATATAGTACTCTTATCATAACAGTTTTCAACAAAGCAAAGGTCCATGAAGAAGCAAACAAAGTAGTGCATTCAAGTGACAGGCCAATTTGTAAAGAAGAAGAATGTAACCTTTAAGGTGATGTAACCGAGGTACGACTCTTTGGCCCCTTCGCAAAAAGTCACGGTCGACTCGCTCTGCCTCTCTATGATGACGTGGTCGGCCACGTTCCCTGGCGCTGAAATGTAGTCAAATCTCGATATCGGCCAATCAACATTGAAGGTTAGAACGATGACAACGATGGTGTCATTGAAAAATGATGTCTTGGCTCCTGCAAAGAGTCTCAACGTGCGGCGTTCAAAACCCAGCTTGAAAACGAAGGGAAAAAGCGACTCCAATGCTAGACCTTTGCATTTGTCACAGGAATCATATTTGTTTTGTTTACAAATAAACAAGAGGTCTCGATAAAGCATCTGCATGAACAGACGATGGATGATGATGATAACGATGTCCGACCGAGTTTTAAAAAATGCGAACCTGCACCGATGAGTGTTAGATTGTTGTCAAAGACCAACACTTTCCTGACGTAGGTGCCCGTGTGGATGAGAATCAGCCTCTTGGACTGCTCCAACTCCAGGGCATAGTTGTATGCTTGACTGATTGCATCAAAGTACTGGAGAAACAATTATTAATACCATGAAGGATTATTATTACTATTACTATATATTGCTTAATAATATATAATGTTAAGTGTAATATATATAAATAATATTATTATGATATAGTTCTATAATAATAGTAGCAATAATAATTATCAAATCCAGCTTATTGGACATAAAAATCATTAACAAAACAAAGGGTTAGCTTATGACACTCATAATTTGACTTTTATAGAGTTTAACAAAAGTTCCATATATATATATATGAATATTTAATATATATATATATATATATATATATGAATATTTAATATATATGAATATTTAATATATATATATATCTCATCACCTTAATTTTTCTTCCTATGTATCTGATGGGATTATCTTCGTATTCCTCTTTGAAGCCTGGTCTGACATGTATGGCATGATACTGATACAAAAAAAAAACTATGTCACATGGATATTGAATCTGCTGCAGTTCAAGTCTGTTTCCTACAGTTTCTATGCTATGTAATATAATGCTATATAATATATAATCTATGCTATATAATATGTAATCTATGCTATATAATCTCCAATCACATTTCACAGCAGACACTCAGATAAAACAAACTTGATCTCTCTTTGACACAAATCCAATTGACCTCATCATATGCAGAGGTTGTTGATAGATACTTCATCATTGACATTGCTCTCAACATACATACATACTTCATTCAAGCATTCCAATACTAAACTCTGTTTCGAGTATATCTACCATCAAAGAACACGTCACAACATCAACTAAGTCGTCTGACAACAACACGTCTGAATCTTGCTGTGAACATGTCAACGAGTCGAGACTTAAATTCAAAAACTGACGAGCATTTTGAAGCTCTCCTTCCAAAGGTTGTTGCCCTCGTTGGACGTGTTCGGTTGGATGAACTCGTAACTGCCAAAGGTCTCGCAAACCAAGGGAAAGTCGTATTCAAAGACGTTTTGGTAAATTCGCTTCCTACGATTGTTGGGACAAAAGAGAAACTTTTTTAGAATGAAATTGATTCATGGATGCAGTTATGGATGCTAATATAAAAATATTAAAAAGAATTAGTGCAAATATTAAAGTCACAAAGAGAAAAACAATGCCTCATGAATGAATGGATGGATGGATGCATGAATGAATGAATGAATGAATGAATGAATGGATGGATGGATGGATGGATGGATGAATGAATGAATGAATGAATGAATGAATGAATGAATGAATGAATGAATGAATGAATGAATGAATGAATGAATGAATGAATGAATGAATGAATGAATGAATGAATGAATGAATTCAATATACAACTTGGAATAAGAAGTAAATTAATCACCAGATTTCGTTGTCATTGGCGATGGCATTGAACCTCTTGCAGGCCTGAGCCACGCTGAGCAGGTCAA
Source organism: Hirudinaria manillensis (assembly GCA_034509925.1). Taxonomy (NCBI): domain Eukaryota; kingdom Metazoa; phylum Annelida; class Clitellata; order Hirudinida; family Hirudinidae; genus Hirudinaria; species Hirudinaria manillensis. Next base: position 3,853,979 of record CM067527.1, read on the forward strand.
ACTCTAAGAGGTAGGAAAAGATCTTTAAGAGGACCTCGTCGGGCAACTCTTGTTGTAGGTAGTAGCCACCAGCTTCTTCTGGAAGAAACGACAGAAATTCAACAACAGAAATTCAACAACACATTTGACGTGCAGCAATAGTTTCTAAATACGAAAATGCATATTTCAAAACTGCATGAGCATAATGATCATTCATTATAATTCAAAATAACTAATTAGGATCATCTACAATAAAAGTTAGTTTAACTCATAAAAACAACAACAACAACAATAATAATAATAATAATAATAATAATAATAATAATGTTGGATCCCTAGATCCAATAAATTGAATAATATTTAAAATTATATTGCCGATTAATTAATTTAATAATTAATTAAATTTAGTGGCAATATAATTTGAGAATTAAATTGGTGCTATTCAGACTCTTTGGTTATGTACCTTTGACAAATGGATTTATATCGGAAAGTAGAGCGAGAATTAGAGAACAGCAGATTTCAAGACTTAGACATTTGAAGCATCGTGCATCTTCCAAGCCATCTGACAACTTTCAATAAACCTGACCTTCTATAATTAGTTTGAGGACCCCGGGTTATTACATTGGTGTCAGGAGTGGGATTTAGAGTTAAAGGGTGTCCAAAAGTAACTAAGGTAGAAGCTTGTTTAGTTGAAAAGTGAAGGATGCCGAAGTACTTGGATGAATTGTACGTGCCTCGATTGAGACAAGAATTGAGAGATCGTGGCCTGGACTGCAAAGGCACAAAAGCTGAGATACGAGAGCGACTTGGGACATGGCTGACAGAGAATGGCCATGACCCAGAGGAATACGAATTCGAGAATCCATCCCATAAAAAAATGGATGAATTTCTTGATTTTATGAAAAAGTCCGTAGATGAGTTGAGGAGGAGTATTAGGGGCGATTTGAAAAACACAGCGATTCCATGTCAGGATGTATCGCTGGTTTCGGGTGAAAACTCTACCGAGAAGAGTCCTGTTGGTTCTTTTGAATTCGAGTCCGAATATAGTAAGTGGCGGAGAAAGTTTGTAGAGAACTCTAGGAGGACTATTAGGGGCGATTTGGAAAACACAGCGATTCCATGTCAGGATGTCTCGCTGGTTTCAGGTGAAAACTCTACCGAGAAGAGTCCTGTTGGTTCTTTTGAATTCGAGTCCGAATATAGTAAGTGGCGGAGAAAGTTTGCAGAGAACTCTAGGAGGACTATTAGGGGCGATTTGGAAAACACAGCGATTCCGCATCAGGATGCCTCTTTGGTTTCTGGTGGAAACTCTACTGAGAAGAGTTCTGATGTTCCAAGTACCGTTTCTGGCAGCATTGGGATGGAGTCATTAGAAGGCACATCCAACCACAGTGCGTGCGTGTCTCCAGAAACTCTGTGCTTGATGGCAGACTTAGAGAACTCGACGTTGGAGCCCATAGAGTTACCAGATCAGGTCGAGTCGTCAGCAGGGCCCAGAAAGCTCACGGAGGTTTTAGTGGAGCAAGTGGGACTTTCGGAGGAGCCTGTGGGATTGCCGGTGGATCATGTGGAGTTGTTGGTGCAGCCCGAGGAGTTACTGATGAGTCACGTGGAGTTGCCGGTGGAGCGCACGGATTTGATGGTGGAACAAGTAGAGTCTACAGAACAGCCAATGGATTTCCCGACAGAGTCTGCGAAGTTATTAGTACCGCCCGAGGAGTCACCGATGAAGGACATTGAGTTACCAGTGAAGCACACGAAGTTGATGGTGGAACAAGTAGAGTCTACAGAACAGCCCATGGATTTACCAGCTGATGTTTCGGCTCCATTGGAGATAACAGAAGGGAGTGCTCGGGATTTCGGGAGAGTGCCTAGCAAGGAAAATGGAGCAGGTGATCCTGAGGAGAGTCTGGGATCTGGCGACATCGTGGAGCAGGAGAGTGTGCATAGAAATGGCGATGTTCCGCGGCTGAAACTTGCGGGACGCAGAAGTAAAAGGGAGGAGACAGAAATCCCAGAAGATGACAAAGCAAATGGATCTGGGATTTGCAGCCATGAGATTGTTGGAAGATCGGATCCTATTCCGAGAGTAAAAATGAAAATGGGAATAGATGTCTGTTCGGGACGAACAGATTTAAGGAGGGGGCAGTGTTGGATCCCTAGATCCAATAAATTGAATAATATTTAAAATTATATTGCCGATTAATTAATTTAATAATTAATTAAATTTAGTGGCAATATAATTTGAGAATTAAATTGGTGCTATTCAGACTCTTTGGTTATGTACCTTTGACAAATGGATTTATATCGGAAAGTAGAGCGAGAATTAGAGAACAGCAGATTTCAAGACTTAGACATTTGAAGCATCGTGCATCTTCCAAGCCATCTGACAACTTTCAATAAACCTGACCTTCTATAATTAGTTTGAGGACCCCGGGTTATTACAATAATAATAACTAGATCGACAATATAAAATGCTGAATAAGTTTTCTAATAATTTCTTTATCACTGCATAAAATTACTAACGGGTTTGTGTCATAAAACAAATGTAATTAGAAGAAATAACAACACAAATCCAACATTTTTAATTGGGACACCCTTTATCATTATAATGTGACTAATAAATATTGATAATAAGCACCACTTAAAGTTGACTTGAGGTTTTCAATAAATTTTAGTTTTATATCATCTTTTATCACTTTTCGTTTAAATTTTCAAAACAATAATTTCGAATTTATTTATTTTTTAATTCAACGAACCAAGTGAGGACATGCAGAGGGACGTCCGCGAGCATTTGATTCTCTTCGGGGCGGAACAAGTCGTGGCGGATTCGTTGATTCCCTGTTCCAGGGACAAATTGGAGGCAGGAGCCTTCCTCCTCAAGTGGTATCTGGAAATGAAATCACAATTTGCAATTTATGAATTTTTAAATCCAGATTGAACCAATAACAAGCTAATAAATAAAATGCATGTAATGTGTACAGATGAATTGTAAAATTAACTCCTTTTCTGGTAAATTCACCCAAAAAATAGGAAAAAAGTATGCAGAGTAAAATTTATATATAATAAATATCCCTATACTTCACAGACCATATGTAGAATGACCAGATGTAGAATGAAATGTTTACAAAGTCTTCTTTATCAAATAAGCAACATTCTAAATAGGTTCGATTTAATGACGAATAAACAGGTGACCGTCTTATCATTGCCACATGAAAATAAACAAAAGTCAAAATAAAATATAATTTTTATCAGCAGTCTCCACTCATAAATGTGAATTGAGTATCCCATGGTACTCATGCATTATTCATGAGGTCCACGACAATTGATATTCAGACCAAAAGGAAATTAGGCTCTTTCCATCGACACCTGGAGAGAACCAAAGTCACAAGAAACACATTTGGCCATTAATAATAATTTTTTTCAAGAAAACTAAAAGTTTAGAGCTGGAATTGGCATCAGAAGTCATCTCCTTTTTGAGTTGGATTTCATCTCTCACTTGCCTAGACTCCTATCTGTCAGCTCATTTCCTTGTACGAGGGTCAAATCAAAAACTTGATTAATAAATGCTAAAACCTTTTTCTGAAGTTGGACATCTCTGAACTAGTCTCTTGACAATTATTTTTTGAGGACTCAACCACATTAAATGCAAAAAAAAAAACACCCAAGAGGACATCTATCACCTTTAGTAATTTGGCAAGATCCTCTGCATGGCTTTTGAATCATTGCGAGAAACCAAGATTTATGTCCGACCAGCTTCAATAATTAAATAAATGTGAAAGGGAGAGGCACTCGAAACATGGCGGTGATTGCTCTCTTACTTTTGGAAATAAATTGCTTCAGCCAACATCAGACCACCACAATAAAATAATTAAAAATAATTTCTTAAATGGCTGACAAATGGCTTATAAATCAAGAATAAATGCTATTAACGACAGGACAAAATAAATCACATCCAAGTGCAAAAATGTGGATAAGAAAAAAAATAGACAAGAATGTAGAAACATAACTTATTTATAACTTAGCACCATAGGCAGTGTCAGAGGCATTTTTCCATTTATAGTATTCATCTGTGAGGTCACTCACGTAGCAGTGCAAACAGGTTAGGAATGCCACACATTTCGACTTGACTGATGAAATTATGATAAATGCAGGAACCTAACCATCAAGGCTGATTAGTTATTACAAATGTTGTGATCAAGCCTTACGATTTCAATTTTAATATGATTTTTTTATAATTTATTTAATCCATTTCGGTTAACAACCATATCCGATAACCATAACAAAAAGTTGGTAAAAAACGTGGACACAAAAAGCGACCAAAAGTTATCATCTTGCAACCAAACATGCTTGAAGGATAAATCGTTTGAGAAGAATTTGAGCTTGCACAACCAAGCATCACAAAAAAAAATTACACTCATTTATATTATTGGCCTGCCAACCAACTCTTCCACAAATATCAATTTCAGTGATGCTCTTTAAGTATTTAAGTTCTACAATGTCTTTCAGTTGCCAAGAAATGTCATTCTAATGAACGGCTTACAAAATTGGATCTCTAAACTCAATTTTTATAGAAACAATTGTTGTCAAAGTCTAGCTTATGCAATGGAGTCATTGGCTTAAGAATTCAGCTCAAATAAAATTACAATATTAAACTTTAAAAAGAAAATTAGGCTAAGAATAATACACAACATATAACCTTTATATTTTAAAAATATATGTTAATAAATTATTATGACACAAATATAATAACCTGTGGTGGCCACTGGTTCCAGTGTCAGGCAAAGAAAGACGTGTTCTGCTTTCAACCATCAAAGGAGTTACCGTAGAACCTGGTAAGAATGTAGGTTGATTTTAAAAATACGGTTTTATAAGCCGTCTATAAATGAAGCAGAGCCACATTACTTTACTTGTTATTATATCATTCTGCAATAATTGCCTTATCAAGTACAAAATATAATGCTGAAATGTGGATAAAAAAGATGATAAGCTCTTTACGTCAAGTGTTTTCAAAACTTCAAAACTTTAAACTCCTCACCAAATACAAAGTATACATTAATATCTTTATTAAAACAAGTCAAGTGCTCACTAAATGGAACGTTACCCTCTTAAACAACTTGCCATGAGTTGAGATTATCTTATAATTTTTTAATGCCACATTCCACTAATGTTTTACATATTTATACTAAGAGTTCTGTTGCAAGAGGATTTATCAATCTACAAAAGCATTAAGAAAATGTTCGCAATATCAATACTATGAAATTACACATTCGAAACATATTGAAAGATTCGTGCCTCGATACTAAACAACTATATTTCATAAGAACTACGTAAATGCAAATACCAACCAGCATTTTCAAGAGAGGGTCTCTTACTAAATTTTTTCGTATTCCGTTGAATAGATAACTTTGAAGCGCGAGTTGCGTTGTTAGACATATTCCAAATAAATTACAAGAATGAATTAATATGTTAGCGGTTTCAAATAACAGCAACCCGAAGTACTAAACAAAGTCTGGAAACCATATTGGGCAGCCCGAAGATCTATGGTTTAACTGTGTACAAGTTTATTTTAAATCATGAAGTCATTTTATTGATTTAAGTCATTTCATTATTTAATTAAAGTGAATTCTCAGTATGTTACAAATATAGCAGCTAAAGTTTTGAATTTGGTCTATGAATCAGAATATTATAACCAGAAAGAGTCCAAACTTATTATGATATGAGGAAAGAATATTTAAAAATTTTTATAACAATAATATAGGTCGTTCTTACTACGAAAAACGTGTAAATACAACATTTCCAAGTTCTTTGATCTCAGCTGTAGTGAAGGCCGAGCTGTTAATTTATTGAGAGGAGACCTGCGGTTTCGAATAATGAAGGAAAGTCCACTTCTTGTAGAATTTGGTTATTTAATAAAACATCGATTGGACATTCAAGATTTAGTCGACAGATCTCGAAATCTCATTGTTATAGCTCTACCATTTGTTAACCTGATAAAATATGTTAAAATGCTTCTATGGTTAGTGAAACTTAATTGATTGCAGGCTGCATTTGGAGAATTAATATTGATATTCAATTTTGTAACACAGTTGGGAACACAAAATGACAACTCTGTCACTGTTGCTGATGCTAAATATCGTTGGGTCATTGATATCAGAAAGTACTGTGATTGTATATTTCATAATCGAACAAATACAATGCATACTTTACATTTTTACAAGGATTAATTTAAGATAAACTGTTTTATTGCAGTAGGTCTTTTAATTCTTCTGGTGACATTTTCGACTTCCATTGTTTCTCTGACTATATGTCACTATAGATATTGTTTGCTCAAGAAAGTCATTCCAACTCTGGAGGCTGATGCTGATTATAATCTTAAGAGTCATCCAGAAAACATGAGAGATTTCAGAATATTGTTTGTAATTTGCACTACATGGTGTTCTAAAAGAAGTATTAATTTTAAATCATCCCTTCAGATTGGCACTTTTAGAGAATGGTGTGGTACAAGCCACAAATTTTATATCCAAGTTCTATTCTTTTCTCAAGTGCGAAGACTTGCAAACAACCATCAGGTATTTGTAGCTCTTACATAATGACTTGGAAGTTATTATATTAAAACAGTTTAAGTTGTTTGCATTTAATACTTTTTATTGTTTTTTTGTTAATGTTTATGTTATTGTTTTTTTAAATATTTGAGTTGTTAATGATAGTTGTTTATTTTGCAGGCTTCACTTATTATTATTCACAGCACTTTTCATACTTATTCTATTCCCATTGAGATTCTTCTTGCTATTTCTTTTGGATATAACAGCCCTCCTTCATCCCATCAAACAACGTGAGCTAAGTGTTGTCGTTTGGCAAAGAATTAAATTATATTTTTAATTATATTTTAAATATTTAATATGTATTGAGAGATTTTTAATTTCCATTTCAATGTTTAATTTCAGTTTTCAAGGAGGCTGCTTCAAGTTCTCAACCAACTCCGACCAAGGATTTCTCAGAGTCTGAGACACCGTATTCCAATTTTCCTGATAAATCTGAGCAGAACACTTCAGAACTAATCACAGAGGCTTGTCTTTAATTTCTTCTTATTTCATGTTTTTTTTAAAGGAAATATTTGCTTATAATAAAAATAAATAAATAAATGTAAATGTGTTTAGACATCAGATCTTCAAGGTGATGGCAGTTTGGCAACAGATTCTGAATGCTCTGAGGTTGCTCGACTTCTCTTGTTTTTGAAAGCATCTTCTAAATTGCATAGATTTAATTACCTTCACAGTTGTGATAATGTGAGCATGGAATCTGTTTACATCTGTCTTTTTTTCTGTCTATAATTGGCAGAAGCTGGCAGACGACACGGACGAAGAGGCACCGCAAGATGCTCTCCTGAACACATTCCTCCTTCAACCTCCCCTTCCTCCTCCTCCTCCTCCTCCTCCCACTACAATCACCAGCAACAACGGTCAGTCAAATGCAGATCAGCATCAAGAGAGAAGGAATTCTCCAATTCCTGGCAGCTCAATGACCAACAACAGCATCAACAACCACAGTACCATGATTCTGAGTAAAAACGTTCTTAACCAAAGGGTGCCCAACCTTGTTGAAAAGCTCATGGAACTCAAAAAGAGGGCCAAGAATTTCGGTTGCTATTATTGAATATTTCATTAATTAAGTCTTTTTATGAAATCAATTTATCTTTATTTATTAAATTTAAGATGCCTAGCAAATAACTACACTTGATTTTAACTACATTTTAATTAATTTTTTAACCAAGTTAACAATTTTTATAATTCTTCTTGTAGAAAAGTGCAGTGGTTGTGGAGCTGTTTTCACTGCAATTCTCAAGCGAAGGGTAAAAGATCAATTGACTTTCCTTCAATCTAATGTCATCATCACCATCAATTACTGCTAACATAGCCATCTGTGCCACTGCCGCTAATCACTGTACCACACATTATAATTGATTTCGACTTTCCCGTGCAGCACATCTGCAGCTCTTGTGGCAACCACTACTGCGCCAGGTGTTGTTCTCATAAAGTTCCAAGATCCAAGTTTGGAGCCACAGGTGAGTGATGCTTGAGGTGCAAAGTGTTCCATCTGCCGAACAAATGCACTCGATGAAACTCGCCCAGCAGGCTAATCTCATCGCTTCATATGTGCCGAGTGCTAATTAAACCCTGCGATTAAATTAATTAAATCAGCCATTTGCAATGAGTTCTTGTGCCTTGACAAAAAATGTCACTGAGTTGTGGGCAAAAATGAGTCCAAGCTTTAACAGATTCAAATTGCTGACTACAGCGCCTCTGTAGCTCACGCGGTCGGCGCTATATAAATGACTTATTATTATTATCATCATCATCATCATCGTCACTTTCTGTCTAATTTAGCTCCGGCAGCCCAAACTGAAACGGTGGCCGTGTGCACGCGATGCTTGCACAAGCTGGTCGATCTGGACAAGGAGAAGATAGTTTGATGGGAGTGAAGGAGAAACAAACATTCCATTAACACCTCTCATTCACAAAGACTATGACATGCAACTGACAGTAATTCAATATAATTTTGTGGACAGACATTGTCTGGACCGATTAAAACATTAATAATTTAATTAATTGATAATTTGCCAAAAGCATGGAATGTTCACTTCAACATATTGTTTGCCAATGTTTTCAGTTTGTATCATATTGTCATTGGTTATGTTTATCTTTAGAATTTATTTCAAACAATGTTGCAAGAGTATGCAGAACAATTATTGACTTCCCGTTTGGCATTATCATTCGATAGTAAACACACGTTCGTGATGCATTTATCATTCTAGCAGATATATTTCTTTATGCTTAATAATCTGATTAAATAAATTAAAAAAGAAATAATTGTAAATTGTCCGATGAATTAAACCATAATTACAAAAGCCACCCTCATCCAAAAGCTACGAGAGATTGTAGAATAACGTTCGAAAATTCACAAATTGACTAATTTGAAGCATTTTAGCAAGAGAAGAAAAGCAATTGCTCCATAATTGTCCCTTCACCATAATTGACTGTGGCCGATTAATCATTCAAAATTTTTCATGTCTTTGGAAAATTTGCAGCATCAACAACAGAGACGGGCATGAATTTCATTCAGCTGATTGGCATTTACTTCCAGCGGGATGGTACATCCCTGTCCTGATTGGCATGGTATGGAGATTGTACCTACGGGTTTCAGTGAGCCCCTCATCTGATCTTTCATCATCTGAAAATTCAGCATGTCGTCAGTCAAGACTTATTAACTATCTATGAGGGCATTTCACTATCACAATAGTGACAATTATTTAATTATTTTCTCCTGTAAACATGCTGAGGACCAATTAAAGCTGAACAGAAACTGAAACGAGAGTTTAACAATTTCCCGACCCTGAGGTATGACGGAGTTGCAAACTGCCCGAAGTCTGTTCTTGCGTAACCCCCTCGCTTCTTGGAAGCCAATTTTTTAGTCACTTTTGTTTCAAACTGAAAAATAAGGCTTCAATTATTTTACAGAGCAACTTCTACCATTTTCTACCCACATTTGCCAAGAAAGCAAAAAAAATATATTTATAAGGAAGCTCAAAGCAAGAATGGAAGCAATTATGGTGTGCTTAGTGATGTCCAATGCTTAGGATCTGCAAGTCGAATGCTGGTTGGTCGATTGATTGATTGATTTGAGGATTCACACAAGAAAAATAAAAACAAACTTCATTTTACAAAAGTTTGAAATGCTTTCAAAGGCATTAAATTAGTGACAGAATAAATTTATGGACTGGAGCATTGAACAAGAATGCTTATCTAATCAAATAGATACAAAACCAATGAAATAAAATACCTCCTCTAGCTCCCTTCTGATTGATGCTAGTTCAGCTTCCCTAACAGCAGCCTGCTTCAATGGATTATCCATACCCTGTGGCTTAACGCCTACAAACAGACATTCATCGATAATAACTTTGATAGCCTCAAATGCATCTCTCAATATTTCACTTTAATAAATGTACTATTACTTTAATCATTATTATTATTATTATTATTATTATTATTATTATAACATGATTATTAACATAATCAGTAGAACCAAAACAAAGCATGAGGAGAAACAAAACCTGCCGATACATGGCTAACAATACAATTCAGACAAACCTTTCTTGCATTTTGTGATGTCTATCAGCTTAGGCAAGAGTACTTTCTGAGTTTTCTAAAAATGTTTTAATGTCATTAATGATAATAAATAGTAATATACTTAAAAAACATAAGCTATAAATAATATTAATAATAATATTATTATGTTATTATTATAATTAATAATAATAATTAATATTATTAATAACACCAACAATAGCAACTATAAACAACAGGTAGTTTTGATGCGCAGTTACTCACAGTCATCAGGTCTTTTGCCTCTCTCTGGAGTTCTTGCAATTCCTCATCAATTTCTGGTAATTTCTTTGGCACCTCAAGTGTTGGCAAATAACTGAATTGGTTCTGGAACCAATAACAAATTTAATGTTAAAATTAAATTTAACAAAAACACTGTTATTTGTTACAGAATCACAAATAAATAAAAGGCTCAAATATTCTCAAGCAACTTTCACACACAAGTTGTATTAACAACTTGCAAAGCAGATAAACAACATATGCCAGCCATTCTTAAATACATTTTTAAATAATATACATTCACAAGTATACAATCAATTTAATAAAAACAAATCTCAAACAAACCTTAAGTTTCTCACCCACAAGTTCTGCATTCTTGAGACTTAAAAACTTGATCGTCTCCCTGAGTGAGGCAACCTTGAAAGAAAGTGAATTGGAACATTGGAACAAAAAAATTACTTTTTGGACAAAAACAATCAAATTTAAATAGCATCAAGATTTATTCATAAAAAATACAATTAAGTGAAATACAGCAAATTTAAAGTGCAATGTTAGTTACCAAAATGCCATCAGATTCTCAACCAACAAAACCAACCTCTCTGGCTGCAATGCTTCCCTCTTTGACAGGAGTCTCTGATGCTTCCGAGTTCTCTGCAAATAATTTCAGTTTGATTGAATTTCAAAATAAAATTATCGATAAATTCAAAAGATACTTTATTCTTTCATCACCTCAGCAGATCCCACACAATACATCCAACGTACACACAACATATATATATACAATGTATGCATACAACATATACATACAACTTATGTATTTGATTCTGGACATAAATGAACACGATGCAAAACTAATGCAACAAAACAAGCAGAAATTTTGCGAACCCGGTGACGCGAGTTGCTTTGCGAGGCCTGCAAAGAGTGACTTCTTAGAAAGTTCCTTGAGCTTCTTTTGGAGTTCAATTTTCTCGGCTTCCAAGTTGTCAATGTCAGCCTGTAATGCATCCATGCCCTCTTCGTGCTCTCTGAAAAGAAATGTATTAAATTATATTTAGAAAATATTTTAAATTATATTAAAAGGATTGCATCAAATTATACTTTAAAAATTACGATAAAGAAGAGATTTAAAAAAAATTAGTAAATTTTAAAGAAATAAAAATTGGACAATGGAGCACAATAAATAATTACTTATAAAGAATTAACTTTCATTCTAAAAAATATTGCTAAGCAGTTAACATTGAAACGTAAACCTTGAATATTTAACGATTTATTGTATTTAACGCAATAAATCTTTATTGATTTATTGGGTTTATTATAATCAAATTCATGAGAAAAGACGGACTTCTCTTTTTTCCTCAGTTCCATTGTTGCTTCATCAAGTTTCTGTTGTATTTTGTCCATCCTGTCGTCTGCTTCTTTGTTGACAGTTTCAAGTTTCTTCTCGAGGACTTGCATCCTCAGCACGCTCTGCCCGAGATCATCTTGCTGTTTGCAAAGATACGAATAACTAATTAGCTTCTGAATATACAAAGATAAAATATTTTATGAATTATTGTATCCCACTTTGTTCTTGAGTTGAGTCTTAAGCTCCTGCACAGTCTTTTCCTTTGATTCCAAAGTGTTCTTTAAGTTCTCCACGTCTGCAAACTCAGACTTCACCGCATTTGCCCTGTGAGCCACTGGTGGCAAGGGCTAAAAATGTTTAATTTAATTTTTTTAAAGTTTAAATAAAGAATAAAGTTGCAATTTTTGTTTTGTTTTATTAATAACTTCATTATAAATTAAACATTAATAGACTGGATTAATAGACTAGAATTGCAGTTCAAAAGTGATAAACAAGATGATAATAACCAGTTTTTCTGGAGTTCCATCAAAATCATATTCTCCATTCTCCATGGCAACAGAGATTTGCTTAAATGATTGAGCACATTCGGTGATGAGTCTCCTGTCAAAATTAAATTTTTTTTTATCTTATTAATAAAATATTTTATGAATTATCAATACAAATGTACTTGAAGTCTTCAAAGTTTTCAGAATCTGGCTTTCCAAAGACCTTCTCTGTGGCTTTGAGGAACACCTCTTCCAATTGTTTTCCATTCAAACCTAATAATTACAATACAAATGCAAATAGATGTTTAAATTCAAAGTACATAATATATATTTTTTAGAATTAAAATGCAAATGTTCTGTAAAAAATCAAAGAGATCTTATTTAGCCAAACAGCAGCAATTGCTGAAGACATACCAAAATCTTCACCAGCTGTCTGGTGGCCTATCAGGATAATACGATTAATTATTCATGATTGTAAATCACGAATAACATTTGAATTATTAAATTAAATTTGAAAATCGAGCTAAGTTAAGTCAAGTCACGCAAGTCCTTAGAAAGAACGTGTATCCAAGATCCAAGGTAAAAGAATTCGACCCACCCTCGAGGACGGCGAGGAGTTGACTCGAAGCAGACGTCGCCAACCTGATCGTCTTCAGGACTTTGCCGAGAGATTCCAAATGTTCTGCCATTTGAGTCTGGACCTGAGAAAATTTGCAACGCCATTGTTGTTGTGGTGGTTATTGTTACCAGGAGTAATTGGACAACAAAAATGTTAATTGGCAATATTGTTGTGCAGTACATTGCATTGAATTGTAGCAAATGTTAGACCTAAGATTAATGAGTGCTAATGAAGATGCTAGAATAAAGCAACCAATAAACCTTACTTCTTTAGAGAAGGACATGGGACTCATGGCATTGGTATTGTCAGGAATTCTTCTCTTGATCTATAACCATCGATTGTGAAAGTGAAAATCAAACCTTCAGTAACATTCGGATGACATAAACCATCAAAGCTTGATTATTAATAAAATAAAATAATTGGAACAGGTTCAAATCAACGTCACAACCTTCTTTGCAGCTGCTTTCAACTCGTTGTTCTGCTCCTCGAGTGCTGTCAAAAGGTTTGTCACCGTCACGTCAAGTTGACCTGGCTGTTGACAGATGGATTTTTCAAGGTTACCACTTCTTAATTCAGTCATGTTCCAACTAAATAACAACACTGTTGACACTAACTCCTAACCAAGGACACCTGAAAAGAGTTTACCTGCATTGCATGTCTGAGAGAAGAGACATCAGTGGAGATGCAATTGGTTATGGAAGTCAGTGTTTGCATCTGGAGATTCATGAGTTGAGTGCAGTTGGGTTTGTGCTGTGCAAAGTGCACGCTATACAAGTGCTGGAAGTATGTTATCGTCTTCTCCAGACTTTCCAGACTGATCGTCTCATCCAGCTGGATTTGATGCCAAATTTAATTTTGAAATTCAAGTAACTTTACAGATAAGATTCAATAGATTTTTAATTACAACATTACGTTATAAGAATATGTTGTGGCAACTGACCTGATCCTTTCGAAGCAGATCAATGAAGGAATCAATGGTCTTCTCATAAATGGCTATTTCTGGGAGCAGGGTTCCTATTTTAAGGAGCATGTCAACACCACAGGTCCCCAACACACTGTGAAACATTAACAAAGTAATCCACAATAGTTTTAAATGTCATGGCTTGCTTAAAAAGTAAAGCAATCGATCCAAGTAATAACAAGAATCATTCTATTCCAAATATTTTTCTATCATTATCAATTAAACACAAAAAATACAATAATTAATATCTTCCAATTTACTTGTCAAATTGTCTGAAATAGCCCTGAAGAACTGATAGATCATAGATGAGGTTGTTTGAGAATCCAAAACCCAAAGACTTGTGTGTCTTTACAACATCATCCCTTTGCAATTCTTCTGGGACTCCAAACTGTGAATTAATTGCAAACAGTCAAAAACTTACATATTAATAACCACACATTTGACAGATCGTATCTACATAATTATAAATGTCGCAAGGCAATTGCTCAAAGATCAAAATCATGAATATTTACTCAATAGATCATTAATATGCATTAGGAATTATTTTGATACCTTTTCCTTTATGTGGGACATAAGGATGTCACATTTTGAGATCATTCTGGGCATGAACAGCAGTGTGAGGACTGCATCGTGATCACCTGAAGGAAAAGAAAAGAATAAAACAATCTTTTATTAGAGTATTTTCAATAGAATGGATATTTGAAATGTTTTTGTTACAAATATTACGATAAATTATATTTACACTTAGCATAAAACAATTTTAAAAATAATTTATCTATTCAACTATTTGAGCAAAGCTCTGCACCTCCAATTTTGAAGAAATTTTCAGGCATGAACGAGCAGAGGTAGGAAACATGTTTGTTTGCCTGTTCCACGTCCAATTTCCTCAGCTCAAGATCTATTGCCTAAGAATGACAAGGTATTATTTCTTATGTTTAAATTACTAAATTGCCAAACAGCCACTTGAAAAATAACCTGCTAATGAATAAGCATATATATATAAAGTCTCTAATCTTACGATACTATGATCATTAATTGCTTATTTTATTATGTCATCACTTTATATTACATTAAATTAATAATAATCTCAATTATCCCCTGCTTTACCTTAGCAGTTGCCTTAGTTTCAGCAAATTTTGTTTTGAAGTCAAACTCTATGGTCGGAGTTGACTCTGGTTTTGAAGCATTGTCTGAAGTGCTGTCTGCTTGCTCCTTGATCTTATTCTGCAGTAAACAGAACAACATTCTTGTTGTCAGCAAAAAAAACTAAACAACTAGTTTATTTTAAACCAATTAAGTCATTAAACTTTAAATTAATAAATATTCAAAATAGCAACAACCTGAATTAAAATATTTGTAAACAATGGGGCAATATTCCTACAAACTTAAAGCAAAATAGAAACTTCCAATGCATTACTTCTGGCCTGGATGAACAGATGAAAAAAAAGACAAGCAAACAAGATATGTGGTTATAATAAATAGAGGGTTATGCACAAATAGGGTAGTCCAAAACCAGGTTGATGGCATATTTTTTTGTAGCGAAACCTTAAAATTCCTGAATCACCAAATCACTGTACACCACAGACCTGCAGTTGTTGAACGAGTTCCCTGAACTTGACGATGGTCGTCTGATAGTCGAGTATCGTCTCGTTGAGTGCTTCGACTTTCCTGTTGGCTTCGTTCAACTTCATCTGTGATTGGTCGACCATGTCTCTCAGTTCCAGTTCCGTCTCGCGAGACGTCTCCTGCAGCTCGTCGTTCATTTCGCACAGGGCTTCCTAATGGTCGGGAGTGGCTCGTTATGTTTCATGAATATTAAAATTTGACATTGTAATTGATCGATTAAAAATTCTGTGCAATTAAATGCTTTTAATTCACTTCAAAATCAATTTAAAATCTCACCAAATCTGCCTTTTCCTCCTCCAATTTCTCCAGTTTTTCTTCCTGCTGCAAAGTTTTCTCTGTCAATTTCTCTACCATTTCCTCAGCTCCTTGAGCCACATCCACCTGGAGGAAGGAATAAAATTAAAAAGTTAAAAATAAACATGACTTTGTCATTTGGTTGCTCCAAAAATGAGTTAACTATTACCTAATATTTATTAAATATAAATTTAATAATGAACACAAAAATCCAAACAATCACGAATCACCTGCTCCTTGAGCTCAATGGCTTCTTCCAGCAACTTGGCCACTTGTTTGTCGAGCCTTTCTTTGTCCTTCATCAGGGAAGTGATTTCGGATTTCAGGGCCTCCACGACTTTCTGGGCCTTTGCCGACTCTTGCTTCTCGTAATTGGCCAACTCCCTCAGTCTGTGGAATCAAGAATAATGGACTCATGATGATTTGGAATGAAAATTCACTTATTATTAAATATTTGTAATGATAATATCACAATATTGTGCCAATATTGTATCATATAATTAATAATAATAATAATAATAATAATAATAATAATAATAATAATAATAATAATAATAATAATAATAATAATAATAATCACTATTATCCTACTTTACAAGTGCTTCTTTTAGCCTCTCATTCTGTTGCTCGAGTTGTTTCTTCTCATGAGTTGAGAATCCTCCCTCAGCTGTCAAAAGACCATGTTTACCAATTATAATGGTAACATTAATACTCAAAAAACTATACATGTATTAAACTTTAGTTTCAATAATATCTATATAATAATAATAATAATAATAATAATAATAATAATAATAATAATAATAATAATAATAATAATAATAATAAATAATCTATCTGAGTCTACTTTAGTGCCTGCAAAATGTCATTTGATTATTTGGACAACTTGTACCTACCAGGTGTGGCAATGTCCTCCTTAAGGATTTGCAGGTCCAGTGAAAGTTCTTCTGCCTTCTCCTTCCATTGTTGCAACTCAATCTGGAGGCTCTCACACTGAATTCATTAATACATGTGAATTAATTAATAATTAATAAATAAGCAGACGTCTCCATGCATAGAGATGTGACTGCAGCTAACACTGCAGATAATGGTGAACATGTGAGAGCAGAACCATATGTTGAAGTTGTTAAGTGACATTATATGATAATAGCATTTTTAAATTTAACATCTTATCATGCAGAAAAACCTAGAGCAAAACTGATAATGAAAAAGAAAAAACTATGCTGTTTAATTATCTCATCATCAGCATAATTTAACTATTAATTATAGGCCTTGACTGTGAATTCGAATAAAAGTATAATATGAAAGACCAACAACAATAATAATAATAATAATAACAACAACAATAATAATAATAATAATAAAGTAATATTATAATCAAGTATTATCCATTCTGAGAAAGAAAGGCTGACTTTTTCTTCTGCCATTTCCTTATCAAGGGTGGCCATTTCAATAGTTTCCTGTGCTTCCGACATTTCCTCTTTAAAGGCAGCGAATTGTTCTGCCACGTCGCTTGCTTCCTGATGCAAACAGTCAATGATATTTAATTAATATCAATTGCAAACCATAAACATACAATTCAAAAGGCCAATCAACTTTCCATTGTATACCTTCTTGGCTGCTTGAAGCTGTCTTTGGAGATCGTTTTGAGATTCTTGCATCTTTGTTTTATACTCTTGCATCTTTAAATGTTTAACTTCTGGTTATTAACACTTATTAATATTTATTCAATTAATTAGTGATATTCATCATTCCACTGGAAGAAATTATTGGTTTGACTAATGCTCCTACAATTAAGCTCAACACATCCATTAAAAGAAATAAAAATAATAATAATTATTATATCATGAAAACCACTTTATGTCTTAGATCAATAAAAATTCAACAAAGCTTTATTAACACAAAAAATCTTATTTAAAACTTTGTTAAGGACAATGGGTACCCTTGCGCAACTGTGTTGATCAAAACCCTACAAACCAAATATCACCTGTTCCAATTGAATTTTGACTTTCTCAAAGTCCTTCAACCTGGCCACATCTTGGCCCCTCTTGATTCTCAACGTCTCCAACTTCTCCTGAAGATCTTTGATCTCGGACTTCAGTCCCTCGATTTCCTGTTGTTGGTGAAGGTTTTCCATTTGGACATTGATGGACGTTGACATGGCTCCTATGTCGGCCGCTGACACCTGGGACGAAAACATTCGTTCAGCTTGCCATTAACAACAAATAGCATCTGTGACACAAAGTCATGGTTTCATTTTAAAACACTGTTATGGTTTTAGTATTTGCAGACAATGCTCCCTAAACAAAATCATTTTCAATCCATTTCAAAAGGCCAGTCAAGCCAGAAACTATTAATAATAGTTAATAATTAAATATGTTTTAATTTTCAACTAACTCTTCCATGTTTAATCTTTCAGTTATGAATGCAAAATAACAAATGCTTTGCCTACAATAAACTGTGTCAAGTGCGAGCTTACTGCTTATTGCATCTGTTACCCACTGAATGACTTCGATAAATATTTAGAATTGCAACAGCAGTGCTCAGACATCCGATCAAAAATGTGGCCATCTTGAATAAGGTAATCGAGTAAAATAAAGTATGCATTATCAGGGTATAAAATCTTATTAATCGATTCAACAGATACAAAAAAGAATGGAACGAGGTCAAGCAAACAACCTGCTGCAGACTCGATGACATTCCCCAAAAGCACAAGGTGACTCACCCTAGAGACAGGAGTAGAAGACCCCTCAGTGACTTGGATGGGTACAGGAGCTACCTTCTCATGATCTCCTGTTGTTGCCTCACTTTTTGGCACAGAGACCGGTTGAACGTTGGGCAGAGAGTCGGGCTTGCTCGGCGGAGTGGTTTTCGCTTCCTGTGGATTTTCACTCTGCTTGGGAGATGTTAGGTCCGTCTTGGACGATGAAGTCGCTAACTTGGATCCAGGCTTCGAAGTGGGCTTCAGTTTAGAGTCTTGGACGAGGCTTTTGGCAGACTCGGCTGATTGGTTAAGTAAGTTTTAGTTCTCTGTTATAATTTTTAATTTGTGATACCAGAATGTGCGATGAGACTAGAATAAAGAATAAAGCATTTGATAAATTTCAACAGCTAGATTGAGAGATCAGGATGATTAATACAGGAAAATATGAGTCATTTGTTATGCAATAAAATGTTATCAAAGTCTAAATAGCATGAAAGAAGTAATAATGCCACAAGAAAGTGAATAATTTAATAAAAATGAATCAATAATTCAAATAACATGCAAAATTGGAGTAATTCAATGACTGAGTCACATTAACAATTCCAGATCTGAGATTCAAGTGAAAGTATTTTTACAATGACAAAGCATTTACTTAAATAGCCACACAAGTATTTCTCATGAAAATAATAAAAAATATATCATGCATCAGCAGAGCACAAAGTTAATCCACGCAAGATCCAATTGAAGATACGATTGAAAAGTGAATTCCAAAACGAATAAAGCAACAAGTCGTTAGTTCTTCAACAAACCTTTCCCAAGTGAAACACGTTTAACTCCAGTAAAACCATCTGAACGATTAGCAAAATTAAATTGATTAAAACTGTAAACTTAAAAACTTAAAGTATTCCATGCCATAAAAAGGCTTCAAAAATCTAAAGCCATTCCCTCTAAAATAAAATCAACTCATAATAACTTCAAAAATGATTAAAACCAAGACCCAAAATTGTCCAGCATCTTTTCAACTCAGAAAAGAAAACGTTTATGTTGGAGTTGCAGAAACTAAAGTGAGTTGCACCATTCTTATGAATTGCATTATTCTCATCAATGGAGCAATTGCAGAGCATGCAATAATAGTTTAGTGTATGATTTTTTGCTTTTTTGCCAAAGCAAAACCAAATAAAATAGCACATAAAACTAACACTGAAAATTCGTTAAAATCCTTTCAAAAGAGTTTTTGTTTTTAATCTATAGTGTTCCATTAGTGGAGAATCAGGATGGCTCTGCTGCTAATTTAATAATTTTATTAATACTAGTCTATTAACTTAATAATGTGCTTAACTATGTTTAATAATGTAGCAGATCTTTAAAAACACTTTAACTTCCTGGTCACGAGACATCTATTTGAATTATTTTCAAGAGAATGTTTAATAATTCAGAACATTGTTTTCATAATTAAAATTATCTGCAGAAAATTGCAGTAGCAACAGTCAATTTTTTGCTTCAAGAGCTGATCACTGAACCTGTCAGACTTTGCAAAAGCAATCATCCACAAATTGGTCGTTCGTGAAAGTAAGCTTCATTGCAACTGCTGTCCACTTTGATTTTCAAATGTTATTATTGCTACTAATGAGCAACCGGTCAATTATTTCCATGCATTTTGTTATTTTTCTCATTAATTAAATTAAAACATGAAGCCTTCATAAATTATAAACTGAAAATAATTTGCAGAACTTGCAATGAATATAATATAATAATGTTGTAAAATTTAGAAGAATCCATTCGGATTAGACCGTTTGGTCGTTAAAGGTCCAAGTTTTCTGCTGCACAACTATCGTTTATTAAGTAATTGTAGTAAATAAATTACATAATTACAGATGCTTATTGCATAATATTTGTAAACAATATATCATAAATATAGTCAAACTTTTAACAGCTATACAAACATTTGGCAGGTGTCTTGAGACCAGTGAGTCTGCTTGGCTTTTTATCTGTTTTCTCAGCACTTGCAAGATTCGATTCTGATCCATAGAATGAGGAAGAGGAGTCATCAACTATGGAATCATCTGCAGTGGGACTACCATCCACTGGTTGGAGCTGTAACATTCAAAATATATGAAGAATATTTTGAATTTATTTAAAAAAATAATTTATTGACTAACTATGGCCATCACCACAGAAACGTTCAATTAAACAAAACTAATTACAAGTTAGCCACCAGGAGACCTTTCAATTAGCAAGAAATGAGGTTAAAAGTTACAAGCCATTAGTCAAAAAGGTTAAGATTTTGCTTAACAGGTGTAAATGGTTAAACATCACTTTAGATCTAAATAAATATTGTGACCAACAAAAGCACTAATAGTGCAATTAAAATTTAAAAAAAAAACAATGCATACTGCCACCACAAGCATGATGATTCACCATCACCCTTTAATGAAATTAGTACTCACCAGCGAGTCATTTTCATTAAGCAGAGTTAGCTAACAAATCATTTTTATAAAAATGTAATCAACCTGACTGGCTATCATTTGAAGAATTAGCATTAAACTTATTGAGTCGTTGAATGTTACAACACATAGCCTGCAGGTTTTCATCCATAAAACTTGTTTTTCTCACAAACCTGAGAAGCTCTGACGAATATTCCATGGTTATCTGGGCAACTAAAATAGCTTTTCCCTTGAACTGTCCCGTTATTCTTTCCTTTTGGTTCATCTAATTCAACCCCAATCCATTTACCTGCAACCACCACGTACAAAATATTTATAAACTTGGAATTGTTATCTCTGGACATTTAAGATACAACCTGTCTGAAATAATGTTGTCCCGATGAAAGCAACAGTTCCCAAATCTTCCTTTCCAGTAATGCGGACTCTGGTCCCAACTTTGAAAGATTTTTCTGCCATATTCGTGTAATATAGTTGACGAATGCTTCAGCAACAACTGCTAAATCTAAATCAATAGTCGTAGGTATAAATAGTTATTTGTATTGTTGGTGCTTCAAAATACTTGCAATTATGAAAACACAAATTTTAAAAAACTAAAGTTGAAATTATAAATAATAGTTATAAATAAACGCCTTATGTAATACCAAGCAATCATTACTTGTAGTTTAATTTCTTTAACATAAAAAAAATGGTTATATCACAAAAATGTATGGATTTTTGTTTGATATAATAAATCATTGACAAAATTAATACGCTTGGCTTTATTATAGATATTAAAAATGTTATTTGTAATTGGTAATTTTAACATGTTGTTTAAAACGTTGAAATAAATTTATCATTGCACTCTTTGGTAATTGGTATTTTGATTACTAGAAGTTTCATATTCTGCGGTAAACACAGCGGGGTTATTTCATTTGGCCAGTCAGATGGAGCCGTTGTCAAAAACACCTGTACGAGATTTGGAAGATGATCAGAAATTAAATTTTTATTTTTCGCCATTTAGGCGAGATCGAAGCATTAATCCTCATTCGTGGGATAGCAAAATTAAGTTCTGGAATGACAGTATCATTGAACACTGTCAGGCTAATAAAAGGCTATCGTTCAATTCAAAAACATTACCAGAAAAATTATCACAAAAATCTAGAGTTCCTCAATGTTTGGATGTTGTCATCAATGATATGTTGAAGTCAGTAATTTATTTTTTCAAAAATAAGAGTTAAATTCTTTAAGAGATTTTTTTCTATGCAGGAAGGGCCTGGTGCAGAAATATTCGGATTACATGTACTCCTGTAACAGCAGCTGGGTTTCTTGGTCATTTAATTACTTTGTTACAAAACCGATCAAATGGAGTTTCAACAAGTTCGTCAAAGGTTCTTTAAACTGGGCCTACAGTTGGATCTCTGGAAGCACTGAAGAGGATTACAATCTTAATCTTTTTGGTCAAAAACACATCCAACTTCCTGATGAAGAATATGTGGTTATTGACTTAGTGAAAGTATGTTTATCATGTATTAATATCATGTGAATATTTTGTTGCATTAAATACAGATTTTGCAAATTCTATTCTGTTCATATGTTTTTGTTTCAGCAAGTTGCAAAAGATATCTATGAAAGACACAATGATTCCGTCATGTATGACATTACAGATAATGTCGTTGATTACAATGTCCTACGACAGAAATGTAGTGATTTGTGCTCAGACGAAAGGTCGTTCGAGGTTGCTCTATTGGAACTAAGCAGGCAGAAACTATGTTCACTTAAAATTGGACCAGATGGTGAAAAGGTTTTTTTTTAATAATCTATTATTGCATTTATTAATGAGATTTATGTTATTTAATTTTAAAACAAAAAAACTTATGCTTTCAAAATCATGGATTTGTTTTAATGCAATTATTGTTTAAAAAATTTAACACAAATTTTTAAGCTGAATATTCTGTTGTTAAGCTCAGAGAAAACTGATTTCTCATAAAATAATGATGTTTGTTTTTATTATATTTATTAGCTGATTGTGATGGTCACAAACAAGACTTCAAAGTCACCAATGTCTGGCAATGAAATGAAAATTCACAAGTGAGTTGCTTGCTGATTTGTCTATTTTCTAATTTGTTATTTTCATTTTTATGCCATTTGATATTTTGGATTACCACTTGATCTGGATGCTACTACATGTTTTTCATAAATAGAACTCGTTGCTTTGTTTTTTATACTGCTGCAATATAATGTAGTGATTATGTTTTATTACATGGTATATTGCTTTGCAGACTGAAGGTGACTCAGGCTAAAATGGAAGCTGAAGTAACAAAAATTGAAAAGCAGATAGATGAGTCAGTTTATCTTTTTTTGTTTAACATGGATTTATTGCTTAGTTAAAAATCCTAGGAATTAGAGTTTAATATCACAATTAGGATAATTACTACAAGGATCTGGGTTGATTTTCTAAGTTGATATAGTTGAAATAATATTATTATATATTATATTATTTATATATTGTATTAAAATATATTTATTTTATATTTCTCAACATGAAAATATTTTATGTAACAGGTGTCTTTCTAATGCCAAGGCAAGTATACAACAAGGAAAGAAATCCATAGTAAGTTTTACTTGGTGAATATATTTTGATGCTTTAATGATATCTGCTTTTTATCTGAGAAGATTAAAAATATTTGTCAACAATTTATTGGAAAATTAATTTCAAATGTGAATAAATGTAGTCAATATGAAAATAAATTCAAAGGCCCTGAAGCACCTAAAGAAAAAGAAAGCATTGGAAAAGACTTTACAGCAGAGGGATCAGGCCATTGAAAAGATTGATAACCTCATTAGCATAATCCAACAAACAGAATCACAGAAGGATGTTCGTACCACATTCAATTAATCTGTCTTTACCTCCATTTTGACTTTGTTACTGACCTTGGAGCTGTCACAAAAACTTGACAAGCAATTTAATGCACTTTTAGCACACCCAAAGAATGATTAACATAATTTATAACCATTTAATATTTTCCATTTAATAGGTGATTGATGCTTATTCATCTGGAGTTCAGGCATTCAAGGGACTGAGGGAAAAAGCAGGTTTGTCTGAGGATAAGATCGACGAGACAATGTCGGACATTCAGGAGGTTGGGAGTCAAATTATTAAATACTGTCACGTGTTTTTAGTACTAGTAATTAAGATTTTAAATTCTATATATCTCTTAGTTTTTTGAATTTTATCAATTTTAAAATTATAATTATATCCAAATGTCAAATTATTCTCAAAATGTTTGATAAATTAATGAATATTTCCTAATGAGAAATGTCTTATTCTACACCCTTCGAAGATTTATATTATATATATATATATTACATTGTATTATATATATATATTATACATAATATACATTATACATATATTATACATTATAGTAATTTGAGTGGCTTCTGTAAATTCAGGCATTTGAGGCAACAGAAGACATAAACCAAACGATTTCAAGACCAATTACTGACCTAAATGATGCAGACCAGGATGACCTTGAAGCAGAATTGAATGATATTCTTGGAATCAAAGATGAAGACAAGGACTACCTGAAAGGTGCTGCATTTATAACCATTATTCATATATACTTATATGTAGACATTTATAACCATTATTCATATATACTTATATGTAGACATATAATATGTAGACATTTATAACCATTATTCATATATACTTGTAGACATATTCCATATTTTGCTGTTTATAACTTTAATATTTATTGGTACATTTACATCTCCAAGCGACAACGGGCAGATAAAAAAAATAAAATATTTATAAAATACTAAAAAAATTTATTTTTATTAAATTTCGAGACATAATTTTCAACATAAGATCAATTTTTACAGACATTTTGGATCTGCCAGATGTACCCACCCACGAGCCTCGAGTCACCCCACCCAGGAAAGAAAGAATGCCGTGGGGATATCAGAATTAATTTGTGTTTTGTTGAGCAATTGATTCAAATAAATTCAATTTACCGATTTAGCTGAACTATAAAACATTACATATTATGTTCCTAAGTTGGAGAAACAGCGAAGTCTGTACATTTTGTGGTATCTGTTCTGTTTTTGGTTTCATTGGTTGAATCACTGGATGAACACGTGGACAATTTCAGGATGTGCTTGATAATTAATAAATCAGAAACAAAGTATTAAGGGGCCTTAATACTTAATACTATCTAATAAGAAATCAATTCATCATGAAATGGTGCAGTTTTGGATTCCAAGGGTATTTGCTGAGAGGCACTCTCTCAGAATGTTATTAGCGATTATTGACTGTATATAATTATACGTATAATTTATTAAAGTAAAATTAGCAATGCTGGCACACTACATTGCGCTGGTATTACAAAGCATTACATAACATACTATCATAAAAGGTCCTATTCAATAAGAAGTCGATTCATCACAAAATAGTCCAACTCAGGATTTCACATGAATTTGCAGAGGGGCAAATTGGTACTTGGTACATTCACCAAGATGTTGGTTTAAGATCCAACCAATGACTGAAACAACACATGGAAGCTGCGACTCTGACGAAAGCGTCTGACCTCATGTTAATCTATGGCCCTATTAAAACTAATTCCTAGATAATCCTAAGAATTATAAACTCTTAAATCCAAATTTTTTTCCCAACTCTCAGATAAGGTTCTACACGATATTGCCATTGTTCCTTTTTCGCTTGAGACAGATTTTACTGTTTATTTTTTAACACAATACTGACCATGATTCATGCAAATATTTTTTAATATTACTGCTGTCATTTCTAACACTATTTCAGATTTTATTCTCTATCATCATCATCATTCTGGCCAGGTTGACTAATCAGATGCCTAAAAACAAAACAGTTCATGAAACTCATTAATATTAATTAATATTAATTAACTATTGCCAGTTAATTCAAAACTAGGAATTTCTTACCAGGCACACTTTGCAAGGCTAGCCTGTCGTCTGACCAGCCTCTTGTGATCGGAAAGTGAATCGGCGAGTTTACGGATGGCGTCTGCCTGCCCAGGGAGGAGCAGAATTGGAGGCAGGTGTTCAGGCAACAAAGTCAGGCACTTTAAGGCTTCTATTCTGACAACCTGATTAAAAAAATGGATATCATAGCTCAATAACTTATAAATAGCCCACAAATCATAGCTCAATAACACATAAATAAGCCTGATTGAACGATATTCCATGTCAGAAATAAGCTTGAAATGTAGTTGAACAAAAATTAATAAACCCATTACATAATCATATACCAGTTATTTTATAATAATTGTTTGCTAATATATTGATATTAAATAAATGAATTATTTACAATAATTTAAATAATTTCTAAATTCAACTCACCATATTGTCAGGATACCTGCTCAAAACCAGGAGTCTGGGTGTAATGTCATCCAGGTATTTTCCAATCACTTGCGGTGAGGAAACTATAAAAGACTGCAGTGCTGATAACGATGGCATCCAAATGTCCACGGCATCGCTCTTATCCAAAGACTGAATGAGGAGTGGAAGAATCTGAAAGGAATGTGATTAGGGAAGTCATTTTGAGAAAATAATCAAGGTTATTTATAACAATCAATTAAAGATTTAAGCTGAATCTGAAGATTTAGAAACTGGCATTTAAATTTAATTCTGAAAGCAACATCATAAACTGGCAGCTATGATTAAAACTAAATTTGTAAAGTTTTTGCCTAACTAGTGACTCACCAGTTTCAGTTCCTGATGAATGACTTGTTTAGGCACAAACTTGTTCATATAGGACATGGCCTCAAGGAAGTTCTTCTTGAGTTCTGAAATTCAATCAACATTATGTATTTATTAGAGTAAACATTATAATAATTACCATATGTTGTGATTATCAATATTCCTATGTTAGTGTAATGCACTGTTCTGCCTCAGTCTGCCATCACAGAATGGCAAGAACTTAACTTAGCACTTAATTTCCATAGAAACAAAACAAAATTCACCAGGCCTGCTCAGATGGAAAGCATCGGTGAGCCTGTAAATGGTCAAAGCAAAGAACCTCTGCTTGTACATGAGGGTGACGTTCGAGTTCAAGGCCGGTGACAAGACTTCGTCAAAGTCACTGAGAATGTTTTGAAATCCTTCGCTCGAATGGGAGGACAAACGAGGGGAGGAAAGCATGTCCACCATCTTAAAAATATAATTTGATTTATTATTTAATTATTATGGTTATAATAGCCAGCACATGTCATCAATGACATAATTATAAATAACATTTATTTTAATTGTCCATGTAATATAAGTCCGATCTTTGGAACAGATTTTAATAGAAAATTTAGAAAATATAAAACTTCTTAAATCCCTAATAGTCTGTTATTATTATTTAATATTAATATTCATAATAGAACTTTGTTATTGCTTTGTTATAGAAGTCATTATCACTATTATTATTAATAATATCATCATCACCATCATCATCATCGACATCATTTCAAACAGACCTGATTAGCAAAAATCGTTTGCTTTCCATGGTTCCTGGCCACAAGAGCCTTGGTCATCCAACCCCAAAGTATGCAACTTCTCCTCAGCAAATTCTCATCTCCTTCACCTTCCTTGCAAAGGATGCCAAGTAACTCATCCTCTGTTCTTTCAATCATTTCTTCCAGAAAATCACCTGATTGTTGGCATTATAATAACAATTGTTTAATTGTTAATAGCAATTGCTTCTAATATGATAATAATTCCAACAGATGTACTTTATAAATAATAATAGTAATAATAATAATAACCCTGTACATGAAAATCAATCACATTAGGCACATGGGTATCATGTTTATTTAGTTAAACATGAATTTTAAAATGATGCTTCAGTCATTAATTGGTGCATGGTTAACTTGTAAATGAATTTACTAACAATATTTTACTAATTATAATATAATTTACTAATAAATATTGCTTCAACTAATTTTTAAATTTCACCAATTCAAACAAGTTTGACAAAAAACTCAAATGCTATCCATTAACAACATGGAGTGTCTTTTGAGCAAATGCACTGAATCAACCCTAACCCTGCAACGTTTTGTTGATCAGAGCAGCAAAACATTTTGAAGCCACGACTGAAGTTTGGCAGTCGTTTGCACTTCTTGCAACTTCGAAGCACGATTTCATCACTTTCTCGATGTCTTTCACTTCATTCTGATTTTTAAACAAACCTTTATTAATGTAATTAACCATTATTAATTAACCATTTATTATAAATGTAAAATACAAAATTAATTACAGTTTAAATTTTAAATCCAATAAACTCTTTTTAAAAACATGGAACAACATCAGCAGTAAATGTTCCCCCATGTAATTACAAAAGTAATTCATAATCAAATAACTTTTTTATTATTAAACAAATAAAAATATTTGTTCTCAACATCATGCTATTACTAACAAAAACTTCAAACAACATCATCATCATCTTCCTACCTGATTCTTGACAACACAAACGGTAGCTAAAACGAGATGGAGAATTGTTTTCAAGCGACTTTCATTCCTAGCTGCCGGGTCCTCATCATCCTTCGGCAACATTGTTTTTTAAGTTTAATGAAATTAAATCAATTACTTAAATTAAGTTAAATCCATGAGTTTAATTAATTCATTACTTAAATCCATTTTTAACATTATTGCTTTAAAAGTTAAACTTTCATTTCAATAACAACAACAATTTTTTTAAATTTGAGTTTGCATTTATTTTTTTTTGACAACCAAAAGAGATTAAATTGAAAATATTATTTTATTTTAATACCTCACCTTATTCACAATTGGCTTCAAAGTCTCCAAAAATAGAGACACATTCTCCTCTACAAAAGTCAAAACTGATCTGAAATTAGAAGTTTAAATGCCGATGAAAACTATAAAAATATTCTATTTTGGTCTTAGATTGATAAAGTAGAATATTATTCATCTTACATCTTCAGTATAAGATTCATCAAGAAATAAATGAATAACAATCAATTCATCTAAACCTGGAACAACAACATAAACAAAAATACACCTCACCTCAAATCGCTTTTCTCCATGACAACCCTGATGCATTTTGCGAGTTCCTCGACCAATCGTTCGATTTCCCCGTCGTCCGACTCCGCCCCTCCTCCGATCCCGGTCGCTTCCGAGATTTTGAATGCAGAGTCTCGGCAGCTTCGGACGAATTCCGAGGTCGGAAACTCCGGGGTTTCGAACTCGAGATTCGAATTCACCAGGTGCAACAGTCCTCGAATGCAGGATGAAATGACGCTCGTTCCGTGGCTCCCGTTGTCACCTGGATGTTGGAACAAGTGGGTGGTTGATTATAATAATGAATAATTTAGTTGATGAATTATTAATAAGAAAAGAGTATAAATAGTAATGAACATCATTGAGAAAATTATTTATTGTCAATTACTTTTTTTGGTATATAGGGTTATTATTATTATTATTATTGTTACAAGCATATCTATAACCTCTATTGGAATTACTATCATAACAGAAATGATTGCTATCATGGTAATTATAATACCAACAATCACGTGATTTCCTGGAAGAAAATTATTATGGAATAAGAAATCTCTTTAAAAAAATTTGCAAATAAACAAATCTTTAAACAAATATTCTCACTCATTTGAGATATTATTTGGAACAGTTCTGAGCTTGCACATTCAACCAAACCCCTGCCAATCGAGACGTGAGCAACCGCCACAACCAGATGTCCAACCTTGTCCACGTCGCAAGTTTCCGATGATGTAAACTCTGCAGGCAACAAATATTTCGTTTAAGCATCAAAGGCTTTAATTCAACAACATTGAATAAAATGATATCAACATATCATAAGAAATGATATCAACATATCATAAGAAATGATATCAACATATCATAAGAAATGATATCAACATTAATTCACAATATTAGATATTATCACTGTTGGCAAAACTATAAAATCTTTTACTTTCAAGCCAAGATTTACTTTCAAAACACGATCTAATGTTGCATCAAATAAGGCCAAAACAAAACATATTATTAAAGACTTAAATCAATATAATAACTACTTTGCTTTAAATTGCAATAAAATCATAAACGTTTTGTAATTACTATAATAGTTGGTAAACCTAGTAATGCAATCATAGTAACCACAAGGAAAGCCTTACTCACCAGAGGTCAGTGATGATAATAGTTTTGGAAGGACGACTTCTTTGCACAGATCCTTCCTGACGAACGAGAGACTCTCCAATGAATCGAGAACAGATTTCCTTAGAAAAATATTTTTAATTTAAACATCACGATTCAATTATCATATCCTGGACCATGAATATTCAAAATGCATAAATTATAGGGCAAATGGCCTGTAACCAACCATGGATATTATTAGCACCATTATAATGTTAAATTCTAAGTTTAATGACAAAATATTACAGTTAACAGTGTATAGTGATTCTCATTTAGTTATCATGCCTTCTTAAAATTCATCACTAGCAAACTTTTGTAATGCCTTAGAGTCAGAACCTCACGACATCCGTCGAAGCTGAGATGGCAAGTTCTGTCAGGTGTTCCACCACTCCTCTCTTTTCCTCCTCCGTAAAGCAACCCGTCGCAACAAGTACGACTGAACCCCATGCTGACAAGGTCAAAAGGTCGGGGTTCTGACTTCTCCCGATGTCGATGACGACGTCGAGAATTCTGTGCTTCCTGGTTGTCAAAATGGCCTCCTTGATTTCAGGGATGCAATTGAGATTAACATCGCTTGTGCTGAGCATGTCTGAAGCAAGAAAAATGAAAATGATGATCAATTAGAAAAGAATTTTAAATGAAATTAACAACAATTGTTAAATTTATTGATTACTTAATATTTAATAGCATTATTAAAATATAGAAAAATACAATTGAAAATAATTCCTCAACACCACCTTCTTTGGGAGTTTTGTTGGAGTCAATAAACATGAGAATGGATCTGACTATGTGGGCTCTTGGAGCTGCCTGCATTAAATAATTAATAAATATAATTAACCAAATAACAAATAATTCCTAAGCAAGAAGTTTAAAAATTAATTTATTCCATAACTATTACTAACTAGGATAACAGCATTCGGGCCTAAAATTCAACATAAAGCATAAGACTGCAGTGATATTGATAATCACAACTGTCATCTTTACCACCATTACCTGCTTCTGAATGTCAAACTCCTTCAGGAGGGAGTCGATAATTTTTCCAAGAAGATGCTCGCAAGACTGAAGAGAGGCGAAGGTGACGTGGAACAGGATTTTGATCGACTGATGAAAGATCTTCAAACTAGTCTCTTGAAGGTACCTCGAGCAGTCTGTAAAAGTGATTGGAAAAACAATGATTTGATATGCTTCGTTGACGTCTCAATTACAATTCATCTCGGTGAATGACAGCTTTATTTGTAAAACATCTAACCTTTGAAAATCGAATCCAAGAAGTGGATCAAATTCTGATTGTTTCCTTTTGATGTTGGCTGAAATCAGTAGCAGTAACATTCCTATTTTATTAAACAACAACAACAACACTCTAAAAGACAGCAACAACAAACCTCATTCCCAACTCCACCTTCCTCTGACAAATTCCTCACCATGGCAACGAGGGCCGACAGGCATTTAGCCTCGACATCAGTTTCGGATGAAAACATCTGAATTTTAGAAGCCATTCTTTGATATTTTCTCACAAATGAAACGTGAATAACGAGCAGGATTAAACAAATCCTGATCATAACTTACATCACGTCTGATCATCCCCCAAATTCTGTCGGAAAACTCGGCAACTTTTTCGGGTTCGTACATTTTGCAACAGGCACTCTGGACAAAGGATGTTGTGGCCATTGAGTATTACAAGTTCATTATGATAATGAGACAAAATATTATATTGTCTATATTGGCAACAATAACAATGATAATGACTGATAATATATCTCAAGTAATAAACAGCCTCTTGCAAATAGATTTTAAATAGAATTAATTTCTAATGAAACAGTTGGCAGCACCAGATAATCAAGCGAGTCCGTCTTGGAGGTCACAAGGTCAGAGGTCATCTTCTCAAGGAGGAGTGGAAGAGAAAAGTCTGCAAAGTCAGGCGAGGCAGTGAAACAAGTTTTGAGTGCAGTTGAAAGGTCATCCCTTGTTATCTTCCACTCGTAGTTCGATCCCTGCAGAAATTATAATTTTTTTTTAATTAAATGTTAAAGTATTATTTTTTGTTATTTAAACATTTTTCCAATTTAATGCAAAGCAAGAAATCAAAGTATTTTCATTAGAATGAGGCAATACAAATTCAGATGGACTTTGTGCACTCACAGGTGTGAAGTCGATGGGAAAATATTCACTCAGGAGTTCAAAAAGATCTTGAGCCACAACTCCTGCAATCCAATTACTTTTGTAACGATTTAGAGTCAGAACCTTACGGCATCCGCAATTAAAAAATTAAAACAATAATTAAATTTAATCGGAACATAATAATTAATTTTAATATAAACACAGAATGATTTCTGAAGCAGCTGCTGGCTGTGAAAAGCAGTCACAATGGCAAAAGCAGGTCACAACCAAGAAAGCTTCAGGTTGGTGCAGTTGGCAAAAAAAAGGGCATAAAGGGGGTAGGGACTTGCACTGTTGACTGCTGATGGATTACTTGTATTATATTATTGTATGCTATTAATAGTAGCAACAATCAGTTGATTAATAATTAATCACCAATTAACATATTTATTTATTTTTATTTATTTTTCTAAGCAATATGAAGGGTCATGAAGACCACTTACACATTTTGTAATAGCGTTACAAACACAACAGAAAATAGAGTGAAACAGAAAATCAAGTGATTAAATGTTTCAACCAACCAAGTGGAATATTGGAGGCAATGGTGGAAATCATGCCGAAGATGAGGAGCAGGTTCCTAGGATCTCTTTCGCTTTCAACCATTTGAACAAAACCCATGACAAATTCTCCGTTCATTTCCTTCAGTACTTTTTAAAATTCAGAGTTTGCAAATTTATTTATTTTCAATATTGCAATGCATTGATCTCCAAAATCATATCGATGTAATTAAACAAAATCTTAAACTGTTTAAAAATTTGAACAATAGTAATAAAAATTTATTTTATGTCATAAAAGAAAAAAAATATTGAGTATGTTCAATTTAACCTTCGAGATGTGCTTTGATGAAGAAGTCAAAGACAGAATAAATCATTGACCTTCCATTGTAATCGAGCGTCTGCACTGTTAGATCCCTGAAGATGGATCTAATGGTTGCTTTCAATGCAGTGGGGGATAAGGCTTCAGCCTGAGCCTTAAATAGATAATTGATCAAAACTATTATCTTTAGATTTACATGGCATATATCAGCTAGTTGAAATTAGCACATTGATTTTTGAAGTAGCAATTCAAATTTTTCAAATCACAACTCTTAATGTAGAAATAAAATTAAGTAATCTTGACATTGAATTTCATCAATTCATGACAAATTGGAGAAGTTGCATAAATATTACCAACCAGTGCAGCAAAACCTTTCAAGCTTGCAGGAGCAATGAGAAAATTATCTGTAAACTTTGCACAGAAGAAATCCAAAAGAACTTCAACTGAAATTGTTAGTTAAATTTTTAAGCATAACATAAAAAAAAGGGAAAACATCATTGTTGCCTGTTATTATCATCAATAAAATACCAACAAGAATCTGATTTACCTTCATTTTGATTGAAGAATGATGCTTTTAATTTGCTGACAACATCAGAGAGCAATTTTGTAGCATTGAGTCTAATATTTCCATCAGGATCTGTTAATCCAGGTCTGAATAAAAGTTAAGATTGTCTTAATATGCGGAAAAAAAAACAGAATACCCGAAATAATAACCTTCTGACATTATAATGAATCATGGTTGCTAAGTAATGATAAAAATGGAACTAGCATTAAGAATATAAATTATTTGAACAAAAGCATTAGAACTGACCCGATACTTTGAATGAAATCCAAAAACTCAGAATTCGTGGTTTCAAGATCTAATAATGTCAGTAATATATTATTGTCAATTTGTTGATGGCATGCAATAACTATAATCAACAAAATAATATTTGTAAGTTGCTAATAAAGCCCTTAAATGTAGTACTTATATAGCACGTTTAACATGAGGTTTTGATTCTGTACAGAAAAGAATGTAGCTACAGACAATTCTCGAGTCTGCTATCTTAACAATACATTTGCAAAATTATAAACAAAATTACCTGATACTATCAATCTAACATTCTCTTCTTTCAATCCATTCTCAACACAATTCCTGACGACCGCACGAAATCCATCTAAAGCCATGTTTACTTTTGAAAATGTATAAAAGTTGAACAAGTCCCAGTTTTTATGCAGAGGAAAAAAACGTCCCTGTATTAATTTTTATTAAAGTTTCTTTCTATTTAAATATAAAATAGTAAAATAACATTAAATATATTTAATTGTTATATTTAATGTTATTTAATTTAATGTCACTAAATGACGAATTAACGCGTCCTAAACGAATCACTAAACATGGTCATGCTCTTAATTAGTTCGACCCACCAAGTTATTATTTGAAACGATGGCCTAAACCATGCCGAATATGTGTTCGAAACCTATTTGCTATTTGATAAAAAAAAACGCCACTAAAGTTATTTATCTGGGGATAAGTTCATGCCAACATACTCGAAAAACAAGTGATCAATAAAATTTTTAAAAATAGGATAATAAACAATTGTGCGAAAGATTAATAGGTTTCAATATTTCGTGCTTCATCAAGATAATGAGTGTTTGGATTTTTTTTTCAATTTGTCTAAAAATTGAAATCTTGACATCTTGACCAGGAAGATTCTTTTAATCTAAAAATAGTAAGCGAATGAACAATGTTAATGAGTGAGCCATAGTTAGCCTGTTGTTGAAGAAAAATAAGAAAAAGATTAGAAATTAACATGGCAAAACCCAATCTGAAATGGAAAGGGTTCAGACAAAGAATTGAGGGCAGACGATGAGCTGTATTCCTTCGCCTCTCATAATCTCGTATAACAATAAAGTGTTTGTTATTCTGCCAGCTAGCCTGAAACTAAAAAGTTGAAAAAAACCTTAAAGGTTATGGGTCGAAATAGGCCAACAATCCAAAATGTTTCATTGGACTGAAAACAGTTGAATTATTTTTCAGAGGTTCTTTGTAATTCAAGCAGATATAAATAGCATCGTCGGGGGAAACAAATAGAAGACAATTTGATAAACGACGACCTGTCCGACTTCCTTTGCGGAACTTTCTCGGAAAAAAAATAAAAGTCACGAATAATTATTGTAATTATGGGCAAACATATTAAATTCTGATCAGGAAGCTTGTTATGTCACACTTAGTGACTCACATCACTATTATCTTGAATTATGTTATTGAATGTTTATTTATCCGATAACCAAATATCTGATACCACAATCACTTTCTAGGACTAAGCTTCTCAGAGGCCTAAGAGCCATCAAGAATATCAGCAATTACCAAGAGCAGTGTAAGATTTACGTAATAACCACGACATTTCGCAACTTCTATTTATAAATGTGGAAAAAACGGTTTATAACTTTAAAACGGGATCTGCCAGTAGGTTCCTCTCAGTCGAACATATTTGGATAAGATCAACATTTACGTGTAACAATGTATTTCTCTGGAAAACTATTTTAATTTCAAATTATAATGGTAATTATTATTATTGTTATCTCCTTCGTTATAATTTCTTAACAGACAATTAATCGAAAGATGAGAAAAACAAGTGGATGACACAAGGTTGGCCAAGTTTCAATTAATTAAAAGAATATTTTTTTAAATTGTTACATGGATAGGATCAATGGTTAAGAGGTCTTTTTAGGGCCAAACTCGAGCTATAAATTATTCAAGTTCCATTTTCAAGCAAATTGATTGTTAAATAGAGTAGCAGATGTAATAATAATATTATTAGTACTAGATGTAATAATAATATTGTTATTATCTATTATTGTTACATCTATTATTATTATAATTATTATTGTTGTTGCTGTTATTATTATTAACAATGATAATAATTAACAATAATCATAATACTAAACTTGTGCACAGATAATTGCTAAACGTGGTCGCTATTACGACTGTAGTCCAGATACTAAACGAATAGAAAGAACAAAAAAAATTCTCAGAAAATATTTTTTATGTGTTTTATGCGTCTTTAGAACAAGTTAATTACAGAATCGAGGACCCTTGAAAGGCAATTTAAAGGGTGTGTCTGTCCATGGGAACGTGTTTTAAAATAAATAAAGTAATTCCACAAAGACATTAGTGATTAAAAGCATTCGATTATTGCCACTGATTCGTAATGTCAACAAAAAAATGGAGTGGAATCCTTAAATAACTTTTAATCCTTATAAATAGGATGTCGAGATAGAATTGGATTTGGAAAAATGGAGCGAGAAGAAAGTATAAAAGTCAGAGAGAGATTCTTTCTTTAGGTTTCGGTTCATTTGAGGTCATCACATTAAGACCTTTGAAGTCATTTGAGTAAATAATAAGCAGTATATTATTATTATTATTATTTTAGTATTATTATTAGCGCAGGCGCATCCAACACATTGCAGAAGCTCTTATTATTTGAAATAAGTTTGCTTTGTAATACATCGAACGTTTCATTTAATGATTACATTTTGCACCAACAACATTTCTGATTCTAGACCCACAAAAACAGAACTCTCAAAATGTATTAATAATAAAATAACAGATAATAAAACGTAAATAGTTATATATCTTTAGTAGTTTTTAAGATGAATTAAGATGAACACGCCTCAAGTTTTGCTGTCTCAACCCCATTCTTTTATGTCACACTTTGTCGAATCTTTGCTTCTTGTGAAATTGTACTTCTCAAGGAAACACGTGATATAATATCATGTTATAACGTTATCCAGGTTATCCACGCAGAAGCGAATAAAAACTTAAATCTCAAAACGTTAAAAAGTCCAAAACAGCAAACAATTTAATTGAAAATTAGAATTATAAATAAGAAACGTGCTTTTTATGTAGCGATGTGACGAAGCAATAACAGCTGCGGGTTCAAGGACGTTTAGATTCGTTGGTCTAGCTGAAGCGAAAAGAATTAAAAGCCAGCTCTGCCGTGTTGTATTGTTGGCAGCTGTTTGACTTTTTGCCTCACAAGTCGCCGAAGTGCATTGAGCATAAGCCTTCAAAACATCACTATTTCTCTCAGAAAAATGCACTAAAATTCTCCAGAAACCTCTTAAGGACCAAAAGTAGTTCGATGACTCGATGACTCGAGTCAGGAATCGCCAGTTATTTCAAGCAACTTGGAGAACCGCCTTTTTGGAATTCGTCGAAGCGTGACGCGAAACGCCCTTGTGGCGTTTCTGAGTCTCTCATATCGTTCACACGTATCCCTCCGATCAATTGCCACAAGCAATCCTTTGTTCACTTCGACGTTTCTCATTCGCAGCAAAAACATTCCATGGTCAACAAGAAAATGATTTACTTTCAGAAAAACCTGGCAAATAATAAATAAATCGTGGAAAATCAAGTCATTCATTTGATTAAATGTCAAACATAGCAATTAGACAAAATGTTGCCAGACGAGATGCAATTTAGGAAAATCCGCAGTTTCGACTGCATTTGCTGTCTATAAATAGTCTTGATTTGCATTCTGTAATTAATGGCCAGGGGTGGCCTATAGCCAGCGGGTCTTTTTGAAGAGAACAAATCTTTGTTTATTTCAAGTTTTTGATAAATTTTCAATAGACACGGAAGAATGTTTGGTTTTTAAACTTTCGCTTCGAAAACTTCATTTTGGCCGATTTATGATCGATGTTTCACTCGATGAATTAATCATTATTTTAAGGTCAACAGTGGAAATTTCTCAGGACCCGACTGAGACAAGAGTGCCGTTTCATTGCAGAGAACGAATACTGATATAAATAATTAATACTTTATCGTATCAAAATTCATTAATTAACTGTTTTATTCAATAAAAGAAATACGCAAAAAGTTATTTCTCAAGTACGAAATCAAATCAAAATCAATCCTCAACATAGCCTAACGTATCAGAGAAGTGGTACAAAAATAGCTCGCTGGGAATTCATTCAGGTAGTTCTCAAAGCTAATAAACACTAACATCGGTGATTACAGCTCCAAATCCTGGAAGTATGTAAAGCACATGAAAGTTTCGTTGTCATCTTGCAAACATTCTTAGTTAAACAGGCAGAGTTTACGGAATAAGATGGAAATATTATTGCATTAACATAATTACTGGCATAGTCTGGGCATATAAAAGACACTTCATAGGCCAGGCTCCTTTGAAACTTGCAAGGGTTCAGGTGATTGCAACCATTTGCATTTCGGTCTCGATTACTTTCGACTTTTAGGGGGTCAAATTCCTCGACTACAGAGTAACTGTTTACTATTTCCCTATTCTCGGTCGAATAGTTATCGTTAGATCTCCGTATAAGCGTCTATTACGTTGTTTATGGTCATGCCGGGTGTTCAGTATCTCACTGGTGAGAAAAGCGCCGATGCCGCCGTTTTCCATGAGCGTCTAAACGGTAGGACCTGCTCACAATCTTGCCTCGTCAGGGAAAAAAAGCTAGATCGTCAGGGATCGTCACGTGTCGCAAAATTAATTTTCGTCATCCTCATCGTCTTCCTCGTTCTGCTCCTCGTCGGGGCTGCCGTCGTCTTCGCCATTGTCTTTTCCATCCTGAGGCAGCTCCAGAATAAAGTCGAGATATTGGAAAGTCGTGTGCACTACCTGGAAAGATATCGGGACAGATTTCCACAAGAAGTAAGAAATCTACTTGTGGATTCTTATAATAATTAGCCTAATTTTTCTAAATCCAAATCTAATTAAAAGCTATTTTTAAATATTTAAATCAGACAGAGATTGAGGACAATTCTAGCAATCCCTTCACAATTCCCGAATCCGTGGACGAATCACGTGTCCTTCCCTGGAAATCGCAGAATCGCAATAAGAGGACAGTAAGAAAACCAGTGCCAGACAAAAGCAAGACTTCGGTACTTTGAATTTTATGTTACCTCATGTCGCATGCCTTCGTCGCGCCAGTTGGCTGCTGCACTTGTGGATGAGAATATTTCAGCGGGTTCTGTCTCTTGCAGCGATTGGAAGGGCCGATATTTTAAATTTTATTAAAACTTTATTAATTAATCCTTTGTTAGTTAGTTTGTTATCTTAATCTAGTAACTCCAATATACTATCTTCCCGTGATTGCATTATGAATAAATGACTGCGATGTGGATCTGGCTATCAGTATGAACTGGCAGCAATCCTAATGGTTGACGGAAAAAGCCGATGGCTTATTTTGTTTTATTGAAACTCACAAAAGTGATGAAATATTCTTGATGTACTTACTTTAACTATGGTTGGGGCTAATAATAATAATAATAATAATTTATTTTGGTAATAATTTAACAAGTTTACTCACTAACCACAAATTGTGATTTAAAGAATATGTTGCGCTATAATCGATCAAATAATACAAGGATGTCCTTGGCTGATGATTTGAGCCTACAATTTGTATGAGCACGAAATAATTACCAATTTCCTCTCCATTAGAACGAGGAATATTATAAATTATTTTTATTACGACCAAGTTATTATTACCTTTATTGCAGTAGTGTTATTTTTTTTGTCAGGCCAGAAGATATACGACATCGTTGGCCTCGATACACATGGAAATGGTCAGCGGTTCACAGCGCAGGAAGCGAAGTGAGTCCAATCAACGCGATATTTTGGATATGAGGATGGTCGCAGGTCATTGAAGTGAAACAAATTTTTAAACGTTTTAACTCGCATAATTAATGAATTAAAGTTTTTTTAATCACTTTTAAGTGTCGAAACTTTATGTATTTCTCTGATGGAGATTCTCGCGGATAATTTTCTCTTGCTCATCATTTTTATTCAAACAAGTTTTCCCTAAGTTTTAAACGAAACAGTAACAACGTACCTAAATAGATTTAATTTGATTTAATTTCAAAACCTTAAATTCTGACATCGAGATCATAACGATATAGATCCATCTGCAGAAAACTCTAGCCATCTCTTGTGGAAGGTTTCAGACTGGGTTCCTCGGCGCAACAGGGAAAACTACAAGCTCGAAGATTCCGAGGAACTTGCCGGAATTGGTGTCAAGCGCAGGGGACTCTACTTCGTCTATGCCCAAGTTTGTTTGTTGTAAATTTGGTCTTGACATATTTGAATGGCCTTGAGATGGCGTTCTTGAATGAACATTAATTCATATGCGAAACGAGCTGTTCCAATAGATCAGAGTTGTTTAATTCTATTCAATTGTCCTAGGTTACCTTCAAACGTGTGGTTGAACGGTTGAAAATGATTGACCGTCCTCATTTCAGGTAGTGTTTCGAAATCTCGGAATGAACAACATAGTCTCGATCAAGACACCGACGCGAGAATTCACGAGATGCTACGATGGCGTGGACCACGTCGACGACTCGTCAGAGAAGCTGAAGACCTGCTACACTGGAACCGTGGCTCTCATAGAAGCCAACGAAACCGTCACCGTGCACAACTTGTACGGGCACGACATACACGCAGAGTCCGTCTCTAACTTCTTCGGACTAATAAAACTCTCCGACATTCCGTGAGCGAACTGACAGACAATGCACAATTACTAACTCCTGCAACTTCCTAATGAAAATAATGTTTTAATCGATGATAATGTTTCCAAAGACAAGTCTCCAGAGTCGATTCTTAATTTTATTATCAACTCCAGAACAAACAAACAAACAAAAAACCGCGTCTCAAAAAAATCAGAAGAGACACGTCCGAAGGCACGAAGCTTGAATCACTCGAGTGCAACTAAAGTCAGATCTCACCAACGAGACGAAGTAATCGCTTTAATCTCACGCAGGCCAGGAAAATAAAGGAAAACAAAAAAGTTGATCAACTCTGGATGACTTGGCTCTTTAATCAACAACATCTTGTACTAAAATGAGGGATGAGTAAACCTTCTATGGTGGGGTTTTCATTTCTTTGCAACCTTCTTTTTCCACTCTTCAAAACCGCCCGGATAGTGGCGCGCCCTGGAAATCAAAAACAAACTGTAGAAAATCACAAATCAAAATGCGCTAATAATGAAGCACGTGCCAATCCGCAAAACACGCTACATCAAAATCTAGAAAGGGAATACCTCCTTTTTAATTATCGTTAATCATTAACTTCCTAACTTTAACGTATTTTGATTCATTACTTTTTAAGTATTACTATATTGGTTTATTAATTTATTACTCCATACATAAATAATAGAGAAACATGTCAACATATTTGTCGATAAGATTGAACTTGATTATTGTTACCTCATTAAAATTAGCCAAATAAAATGACTTTAAACAATTAATGTACAAAATTGACTGAAATCAAGTGGCAGTCACCACCATTAATTATGTTGCAATAAATTGTGTTTCATGTCAAAAGTTGTCACTCCAGAAAGATTAAAATATAAAAAAATTTATGCAGTTACAGGTTTTATAATATTTGAATCACTGTTAATTTGATGTTAAAAACATAAATTTATGAAGTATTGTTTCAATAACCATCAGAAACCTTAAGATACGTTCATCTTAAGCCGATCAAACCTTCGTAACATTCTAACATTTAATTATTTCAAATATTTTGGTCAATTTATTTTAATAGTTAAAGAAATGTTACTTTTTATATCCCATTTTCTGAAGTATCTCAAGAGCTGCTGAGCTTTTAACAGAAGAAAGTCCATAGAAAACTATCAGGTTTGATTCATCAATTGTTGGTTTCCTAACTTTAAACGTTTGCTGGAACTCTTCTTCAGCCAAGACCATGCTTGACTTTAGTTTTGTCACTGAAATGGGAAAAAACGTTTACAAATATGATTGAAAGATCAAAAAACAATCTCTTCAACCTACATGGAATATTGATAGCACTTGGTATCGTTCCAGTTTCACTGATTTCTGAGGCATCACGCACATCAAACAAGAACTTGTTTTCTAATTCAATGAATGCAAGCAACTCATCATAAGTTATTTCAGTCTTCTTTGGTGCTGGTACCTTTTCTTCTGAGCATTTTTCTTTTAACACTTCCTCATCTTAATAATTGAGGTTTATAAAATAATTAAGAATGTTCGATAATGTACCAGATCATCGGATCAAATACAATTCTAACAGATCATACTTGCAGAGGAGCAGAAGAGTCTTGAAGAGTTTGTATTGAAACAAGACTTACGAAACATGCCTGAGGATTGCAAAAGTTTGCTGGATGTCCTATATCGCACATTACCCCGTTTTTCAACAACCCTATTTGTGCCAGATGATGGTGCATATCTAGACATTGACTTCTGAACTATACTACGACCAAAACTTTGATTGAGGCTTGATAATATAAATGCCCTTGATATGGGTTTTACAATAACAGGACCTGACATTGTTGTTTGCAAACTGCAGTTATAAAATCAAGGGTATATTAAAACGGCTTGCAGTCAAACTGCACCCTACGAAACGAATCAAATTATACTCAGCATAAACACATTCCCCCCATAGACAGGTCAGCACGGTTAACCTCAAATATAAATGCAAAATAAATTCTTCATATATAACTGATTTATTATTTTTATTCCAATTGTCATCTATAAGATTCGATTTACATTTTCTCAGTTTAGGTTCAGAAATAAATGTTATTCCAGAACTACTCCGAACGGAGTAACGGTATCATGCAAGAAACAACGTAAAATAATCGATTTTATAAAATTTTTCCATAATTCATTAATGGCTCATTAACAAATTAATAAATAAAGGAATGGCGCCAAAATACACTCTAGAGCAGGACGAGTGAAGGTTTGGCAACCATCCATTATCATTTTTTTATATTTTTCCAGAAAATTTATTTATTTGCCTCTTTATCCAGTGACCTTCTAGCACGTTGTGACACTGCGCTATCTCTGCGATTTTTAATCTGTTATTCGAATTACACATTAACAGCTTTAAAAATTCCTGAATCCGGGGTTGTTATAAAAGCAGTTTTTGCAATGAGATTTATCAACTAGCTCCTAAGACGAGACTCGAGCAATTTTTCCAAAAGGGTTTGAAATGCAAGTGGCTACCAAATTGAAGAAATACATCAACAAAATAGAAACAGACTCGCTAGTTTTGTAGATGAAAACCACTTAAGAAAACATAAAAAAAAACATGGCTGTTAGCATACCAACAGCTCATTTTCTGAAAAGCTGGGGAATGTTGGCATTCAATTAGTTTATTTTGTATGGTATAAGCAGCAAATAATAAACAAAAGAAGACAAGTGAGAAACTCTAAAGAACACAAGTTACCATGGTATCACTTATCCTTCTTTATTTCTTAGAAGATTGATCCACAACTATTAGCCATAGATGCCAAAAGTTCCGGCTGTTTTAAAAAGTTCAAAAGCGAACTGTGTCGTCTCTTTTTAGCAACCATTTTAGGTTCGTGAAGTAATTTGATTTTAGCTTAATCAATCAATGTGACCAAAAAAACTTGAAAAAATTCTGAAAAGGCATCAAACCAGAAACACGATCAGGACTAGTCTCTGAAAGCAAGAATGCAGTTTAAATAAGGAAGCAAACTCTGCGATAGTTTTTGAATTATCAAATATTATATCTGCATATGTGAGTTTAACTGTAGAGAAAAACACAAATTGTTAAGTTTAGTAAATGAAAACAAGGAAAATATCACTAACACCAGATAAAGGGATAATGTGACTAGGAAATCACAACATTGATACAACATTTAGTATGATTCTCAAGACCCTACCCAAATTCCATCTCAGCTTTTGCTATATCTTCCTATGGTGTCCCTAATATCAAGAATGCATGTTAATGCACATTAATGCTTCAATTTGTAACAGACTTTGATCCTACATGTGACGGTTCAATGTAGACTAAACATTGGACTTCGTTTAAGCAAAGCAACTAAACAAATAAAGTAACTCCTATTATGGCCCTATGAACGACACGGATAACGTTCATGTTTATAGCCTTTTTAGAACCGACAGTTTCCATTCTGGAGGCGGAACGACGGCCTCCAGACCGACGGGTGATGGATTGAAGGGGAAGGTGATTGCAAAGAGGAACTTGGTGTCCATGAGCAGCGTTTGAGTCGAGTCCTGACGCGAGGAGAGTTTCTCTTGTATCTTTCTGATGAAACTTATCGGCACTCTCTCCTCGAATTCATTCACAGGGGTGTACAGATTCAGAATTTTTATTATCTGCAGACATGGTCGTGTTTAGAAATGATGATGGATTTTAAATAACATGAACTTCACGGCAAAACTCCGAGGAAATTCCATACACATATAACATATCTTTTAACTGAACTTCTGCTATACTGCTAATAATAAAAAATGACTGTTGCTGTTTATTAACATCCTTTACTTAACTAGATGCTACGAAGGATCAATCACTCCTACATTGGTGTTTAAGTACTGCTTATAACAATATTTAATTCATAGTTATACTGAGCTTTACAGAGAGTAAATCCATTTCATGAAAATAAGATATTATTTCCTACAAATAACTGTGAATATGTTTCAAGCAATTTAAGTGCAAATCAATGCCCAAAGCAGTCTTGAAATGAAAACCTGCGAAGTTGTGAGTTTGGAGCACATCTCGCAGACGCTGTCAACGTCCGTATCCGTCTTCCTGGCCTGTAGGAGTTGCGACGCCTGGATGATGGGGTCGAGGGCCTGCTGGACGTTCGTGTCTTGGAGTCTGTGGTCTCTCAACCACTGTTCCATGTGGCTCAGATTGTACCTTATTTGAGCATGAGAT
The DNA here is from genome assembly GCA_034509925.1 of Hirudinaria manillensis. Lineage (NCBI taxonomy): Eukaryota > Metazoa > Annelida > Clitellata > Hirudinida > Hirudinidae > Hirudinaria > Hirudinaria manillensis. Next base: position 3,898,631 of record CM067527.1, read on the forward strand.
TGAGATGAAAAGCATCGTTGATGATAGTAATCCATAAAAAGTATTGAAATGAAAAGAAACAGCTTCAATCAAATCAAGAAATTGAGAAATGTCTGCTAATGACTTAATATCTGTTGATATAAGACAACTACTTTCATAGAATGTAGTTTCACAGTAGATAATTTAGATAATTTATAGCATATAGTTATCCTTTTTAATATACTTGGTCAATGCTGACCTCATTTGCATTCCTTTTGTCCAATGACACATGTCCTTGCGAAGCAGGAGGTTATTCAGAGAGTTTGCACATATAAAGTAAAATAGCTGCAGATGACAAAATAAGAAACAATTATGATTAAAGACTCAATTTAAACTAATTTTGCATTATTATCAAATAACACACTATTATAAGTTTCATGAGTTGTAAATTATAACATTCAAACATGACATTAAGCTTTACATTAGCTTAAGCATCAATAAATGAATGAGCTTCCATTTTCAAATGAAACTAAATAAGTAATTCTTGTAATAATTTGTTGACCTTCTATGGCCTTCAAAAAGCACATTCTGGATTGAGGGCTACAAAAGTATGAGTACACAAATAGAAATGAAAAATTAACACTGCGATTGAAAGGATGGCAAGGTGATTGAAGTGTCAAAAGTGACAAGGTGATTGAAAGGGTAGGAGGTGACAAGGTGATTGAAGGTCAAACCTGTCTGAAGATCTGCTGCACGAGTTCATGATCAACTCCGTGCGAAGACAGAACTTTCATGAGGTTGTCCAACTGAAGATTTATCAATAGATAAAATCATTCATCAGTTTTATTCCTAAAAGTTCATCGTTATCAAATTACACTACATCGTCATCATCCCTATTACCCTATTAAAATTAGATTAGAAAGCCATAAAAATCCAGCATGGAGACTTGATCGGATGTCGGATATGATCAGAGAGCAGTGCAAAATGAGGAGAAAAAAGTTAAAACATGAATTAGTTCTGAAAGGACAGAACAACTGACAGCTTTAATAAGTTGATCGAGTGCTTCGTCATTGGTCCTATGGTCTTCCCTCCTACTGCCTCCAAGCACCCTGCCTCTCAGACCAGAGGGTTTCCCGGTGGTCAGGCCTGCTATAGCTTCGTGTTCCAGGATTGCACTCACTGAAAGTATGACAATGCTTTGGAAAAAAAAATTCACCCTTCTTCTTTTGTATTTCATTATTTTAATCGGACTTCATCGTCTGCCAACGTCGCCATGATGTCATCATTGTCATCATCAATGCAGAAGGAAAATGCCTTTTATTACCTATGAGAGGATGTATTTGTGCCTCTGTGAGCTTTACGAGACCTTGGAAAATCCATACTGCAAGGTCGCTGAGCACTTGTCGATACTCGGAGAGGTCAAAGTTCCTGAGGTACTGTTCGTTTTGCTTTGGAGTGTTGCTCGACTGGAAGACCTGAAGATATAAAAAAAAATTGGGGCCAATAATTCAACAACTTATTTATAGAGGTCATGCATTTAATAATGAATCAGTTAATATTATTAACAAAGGTCGTTTGTTTAATGATTAATTAATTGGCATTAATAAGGAATGTTATTGCAAGGCAAATAAATAGACCTTATAATAATCATATCGTTATACTATTATCATATTGAAACCTTTTCTCCGCTGTATTGCTTCAAGTTGTGCAGCAGTCTGCAAGTATTGGTCAACCACAATATCAACATGTCCAGATCTTCTTGGTACCTCTATGGATTAGAAGGATATTAGGATTACTTAAAAGTTATTTCAAAGATTCCTAATTATTTCAAAATTACTCAACAAGACTCTTGAAAATTGGACTAATTGCACTCTAGCAATATAATTTCTTAACTGCATCACTTAATTAATTAAATTATTATTATTTATTTATTAATTTAAATTATTATTATTAATTAATTAATTAATTAATTTAATCTGCTCAACAAACGAGTAAAGTTGAATTCAACGTAGAAAAACTAAAGACTTGTGCACCTTGACTGTTTTCTTGATTCCATTGATGGTCCCTGTGAGAAGGGACCTGACCTTTTCATCATCGTTGACGTAATCCGTGTATCGGATGCACATGAAGATGATGAAAGCTGGCAGTCCGGGGAGGTGCTGAGCAGCCATCCTGGGTTTCATCTCTAATCAAACAATAGTGTTATTCATGAATGATAATAATAATAATAATAATAATAATAATAATAATAATAATAATAATAATAATAATAATAATAATAATAATAATAATAATAATAATAATAATAATAATAACAACAACAACAACAACAACAACAACAACAACAATAATAATAATAATAATAATAATAATAATAATAATTAACCATGTCTTAAATGATGGGCTGTAGTAACTCTAAAAAGCCAGTCATTCGATCGATTGCTCGGGTAAAAATAACAGCATCTCAACAAATCGACCTCGGGTCATAAAAGCAAGGCAACGCCTACCAACGATAAGGTTCCTGATGATGATTCCTTCGTCTTCCTTCCGATATTCAAACATTCCGCTGTATTCTCTCCTAGTAACCTGTCGAAGTGCAGGTAGGTTGTTGTCCTCCTTTGCCATTTCGTGCTCCAAGTCCTCTTGGACCTCTGAAACTTGTTGTTCGTGAGCAACAAAAATTACTTTTCTGTAAATTGATATGTCGGTGAAATGAAGAAGCAATGAACAAATAAATTAATAAGAGAAATAATAATAATAATAAATTTACAACCATTTAAATAAATATCATTTGCAACGAAATAGTAAGACTTTTTTCAGATAAGAATATTTAAACATAGCATCAAAATTTGGCTAACTTTTGGACTAAATTTTGCTTCTTGATCTTATCAAAATGCAAAATTTTAGATGCCAAGAAACACTTCAAGCTGAGAATGCACTTAAAAATCATTTATGAAATGAACTTTCATTTACAGAAAGTAAACATATAAAAGCTATATACACATGCAAAAGTCCTTGTAGTACACAAACGGATGAACTGAGTTAAGCTGAAGTAAAATGATAGGTCATAAGAAAGAATAAAGAAATAAAATTTAATAGGTAATAAATAAATAAATATTAAATGAATAAAATATCAGAAAATTTTAATTAAACAAAGGAATAATTTGTTGTGGTCATTCCAGCAGAATATCTCACCAAAGGAACACGACTGACTCATTAAACGAGACAACCTCCATTCTCCTGTTGCCATGGAGATGAACAAAGTAATGCTGATGATTCTTATGATGGAATAACAATAATAATAATAATAATAATAATAATAATAATAGTAATAATAATAATAATAACAACAACAATAATAATAATAATAAATGACATTAGCATGCAACAGTATATTAATAAATGACAAATTAATTAGAGTACTATTAATGTACAATCAAAGCATACTAATTTATTTTTCAATTATAAAACATTAATAACATATACATATAAATTATTCACAATGGCAACCTTCAGTAGTCTTCAATCTCTTGGCATAAATTTTGAGAGCTTTTTTCAATTTCCTGATTTGATCCTGAAGTCTGTCAATTTGTTCCCTCAAGTCCTGGAATTATTTGGAATTTTTTTGGAAATTTGGTAATTGGAATAATTTGCCATGCATCACAAATAATTTCATCAAAAAACAATATAAAAAATAATAGGAAATGTCTAATGCTTAAATGTAGTTTCCAACCACATGTCAAGAAATTTAAATGAAGACGTTATCAATTAATATACGTTAACTGAAGTCCTGGGCAAATTAATAAATTTAATATTAATAAAGAATGTTTTATAAAATGTAGCAAAATATTAATGAAGCATCAAAAGTAATTAAGACATGAACATAATTTCAATAAATAATTCTTCAATACCAATAAATGTTTAACGAACCAGGTTCTCAGACGTGAGCCTGGTGATCTCGTGTTGCATTGTTGCCTCCATCTTCACTTTTGGAGTCATTGTCAGATTCTAATCATTAAACAATCAATTATACATTTGCATAAGTTTAAAATCACTAAATATTCATGAAGATGTGAACAGCCAATCGACTATAACTAGATATTCGCATCCGACCAATCATACGGCGGAAGAAAGAGTATAAAGCATGCAGTTAAAAACGTTCATTTCATAGCAATAAGCATTCAAAATAAACATAGGCCATTAATTCTGAAAGCAAAATAATTATCAAAATATAGTCAGTGCAATTTGTAATTGTAATTCACCACAGCTTTTAACATGTGCAATATAAATCTAGAAATTCTGTGCAAAGGAACGACCCAAATTACAGTAAAATAAGGACTCTAAAATACTTCTCCAATCAGTTGAAATGCAGAAATCAAAGAATAATAATAAGGACAATGACAAAGAATAATAGGAGAGAAGAGCAAAAGAAAGAAAGAATGAATGAATGAATGACTCACACTTGTTATGTCATTTAACTGCAGAACAAGTTGCACTGTTTAATCTCATAACATTTTTTGGAGATGAGCATAAATCGTTTGTGATAGTTATATGACAATGATTATGACTGAATTAGAGCTTAAAATAATTAAAAATTCACCAATTAAAAACTGCAAAATTTAGAATTTCCTTCCAACTCTTTCTAACAATTTTTTAACTTCAAAATCTCTCTCTCTCTCAAAATCAAAGACATGTTTTTTCAAACACCAACCTGTCCAATGAGTTTCTGTTGCCTCATGTTTTCCTTCTTAAGTTCTTCCATTTGAATTCTCAACTCCTTTTCTTGGTCTGCATGGTTCTTCTGCAGTCTCTGAATCTCGTTCTCAAGGAGTCTAAATTGAATAAATTGAATTAAATTTATTTATTTCTTTTTCAATTAATTAAAAGATCAAGGATTAATTGCCAATTGTCAATGATTTGTTAATTTTGAAACGATAGCAATGGGGATTTGAAACAATCTGTATTACAGGTATGAGGTTCATATCTTCAGACTCCTTCGATTCCAATGTAATTTGTGATTGTAAGTTTTAAAAAATAAATAAATGCATCAACAACTTGTTGAGGTCCTTCTGAGTCTTGTAAGCCATTTCCAACTCTCCATCGTCGGACACGATCGCCTGCTCCCTTCCCTCCGCCGCATTCCTTTGCACCGCACTCCTCGTCATGGAGGCGAGGACGGTCCTCAGTTGAATGCACTCCTCTCGTCGTCTGCTCAATTCCAGGTTCATTGCTTCCAGTTGAGCTGAGCAGATGTTTTCATTTCATTGCAACAAAGTGACAAATTGAGATCATAAATGAATTTATGAAGAAAGAAAAACAAAAAGATTAGGGAATAATTAATAATTTAATAGCTTTAAAAACCATAATCACCATTAATTTTGTAATGTAACAAATATTATCATATTATCGCATATTAACCCATTGCTAAACTAAAATATCACAATTTACGCTAAGTATTATTATTATGATATAAATTAATGCACAATAATCTCAACAACAATAATAACAATAACTATACAAGTTACATTGCCAGACCACTCTAGACTCCTTGCTTTGCAACCATTTGGAACTTACCAAGCACCTCTTTGCCTGACTTTGTTCCTTTGTCACCTTCGACCTTACCCTCTTCAATGATGACCTTCTGTAACTTCTCAAGGTCATTCTTCAAGTTTGTGTTTTCAATTTCCAAATCCTGGAGCTAGTTTGAAAATAAAAAAAATATAAATTTAAATGTGATTTACCATTAACTGGTTTCAAAATATCCATGTAGCTCCCCAAATATTGATAATAATAATAATTATATATGTATATTATATTTTATATCATATACGAATATAATAAATTTAATAATATTATTATTAATTTAAATTATATTAATAATACTAACATTACTAATATCTATTATTATCACTAATGCTTTGCATTATTGTATTGTAATAGTCAAGAATTTTTATCTTTACCTTTATGGACTCATACACCTCCTTATCTGGGTCACGACCATCGCCCTCAACAGATGATTGGCTCACCATTCCACCTTCTGACCTAGATTCCTTTCTATTCATTTCCCTACGCATTACCGATTTTTCCCACTCGAGTTGTCTGATTCTCATCTGAAGTCTCGAGATGAGGTTCATATCTTCAGACTCCTTCGATTCCAATCGAACCAATCAACAGTTTTACAACATAGACTAGTTAAGTAATAAATAAATACTAAATACATATGAATTACAATAACCACAATATTCCTATATGAAACATTGATTTTATTTATTTATTTATCACAAGAAATTTCTTTTGAAGCTCTGGTAACTGAGACTTACCTTCTTCCCAGTGTCTACTTGGTTCAAAGAATCGGTCCTCTCAAAAGAGGTTTTACGAGAATCCTGAATTGTTCATTTAATTTTTAAAATCATTTTGCATTAAAATCACTCATAAACTCAACTTTAAACCAAAACATTATGGTTCGCTCTAAATAGTATATTGATGTTTTCATTTATGGAGATTTGTTTTAAACTGGTTTTTGGACTGCTTAATAACAATAATAATAATAATAATAATAATAATAATAATAATAATAATAATAATAATAATAATAATAATAATAATAATAATAATAATAATAATAATAATAATAATAATAATAATAATAATAATAATAATAATAATAATAATAATAATAATAATACTATTAACAATAATAATAAAATATTATATTGTAGAAATATTATCACTATTACATAAATTATTTTATATTGTTATTGTTTTCAATAACTTAACTAATAGTAATGAACAGTATCCAGTTCCTCACAGAGGACATGTCAGCTTCCTGTCCCGAGCCTTCCATGAGATGAGGTTGCTTCTTAGTGGCAGACGAGGGACTCGTCAGGACTTGAACCTCCCCCTGTAGGTTCTCGTACCTTTGCTGCAGCCTGGTGAAGTCTTTCACCATTTTCTGATGGTGGCTCCTCTCTAAATCAAACTCCCTTGCCATTAACTCTTTCACTTCCTTCAATTTCTCCATCAATGCAGCTGGAAAGTTGAAAGTTAGTAAACATGGATAAAAAAAAAGTGATTTGGCTTTAAAAATAAACATGTCGTTCTGTCCCAGCCAATAAACTAATAAATAAATAAATAACTGTAGAAATAAATAGTTATGGAATAACCCATACTTTAATCCCCAAGACCTCAATCTACACGATGAGTTTCCCCTAGCAATTAATTATGAAAAGTTAACACGGATAATTTCGCAACCGATCCTAAAACCTTCATGTTCAGAATCCTTCTTCTTGCCCTCCTCTCTTTCCTTTTCCAGTTGAAACTGAAGTTGAACGTTCTTCTCAGACAAAGCAGAAATCACCTGCATGGAAACCATGGAAACCATTGCTTCAAATGAATTTGCAATTATATGTAAATGGTGAAAACTGCCTAAACGATGTTAACAAGTGATGTTTATAATTTAATAACCTAACTTAACAACAACAACAACAACAACAATATTGTGCAACAGAATTTCAAATAGTATTAATATTTTCATAGCACATCTCCTTAAGAGATGTTCAAATCTCAAAGTTTACATTGAGTCCTAGTCAAACTGCAAGCAATATGGGAAGTTGTAATTATTTGAAAACAATTTTTAAGTTTGGTCGACCAGTCAAATTTAAGAAATACCATGAAAATCAATCTCAAATGGATTAATCTCCATTCTAACCAATCACAAAAAGTGGAAAAACCCAACGACAGGATCGTACCAATCGTTCGTCATAACAAACCTCTTCCCTCTCCTTCTGCATCGTCTGCTTTTCCACAACAAGACTGTCCTTCTCTTGCTTTTCAATCTCAAGTTCAGAGGTCAACTTGATGATAATGATTTCCAACTCTTTAATTCTGTCCGCATTTTGTTTAGCAGATGCTAATGAGGCTTTCAGTTTCAAGATTTCATTTTTGGCTTCATTCAACTGCAACTGATCTTCTCTCAATATTAGCACCTCCTTGTTCTAAAATGGCAGGTTGAATTGTAAAGATAAATTGATATTGTGATTTCAATTAAAGGTCTTCAAATGAATTTAAATACAAAACCTTTTCAGTGAGTTTTTGTTGGAGCTCAATGATCTTATTTTCAAGTCCTTTGGCAACATTCTTCATGTGCTCAACTGATCTTGCTTCAATCTTTAAGACAAATGTTATGAGTTTTTATGGACAACACTCGTAGTCTTACAAGTACTAGATAAAACTGGTAAAATATTAAATACAGAACATCCAAAAAATTAACAAAGTACATTTCACCTTGAGTTTCTTGAATTCTTTCTTTGCAGCCCTTCTCCTGACATGAGCCTGGAGTTTAATGATTCCTCTCCTCACCTTCTGGAACCTTCTCCTCGCCAGCCAACCCCTGACGTGGCGCTGGATGGTGGTGGCTTTCAAGCTCTCCAAGATGTTCGTGAACTTCCTCCTCCCAAACATTCCTCGAGCGAACGACTGCAACAACAACAAACATCAATGGAGTCGACGATATGAAATATCGAAAGCGTTTAAATTAGAATTAATTATTTTAATTTATTCAAAGCAACTATTGCTTTTGGGTCTGCAACTAAAAACCAAGATAAGAGTACCAAACCTGGATGGTGACAATGGCCTTGAGATGTTTCTTGTAGATCTTCTGCTGATGGAACCTCCTCCAAGCGGACTGAATGATGGTCGCACATTTCGTCTCGCGAAGGAACTTGGCATGCCTAATGTTGGCGAGGCAGAATTCAAATCAACTTATTAAATTTTTAAACAAATAGTTTATAATAACTACTCAAAAATAAATTTATACTATCAAATCATTCAATGAGATCAATATTTCATATTTTGACTATATAAAATAATTAAAGCAATGCTTAGATCTTTGGACTACCAATGAAGCTTAAAATGCATTAAAATTTTTTCAGAGTTTCTCAATCTTTCAATCTTAATAAACACTGTCACCTCCTTCCCAGCATTCCTTTGCCAAATTTCTGCACAGCCAGCACCATCTTCCTGATCTTGAGATATCGCTGCTTAGCAAGGAATCCTCTGACCACTTTCTGTATCAAGACACCGCATTGCCTCAACTTCTCCGTCCTCAATTTTTCTAGATAAGCCACTTGTCCGGCCCGAAAGAATATTTTCGTCTTTCCGAGCTGGAATTGTTCCTTGTCCTATGGAATTGTTCCATAAATATTAATTGAAATCATGAACATTTAATCGAAGAAGATCTGTATTTGCATTTGAAATAAGATGAAATAAGATGAAATATGAAACCAAAATGAGTGGAACTATATTTCCAATCAAATGTGCAATTTGGAAAATTCCTAACAATTTCAACCAGAACAAAGTTAGACTGACACATAATGAGAAATAATATCCAATGAAAACTGAAATAGCATAAATAGAATCTTAAAGCTTGTAAAGCATAGAAATGTTTAACACAAATTGAAATTAATCTGATTTCAAATGTAGTAGCAATTAAAAATTGTTTAGGCAAAAGTAAAATCTCCTCAAGATAACTTAAAGAGAGATCAATAAGAGAGTGAATTTCAATAATTTTGAAATTTCCAAATTTTGAACAATAAGTATAAATATAAAAATAACAGGCCAAAAGAAATATTGGAACACAAAGGCAAATGAACATTCCCTCACCGACATCCCTTCAGCCTAACAAGGCAAAACGATCAATGATTATTATTATTTATTATTATTACTTATTATTATTATTACTATTATTATTCAAATGTTATGAATATGCAAACAATGACTCATTAAGCTTTAGCACGAGAAATATTAGCAATTAATTAGTTCCAGTTTAAAGCATTGAAAGCCAGAAGATAATTTAAAAATATTTAATAATAAAACCTTTTTTCAAGGACCTGAAAATATAAGTTTAAATCACAATTACTTTTTATAATAACAAAAATCTGCCAATAACAATCTGTATTTTAAACTAAATATAGGATTATTTGAAATGTGTGATGATGAAAATAATGGACATATATAGTTTATGGTGATGGTAATGACAATGATGATGATGATGATGATAGAAATTGTAAGTCCTGATAATGATGGTCAATACTTGAATGATGATGGCGAGTATGTTCTGACAGGTCTGCTTCATGTTGCTCCTATTGATTTCATTGCTTCTGGCAAGCACTCTGTACCTCTGGAAGAATTCCAGGTAAGTCCACCTGGTAAAACATTTGGATTATTTCTATGCATTTATAAATGTCTAATTTTCAAACTATTTAAGTTAAAGCATCACAAAAAATTGTGATTCATTTTGCATTTGAACCTGATTGAGAAATATATATATATATATATATTTTTTTTGTTTAAATTGTTATCTTATTGATTTGTTTGTTAGCAACTCCTTTTGAACTCAACATTGTGATTCATCTCAATTTGTTTATAACATCCAATCCAATGCACTTCCAGAATTGATATCAATTCATCGATAAGCACTATGGATGGATATCCGTGCATCACCTGGATGGATATCCTGCAGCACTAATCCTTATGGTCTCAAGAACTCCACAGGCCCTCAGTTGCTGTATGGCTCGCTTGGGTTCAAAACTATACAGAAACAAATTATATTACCATTAATGAGCAAAGTATTCTATTTGTTTAAATGTAAAACTTCAATAAACGAAAACCAACGTAAAGGGCAGCTTCAAATCGTTCGGTTTGATGCATCTGACGTAGTGAGGAGTGGTGGTGAACAAAGTCTCCATCAATAACTTCAAGGACTCCCTGAACTGGAATTGAATAATGAAATTAGTCATGTATTTGTATTTAATAATTTAAGTCCTTGGTTCAGGAAACTAACAGACAATTAATAACACTTATAATGTTATTTTATATAACAACAAGCCATAACGTCAATGACACTCTCGTCTTGATAATCGTAATTTATACGTTGCATCGTTCATTCGGCATTTTCTCGGAGAGTTCAAAGAAAACCTGAGATCCGACGGTTTTCCTCATTTGCTTCTGCTGAGCTGCCCTTCCCGGCAGATCCTTGGAAGAAGACCTGAGAACTGTCGGTCTTTTGGCCACTTTTGTGGCACAAGGGTCCCCCATGGTGTCGTCAAAAAGTTCGGCCACCAATTCATACTGCCGACATAACGACAATTTAATCGATGCATTTCCTTGATAAATGCAAATGCATTGGGATAAATTTTTCATTTTCAATATAATGATATTATGTTAGATATTCAGATTACAAATACTTGCAAGTGACAATAACAATTACTAATTACTTATTAGTTACAAATGATTGATTATTTGAATAAACAAATGTTATTAAAATAGTAAACATTTGCATAATTAGCAACATTAAATTTGAAAATAATGTTTACGTAAAGCTAATGATGCTAATAATAGCAGCTGACTTCTGACCTGGCTCGCCTTCAGGATGTTGACGTGTTCCTCTGACACGGTGTCTCTGTTCTTTTCGACGAATCCTTCCATCTGGTATTCGACGCGATCTGCAAAGTGCACGACGAGGAAGGAGGTCTGCGACATCCTGGGTTTTTCGAAGAACTTGGACTTGGCATGCTTGTCGTACAACTTGTGACACCAGTTCTTGTCGGAGGCATTGGGCAGTCTGCACTCCTCGTCCAAGAGATCGAGGATTCCCAGTTTGCCTTCTATGAGTTCGATGCATGGCTGGTTGTCGTGGAAATCTATGAAACTCCATTCGATCTCCTCCTTCATGTACTCGTCCTGCTCCAGCTTGAAGACGTGCAAGCAGAACTGCTGCTGCAGCTTTTCGTTAGCATAATTTATGCAGAACTGCTCGAAGCTGTTGACCTCGAAAGTCTCGAAGCCGTATATGTCGAGCACTCCGATGAACTTGTTGGTCTTCTGCGAGGAGGTCAGGAGTTTGTTCACTTCGATGACGATCCAATTGAATAACTGTGAATAAATGTGCTTTGCCAGGGCATTCCGAGTGTTCACGGCCTGCTCGTGGGTGAGCGGTTTCGTCAGGGTCTCGTTGGCAGTGACGATCTTCCTGTGGCACAGCCACCATCGCATCTGCTCGAAATCCACTCCGAGCAGATCGGCCATTGTTTCCAGGTGCTTGTCTGACTTCAATACCTGGCAATTGTCGCCTCTCCTGTCCAGGGACTGAATGTTGATGTTTCCCATGTGAAGAATTCCGCTCAGGATCCTATATATCGACATCTGCTTCAGCTCGTTAATTCCTAGAAACGCAGGAACGGACAACATCAATGTTAATTAATTTCATCATCTTTTATTTCAACTTAAAGATCCTAATGAGAGGAGAAATGATAAAATTTCTTATATTAATAGCCATATCTCCAAAGGCAATAAAAAAGCATTTTTAAGCCATCACAAATAATTATAAATACAATTATATCAAAAAACTTTTTCAAATAAGGTTCAAATTAATTCAATTTTAAATTAAAATAACAAAACTAACCCATCAGAAGAAAGGCTTCTCTGAGATTAGCAAAGTCATCAAAGTCATCGATCGAATCAACTTTGTTAGAACTTCCTTGGTTGAGATAGAAGAATTTCTCCGCCTCATCTAGCCTCAGCTCCTTCAAATCCGGATCTCCGGCATTCGAGCAGAGCTGGTAGAAGATGTGGTAGTTCCTTTCGTCGATGGCCTGGTAAACTACTCTCGATTTTTCCAGGAGGTACGTCCTCATGTTAGCCCCGACGATGGTGTTTGAAGCGCTGAAACAGATCTGGATGTACTTCCCGAACCTGCTGCTGTTGTCGTTGCGAGTGGTCTTGGCATTTCCAAAACCCTGATGAGAGAAGTTTACAAATAAACCGAATAAACCCTGCTCCATCAAATGGCAAGATTAACAAAAGATAATACTCAAGCAGATGTAATCCAATGCAAATGCCATGCTCTTAAAATACTTTGCTCCCACCTCCATGATTGGATTCGACGCGAGAACCCTCTTCTCGATCTGCGTCTCTGCCTCTGCGCCGCAGACCGTGGCAAAGTATCTCATGGCGTATTTGGCCGACACCGTCTTGCCTGCACCGGACTCTCCCGACACAATTATCGACTGATTCTCTTCGCATCTGCATTAAGTTAAAATTTCAAAATTACAGTTGAAATATCAAGTTTAAAGCCTAACGATTCCATAATAATTCCTGGCAAATTACTGGGAAATTATCGAATTATAAATATTGCATGCTTGGCCAGTCTTTTGAATCCTTCTTCGGCAACAGCAAATATGTGGGGATCCATGTGCAGCATGTCCTGACCGCAGTATGCGTGTATCGTATCGTTGTCATAGATCGGCAGGTTCTGGTATGGATTGATGGCAACCAGAACAATTCCTGAATTCATTTTTTTTTAAATTTTACTCTTTTTATTTATTTTGCCAAATACATCCAAGCCATAAATAAATAAATTAAGAATAATATTTGAGCATGAAGGTGGTAGCAGAATCATTCCAATTAAGTTGATTATGGCATTATTTAGTTTTAATTTATACACATTAAATATATTTATTAAAACATAATCAAATATAATTTGTATCTGATTTTTCAATAAACAGCATATACTAAACAAGCTTTAAATGTTCAAGTTAAAAACTATGTTCACATATTTCAATTAATTTAAAGTACCAAAGTTATCACTCTAAATCTAAAACAATGTTTAAATTATTAAAAATTAATAATTTGCAATTATTCATATTGAACTATCAACAGTCATGTTATGTTAAAACCATGAAAAACAAATTACACTAACCACAATACGTATAAATATAATTTCTCTCAGCAAATCTGACTTGTAAGTTGTAGAGTACTACAAATAAAAAAAATTAATTGAGGACTTGCTTGATAATTTACAAATGCTTTTAAGAGTAAAGTTGAGAAATGGAAAAAAGATGGTAGTTATTAATTCCATAAAATAACAAAATTACACAAATATAATTTAGAACCTGCAGGTTCATGAAGATAACTAAGTGAGGTGAGATCATTTTCGCCAATTAAAATGTCAGGATTTCTAAGTGGTGGAAGATTGTTTGAATTGGGCACATTGACTGAAGTGGTCTGAAATTCATGCAGTTTTACTCATAAGTCTCACATTTTCAATTTGGGCAATCATTAATATTCATTTCAAAAAAATTGTACAAATGAGGATACAAATTAAACATTTTAAATAAATAATATTACTAACAGAGCCATTTTCTAAAATAACTTTCAAAGGGGTTTGTCCAGTATAATCTTCTGCAAGCACAGCTCCAGCCCATACTGTTTCCTGATCAGGAATCCAAACTCTAGCTCCCTGATCAGGTGTAAATTAATTACAACTTATATGATTCATGATGACAATTACAATAAAATGTTCAATTCGAACCTTCGTATATAACTCAACAAACGACATTTTTAAAACCGGTCTGAGAAAAACCAGCTTTAATGCTCATGTAAAATACGTAGTGGTATTAACTGCCACATTCAACATCAGCCTGTCAGTCTCCTCAACCTTTACAAAAATTCAGCATAAATTGTTTACTTTGTGCGCAGAACTCGCCTTTAATGTTATTTATTTTTAACAAGCAAGTTTTCTATATAATTTTGGCTTTAAAGCCATTCATTTTATTCTATTGGATGGTTATTATTGAGTTTAACAATATTTTTTAAATGACTTTCATTTATATATTTTGTAAAATTTTGTAGATCTCTTGATGATAGAAATGTAATTTAAAAAATCATATTACGCTTGTCGCAAACATTTCTTTGTTTATCCTTAAAAAGTTCTTGTTGTCGTTTTTTCACTTTTTCTGGGATTTTCTGTTTTTTTTTCTGTGATTCGAATTTTTACTCATGGGGAAAAAGAACAAAAAACATGACAAATATGAACAGGATTACGTCGATGGTAACGACACTGATCTGTTTGATGCGACATTATCAATCTTGTTCAATCATTCTTGACCTTTTTTATTTAACAATCCTGGCTGAGGTATTATTTTTGTTTATTAATTTAAGATAAACCAAGCTTGAAGCTAGTCCTCAAAGTAGGAGGAGTTCAATTAACTCCTGATGTTGGAAGTGACAGTTTGGATGATGGGATGGAGAGAAGGGTTAAAAAGAAGCGCAGATTGCAGGAGAAGTCTGACTCAGAGGATGAGAGTGAAGTAAGTCAGAAATGGAACCAGCAGAATTACGACGATGATGACGACGAAGATTTTGGAAAAGCTAGGAACCAAAGAGAAAAGAAATCAGCTAATGAAGAGAGAACTCCTTTACAATGCTGTTTAGACCATATTCAAAAAGTTCTTCAGAGGTAGGGATGTCATACTAAAATAATAACTTGCAATAATTTTGTATTTTTATTATTGCACTATCTTCCAAAATGTACCTTATTCTCACATTTTTATTGCAGGAAAGATGTCAATGGATTCTTTGCATTCCCAGTGACAGATAGTATTGCACCAGGCTACTCTAATGTCATAACAAAAGCCATGGACTTTAGTACAATGAAGAAAAAAATAGACAAAGGAATGTATAAATCCATTGCAGAATATAAGGTGATATGTAATTCTTAGCTTAAAGAAACAATTTTTACTAGAAATTAAATATTTTGGCAAGTTTAACATACTGATAATAATAATATTAATAATAATAATAATAATGCTTTCATAATTATGATTTGACCCTTCCAGAGTGATTACCAGTTGATGATGAACAATTGCATGGCCTACAACCATCCTGATACCATCTACCACAAGGAAGCCAAAAGACTGTTATCTGTTGGCAATAAACACATCAACAAGGTTCCGTAACTAACTTTGAATTCATATTTGCCTTGATAAATATCCTTTTATTTAAAGTTTTTTCATGTTTAATTTGTTTATTTCAACAATTTAAATTGAATTTAATGCAACTGAAGTGGAAATCAATAATTACCATTTTACACTGAAATTTGTTTAAATGATGTTAAATTATGCTGTCATAATGCACTTTTAGGCAAGGCATATTTTGACTGCTTGTTATATTTTTGTCTATATATCTATGTTTTTGTACATACATTTTTGTCTATCTATAGAAATAATTCAATATTGGTGTCTAAATTCATAAAAGGACAAGATAAACCAAATGAGAAGGAACTTTGCATTCATGGCAAGTCTAACGAAAGACGAATTGTCTCTGAATGAGGAACAGGAAAACATTCCAGAAGCTACTCTCCAAGTTGAATTTGTTCCTGACAAACTACTCCAAGCCAAGAGAGATAACGAGTTTGTCTTTGATGTTTTCAGCATTTTAAAAACGTGGTGCATAATTCCAATGTTGGGGTTTATATTCTAAAAATGTCCTTAAGTAAGAGGAGATTTATTTGAATCATGTTTCATAAAGGTCCATGTATCATGTGCATTCAATTAATTAATTGATTAATAATAGTTAAATAATAATTAATAATAAATAAAAGTCATTGCCAAGTATTTACAAGAATTACAAATAAGGAAGTTGTTGCTCATAATAAAGCTGAATATTTCAGCGTTGGTAGATTCGGGGCAGTTCCAGACGACATGAGTCCAGATGAAATCCTCCAACAGGTGCAAACTGCTGCCAGTTCTGCCTCTGAGAGGCTTCAAATATTGGCACCAAATAGCAAGGTGATAAAATTATTTTTGATGCATAATTTGTATAATTTATGATTATTTATCTTGCACTTGATTAAATGTTAATTAATCATCATCATCATCATCATGTAAGCATTAAAATAATGATTCTGATTTATAATAATTTCTTAATTAGCTCCAAAAAAAAATATTCTTACAGTTTGGCTATTTGAAGAAAAAGCCAGATGGAACGACTTCACTCAGCATCTTGAATCCTGATAATAGTGGCATAAGTTTGTGTTGAGTACTGTTTTCACTTGTTTGTAATTAATAATTTTCAATATTCTCTTGAATATAACTTCCTTCTCTTGCAAGCAGCCATTTCATATGTCTATGGTTCATGCCTCTAGTGCCTCATGTCGATAGGCAAATAATTATGAATAATTCATGAATAATAAAGCATTGCCTTGTGAATATGTATTTTCCCTTCTCAGTATCACCAAAAGAAAGAGTAGTGGATCTGGGAGGCCTTATCGGAAGACTTTCCAGTGGTTCAGACTCCATTTCCATTCCTAAGGAAGACAAACGCAACAAAGTCACTCCAGGTTATTTGTTTGGGATTCATGAAATGCTTAAATCAATGACTTGTCAGTTTTGCCATTTAATAATTAGTTCAGTTGTTGGGGAGTGACACTATTATTATTGTAACAAAATCTAATTCATAGACCTAATATGTAAAAAATTTATAATTTTATAATAAATATAACTTAAATGAAAATAATTCTGATTCTTTTCTTTTAATTGGTTTCATTAATGCAGTGACATACTTGAACTACGGAGCATTCACCTCATTTGCCCCAATATTTGACTCTTCCTCTGCCAACCTGGACAAGGAACAGTCCGATCTGCTACTCAGCACCTACGGAGACGAGACAGGCATTCAATACTCAAAAAGGTTGGTGATGATTTTAGCCAAAGATTAAAAATTAATTAATACAAATTAATTTGTTTTCAATTTTAATTCCGTCGCAGTCTCCAGCACTTTGTCGCCAACTGTGGTGAATACGCCAGTTCGATGGTCGACGAGCTGCTCGACGTCCTCACGAACGGCTCGCATTCCAAGACTGCCGAGTTGACAGAACAGGTTATTAAACGGTTCCTAATTAGTTAATTAATTCAGTCTGCCATTTTAATCTGTTGGGGATTACAAGGGTTAATTAATATTTTAAACTAGTACTGTTGTAGTTGGAATTTCTCAAATATAATGTCTTTGTCATCTTATTTCTAGCAAGAACTCCTAGGGGCTAATCAATTTCAGGTGAGATTCATGCTTGTTTTCAGAGCAGCAATTCTGTCTTTAATTTATGCACTGTGATCCAGCACCCAGTTTACAATGCTAACATCTCCATATTTACATTTTAACATCAGGGCAAAGGTGCTGATGACAATCCCAACCAAGATCTAACAGGTTTGCAAAATTCCTTTGGTTCTGCATTAACCGGGCTCGTTATATTTTACTTGTTTTTGTTTCTTTGTTAAATTCAATATAATAAAATATTATGTACCATGTTTCGTGAATACATTCACAATTTGTCATTGCATTTCAGCTAATGGTGCAGAAAACAAAGCCATGGCAGATGCTATGCTCTCAAAAGCATCCAGTCTCATTCTCAGCCTCCATGAGACTCAAAACAACAGATTGAGCCAGGAACATACCACCCGAGTTGACAACTGCAAGCCATCTGATGATGAGATAAGCCTTGGTAGAAAATTTTGTTCGGCATTTGATTCCCTGCCATAAGTCTCAATGGTAATGCAGAACTTCCTAATTTTTACAGCCAACCAAGTCACAGATGAACTCACTCAGCTGATCAGAAATGTTGGTAGCCAAGCTTTGTTTACTTTGTTGCTGTTGTTATCATGTTATCTTTCTTGGTCCCTGCTATCGGCTTTGCATGACTTGATGTGCTTTTCCTGAAATTCAGGTTATGCCTGGAGATGTCGTAGGAGTGAAAGAATTGAGGAGGGCCATGGGGGTTTCTCTGGACTGCTTCGACGCCGACACCGGCCTGGAAGACCTCGTTAAACAAACTGGTAACGGTCAACATAACCCAACCAAAGATGGCACCAATCAGGTCACCGGAATTCAAGCAAATCAGCACGGCATTCCGCTCAATCAGATTCAAAGGAGTTCGGGATTCGTTCAGATTCAGGGAAACACTCAGCTAACTGATGTGAATGTCACTCCTACCGTTGCATCCATCAATAATGCCAACATCCACCTAATACAGCCAAACATCCAGGATAACACCATAATGCTGGGAGGCAGCGGGCAAATGATTCTTACCGGACACCAATTCAATCAAAATTCTGCACAAGTCATCGTCGGTAACAGCTTCCCTAGCTCTGCACCTTATGCCGTGATTAACACGACCGGCACCAACAGCCAAATGCTAGGCGGTGGGGGAGTGCAGATCGTACAGACCAGTGGCCAAGTGGCCGGTCAAGCAGCTGTGGCACCACTCATTCAGGGAAGGAAGATTTTTCTTCAAGGGGATGGAATGCAGCAAATCATCACCAAGAACATCCAGGGAGGTGTATCCACTGACTTGAACAAGTTACCATCTGGAAGCATTGTGATCCAGCAACCAGTTTACAATACTAACATCTCCATAGGTCAGCAGCCACAGCTTGACCAACATTTTATTATCCAATAGTCTTTTGTTGAGCATGATTTGTTTTTTTTTTAATTCTGACTATTTCTAGTAGGGCCTTGAAGCAAAACATGTTATCGTTTGTTCACCCATTTCTACCCAAACTTCTATTGGATTAAATGTATATAAGAACGAATAAGTTTAATTAAATGCTATTTTTTAAATAAAAGAAAATTTTCTAATTTAGTACTCGGATGAGCTGGCCAGCCGATTGGCCGGGTTTCTTTTTGAGTTGGGTCGAGGCCTTAGTCTTTATGATATCGACTGGGAACTTGCAGGCAAGAGCCTGACCGATGGTTTCCTGGTTGGATCAAATCATTTCATCGTTTTAATCAGTGACCATTTCTACACAAAATATTTCATGAAACAAAAATTGTTTAAAGCACTATACAGCATTGTTATGTTTAGTATAATGCCTGAGAAAATGGTTATCCTTAAAGACTTTAAAGTTGCAGCTAAGATTGTTTGTGTGGTCTTAAGCCCTAAGAAAACAAGATGTCCCATAATACAAATAGATAGTTTGCATGCCATATTGGGTTGTTTCCAATTGCAAGTACCTTATTTATGGGGTGATGTCGTTCCACTACCACTGAAGTCATTGGAGGGGCCAAGCCACTGATGAGGAGGCTGGCTGACATGTTTCTGTTGGGCTTTTTTGATGGAATGGCTTTAATTGGTTTCGGTTTGCTGGCCTGTGATCGGGATTTTATTGTTTGTTACTGTAATTAGCTTTAGAAATCTGAGTAAGTATATGTAGAGATAAAGTTATTTTTATATATATTTAGATGGATGTTAGAGATATTTAATATAGATGATTTCAAACAATTTGGGAGTTTCGTAACACGAAACTTCCTGAGGTGAGCCAACCTTAATTTTGGAAGGATAATGCAACGTTGTCGGTCTTCTGGGAATGGTAGCAGATTTCCTCACAGAAGGATCGGGGTCACTGAAATAGGGTTCTTCTTGGGGCATTCGAGGGCCATGGCAACTTGAATGCCCCGGGGTCGAGTCTTGGTAATGGCTTGTGTAGATGTTTCTTGCTCCATCACTTTTGTTGAGTTTCTCAGTGACTAATGCTGATATAAACAATGAATACATTTGTCTTAGCATGGATTTAAATGTTGAGGTCCGATCTCCAATTTTAATTATGAACATTTTATCAAAATAAACAGAATTTCGAAGCTTAAATAGAAAAATTGATCTGTAATAATGGTTTACCTTCGTGTTGCCTCTCCTGGAATACTGTATATTTGTCAACAATGCATACCTCTCTTGCAAATGTCTCCTTTGATATGTCATTAGTTACATTCATCAAGCAGTTAAGTCTTTCAATCTCCTTCCTTGATTGTTCCAATGATAGATTCATCTGTAATTATAAAGCTTGTAAAGAATGCACTGACTACATAAAGTATTAAGTGCCTGAGCAAAATTCCTGATTTAGATTAGGTAGGAGAGAAGTCAAATTATTCTATTTTTCATGCTGGCAAAATTTAAATAACATTTTTGTTATTATTATTTTTGAATTTATTATTAACAGTTTTAAAGAGTTAATGTTGCAAAGTAAAAGTAGAAATTTTAACAAATGTTGTCAACAAAATATATAAGTAAAGTGTTAGTTTAACAGTAACCAGATATTAATTAATAATCTTTTATATATAAAGTTCCATTCTACCACTCACTGCTTGGAGTTTGTCTTCATATTCCTTCCTGAGCCCTTCAATTACTCCTTCAGTTTCAACTTGAGAAGATTTTTCTCTCTGAACTCTGTTACAAACCACTGAGTGCCAGGTCCTAAGAATTTTCTTCATCAGTGATTGGTCATGGTGTCGAGCTGCAAGGCCCATAGTGATCTTCTGCTTGTAAAAATGTTAGAACACCGTTTGTAATAATGTTATCATTTTCACCAAAATAATTAGTAAAAGTAATTCAACAAAAACATATTGGTATTTGTTCTAATAATCTAATATAATCCATCTTGTTGATGCAAGAACACAACAATTAAATTTGAAATGACTTTTCAAACTGAATAATAACATTATCAACATTGGAACTACCTCTCTTATGGCTTCACTGTGCTTTATTTTCCAATCAGAGAAATACTTTTGAAGTTGAATCTTGTTCTTGTAACTCTGAATTGTTGATGAAAGGTCTCCAATGGTTTCATCTTTCTTCTCCAAAGAAATCTCAAAGTTTTTCACCAACTCCTTGAAAGAATCATTCTCCATCTTTAGTTGTCCGATTTCTTTGTCATATCTGTTGAGTCATCGATTTTTTCAATCAAATCGGTGTTTAACTTAGCAAAGTAATGATAGCTTTAGTATTAACTGATTTATAGTAATTCACAATGACATGATTTATCCTATTATATTTCTTTTATAATTATAAATATTACAGTATTTTGGATATAATGATAATAATAATAATAATAATAATAATAATAATAAATGATATGGTACTTGAACATTATTACTACTATTATTAAATGTACTACTAGACCACCAGGTGCTAATAAAATGTTAACTCCAAAAACTATAAAATCCAAACTTTTCTTTGACTGATGCAATCTGTTGTCTATAATATTCTAGGAGTCTTATTTTACTCTGACTGAATTCAGCCTGCATTGGAGAATGGGGCAATAAGTGAATATAATAATAATAATTATTAATATTAATAAATAATGACCATTTTCAAGAATAATAGTCACCATTTATAGAACTATCAAAATTTAACTATATCTGTTATACTGTAATCAAATGGCAAGCACCGATTTGCAAAGAAATACTAATGAATAATTAATAGTAATAATAATAATAATAATAAATCACTAGTCCCTAACAAGAATCTTCTTCTTGAGATCAGAGGTCCAACCCTCCAAAAGGCCTTCCACCCTTTCCATGTCCTGATCAATGATGGTCGACTGTATAAAGGAATGGTCCTCCATCATCCGAAACTTCTCCATGCTTGGACACTCGAACGACAATTCGCTGCTCTCCCCATCAGTTTCTGAAAATGAACTTCGACAATGCAAATATTTGGTTCTAAAATATTTGGGGATAATATTTAAGTAATATTTAAATGCAATATAATTATCTTAGTTATAATATTCTAGGAGTCTTTAAATATTGACTTAAATATAACTGTAGATGACTTTTTACTCAAAGACATATCCAACTTATGTACGATTTACTTGATGCAATTTAATGCTGAAATACATGATGCTTAATTGGACTATCAAGCTCATATCTCCATATAGAGATACATAACTTATGTTTTTATCTTTAAATAAATAACATGTAAAAACTTATATGACCAGCCCTTCATTTTGAGGTTAAAATATATTAATTAAAGCAGATGTTTTAATGGAACGGTCAAAACGCATCAATTCATCCAGCTGGCTACAATGACTTGCAAATTAGTGGCTATAAAGGTGGTATGGGTTCTTGTAGAAAGCATGCATGGTTCCAGCAAAATAAAATAATTTGAAACCTATGAACATTTTTGATTATTTTAATCAGAAATTTTAATATTAGGGATCAAGAGTGTTTGATTAGTCAAAGAATAATCAATTTATTTGCAAAATTAAAAACATGTAATTTAGTAAATAGACAAGCATACTTGCTTGCATATATAACCTTTTTTGTCCTTAAAATCTGCAGGACTTGCCAAAGATCTCTCAGAATATTTCTCTTCATCAACAAAAGAAACCAACTTCTGCAATTCTCTGCTGTACTCTACAAAAATTCATTTACATTTATGAATGTCTAACTAATTAGTGATTTCCACGAATTATTTTAAAATGCTAACCTGTGTTTTCTTTAGAACTATTAGGAATATCTCTCATTTTTACTGTTTCACAAGACATATTTGACTGGTTGCTTGAGCTTCTACCCAAATTCAATTTTTTAAACTTATCTTGATTCTGGCTGGTGACCAATGCTGCTGACTTCAGATATCCGTTCATTTCTTTCTAGAAGTTTGTGTTTGTACAGAAATCAGAATGTAGATTTTTCAAAAACATACAGTCACCAACTCTGAAAGAATTCGCAACGCTCTCTTTACTTCCTGAACTTCTTGTGGTCCCGAGAGTTTGAAAAAGACCCGTTGGCGAGCTTAAATCGATTAAATCGCAAATTTCCGTTTTATCTACCCTCTCGCAGGTCTCCAGTTGCATTTTAATCTTCCCAAAGTTTAGTTCGGCTTAGAGATGGTTACCAGCACGGTTGGTTTGTTCGCGTTATGCGTGCGATGTTAGCTTGACAACTGACAAATGTTTACATCAGAAACGTAAACATAAAGTCAAAGAATTTACAAATTATTCGGAAGATTTTTTTCGAAAAAACCCACAAATGATAGGGCTACAAGTTCGTAAGTTAATCGGCAGAGTTTAACAACGCTGGAAGCCTCGGTCACCAACTCCTAATAACCACACCATGGGGATCGACCTACAGATGGGAACAAGAACCAGAGGACCGAGTACAAGTACTTACTCTAGGTCCAACTGCAAGTACAAACACTTGAGACACAATTACGAGTTCAAGTACCGGGATTTCCAAGTACAAGTACTATCAAGACTCTAATAAGTACTTTGTCAAGTACGTAGCAGATATCTATTTTACATTGCTTTTCTTTTCATTGGACACTGTTCCTGCAGCTTTCCAATCAACAATGTTCCAATGTGATAAAAAAAGGACGTTTTGAATTTTAACCTCCATTATACAGCCTCCTCAAAGATAACTTTATTAAGGTTTGACTCCTAAAATAAGCCTAAAACAAGAGACCATAAAATTAGTGCCAAAGTTTACTCAATTGGGTAATTTACAGGCTTCATCTGAAAGGCTTATCTTTTTGTTCTTAATCAATTTGACCTGCTTTTGAATGAATGAATTATGAACAGCGCAGGTCCAAGTGCGACTCTAAGTACAAGTACAAGCACCTAATATCTCATAATATACCCGAGTACAGCTACATGTAACTGCTTTAACCTGATTTTGACGCGTTGTTCCGTCTGTGACGTGAAATGAGCAAAAATTCTATCCCTGGTCTATCACTGGTTTGTGCCTCAAGATGACAGTATTGTGTGTGATAGGTGAGAGCAGTCTACCAATGATTTGTTATTTTCAACCAGTTATATTTTTTAAAATAAAATTTATTACATTTTCTTACTTAAATACTTCTATAAAAAGTAGCAAACATTTTATTATTATTGAAACCGTTTATTATCTTTGAAATGTCTTTATTTAACATTTAAATATGAACAATGAAGATCATACAATTATTTATTGTTTGTGTAAATTGCTAATTGGCTAGCCAGAATAAATGAGTTGGTTACTAAAGGAATATTTTATTAAATGTAGTTGACATTAGCTTTGTAATTCAAATGAAAATTCTTTTTCTTCAGCTACTATACAACGCAAATGGGAATTTAAACTTAAGCCTTTAAGAAATTATTTGTTGAAGTATTGTGTAGTCCATTTTGACGAACTATTTTTTGATCATGAGGAAAGTCAATGTAAGAACATCTTCACAATTTATTTCCGTATTTATTTAAGTTTTGTTTATTATATGTGTTGCAGTGAAAAATATTTGGCTACCGCCACAACTATTTAAAGACATTCAATTAACAAGTATTGAGATTTGTTGGGTGATACCACCTGACTCTTTGATACTGTGCCTCAAAAGAAGAGATGCGTTGTTCTGGACAGAAATTGATCTGATGTATGAATCACTCTCTGAGAAGGATTTGATGCACATGTCAAAATCCGATTTCCCTCTCAAGCGACTCTCCTTCCGAACAAAATGCCTGACGGATCCAATGTTGCACGTCATAAATAAATTTGGTCAAACAATTGAGGTTCTTGAGATTGGAATTCCACTGAACTGCCACAGGTTAGGATAAGCATGATTTTTTATGATCGACTTTTAGTTGATCCTACTATCTTGTTGCTTTTAACTTAATGCGGCAAGGTTATTTCCTACAGACTACCTACTGAATCCGCTTTGCCCATGAAGACATTGATACAGCTTCCAAAGCTGAAGAGTTTCGTCATCGACCTAAATCACTACAATCTCATCGAAAGATGTGATTTAAAGTCGTTTTCTGATTCTGTGAGACACTTGAGTATAATTGATACGGCCGGGACCCTTCACTACGACGACAAAGCAGGCACCGTGTTCTACGATTTCCTAAAAAACTTGAGATATTTAAGAAATTTAAAAACTCTTTGTCTAATTGGAAAATATTTGTATCCTCCGATTTTGGATGCTTTAGTGCATCTTACAAATTTGAGGTAAGTTGACGCGTTACATGGCTGTGTCGATTTATTATTTATTAATATGATTTTTGTTAAAGAACATTGGAGTTGAACTTCATTCAAGAGGAGGAACCCTTTAACCCTAAATACCGTCTTGTGAAAATTTTGCCCCGCCTGCAAAGGCTTTTTGTACCAGAGTGGATTTTGCGGTTTGTCTTTCTTGCATATCTAACCTATAGATAAAATGCTATCTCTACCTCGGCCTTTCTTAAACTTTATCCATATCATATGTCCAATTAGGCGCTTCTAATCAATTAGTTTATTATGTAGAAGTGAGATCAAGTTTCTAAGAGGAAAAATGTTGAAATATCTAGGGTGCAAAAGGCTTCCTCAAAATGCAAAAGATTACGCAAAAGAGGTATTTTTTAAAAGTCGTCGTCAAAAATACGAGTTTTTGATTAATTTGATTAAAAATGTTCAGGTCGGCTCAAATCGAAACTTAATTTCAAGAATGAACTGGCTCTATCATTGTAATTCTTCAATTGCCTATCATCATATGTCATTGCCTCGCAAATACATGTTTGAAAAATTAAAAGAAAAATTTCATTTTAAAAAATCAAGGATCCCTTCCCAATTAAGAGTAGAGGAGGTTGGCACAGATATTCCTATTTAGCCTCATCAATTACATTGAATGAACAAATGTTGATTTATAGATTATTTTAACTTACATCAAATGGCATAGCAAAAATCTTCCCCTCCAATTTCATCAAGACAACCCTCCACACAAGTGAGATGAGAGTATTTAATAAATGCAGTGTATTTAATGAGTATTTAATAAATTCTATTTTGCAGGATAGTCCTAACTCGTAATCGTATCAACTGGAGCCAAGACTTTTTTATGTTAGTTTGAAGTCATGTAAATGTTTAAAATATGTAATTTGTTTTAATCGGCTAATTGAATACTTGGATTTTTTTATAAGCAAACTGGTGAATATGCAAGTCAGCTGTGCTTTAATTGATTTGGTAAGAACTATTCAATCTCAGAGTTAAATCAAATTTCTACTAAAAATCAAATTTGATGTTCATTAGAAATATGGAGAAAATTGTGCCAGATGGTTTGAGCTGGTAAGAGAACTCATGGCAAATTGAACAACTCCTTACAAGTGAATGCTTACAAGACTTCTTGACTTTCAGAAACACCTTCCAACAGTCTATGAGTTTATAGTGCAGTTCGTCATGGTGAACCCAACTTCACATTTATCAAGGCAATACCTACGCTATCTGCTGGCACGGGGAGCTAGATATCTTGGGATGAAAGACGTATGTTGGCCTTATGTTGACAAACGATATTTTGAAGCTGTTCACAATGTAGGATTTTTTTAGATTCCACTGAACATTTTCAATTTTAAATGCATTGACGAGTCTCATTTTCATTAATACAGCTTATGGTAAAGATAGCAATTTGTAATGTAGAGGTTGAGGACTAGCAATCACGGACATAATAATTGTGTTCAAATAAAAATACAAACTAGAAGGGTATTTGAGTAAAGAGTTCTACTCTTCACGGGATCACGACTTTCAGAGCTTGAAACAGCAATTCGGCAATGTCTTCAAATCTAGCTAATGCTTGCACTGGGTTGGGGGCTCTCACTCCTATCCTTCCACTCTTGTGTAGCTGAAATACAGTCGTCTGGCTGTAACTCACGGAAACCATCTCGATTTTGACTCAAGGTGATGACGCGGTCATCCGCTTCGTCGCAATTCATGAAGGATTGCAAATCAATTTGTCGTTTCAATCTCGTGCAGCCGTAGCCGCAAACACACACCAAGTCGTTGTTCCACGTTCCATTGATTCCTTCACCAATCAGGAAAGCGAGAATTTTGCCTGATTGTTTCAAGGCATCACCGATGTTGTCAGGCCCGCAAATGCATACGGTACCATTTGTGTACGCTGTACACTTATTTGGGTTGTTTTCCAATCTTATCAACCACTGATTGTCCTTTGACCCTTTTGCTTTCCTACATCCTCGTTTTCCTTGGAGTTCCGAAAGAACCAGTCTCTGCCTTATTTCGATTTTATTAAATCCAGTCGAAAACTTGAAATTGCGACGGAGCTGCAACGATATTCCTTCTCTGGAGAGCGCAGCTTGTGGAAGAGGCCTGTGAAAATAAATAAAAAAGTTATTACTATGTCTCAGTTATTATTGTGCTAAATTTATTTAAGGCCAACTGAGTGACGGTGGTTTAAACGACAACATTGTGGTCTAAATGAGTGCTCATTTTTATCAAAAAAAGCTGATAGCTGATGAAGGATTTCTTTTAGACGAACAAGTTAATTTACGCTAAAGTTTCATTTGGATTTTTCTCGAGCAATTCCATACTTTGATGTCCTCAGCAGAGTTATAATGACTAAAATAGCAATAATTTGATTTGCAAGACTTAGTTAATAACTGATTAAGTAATAAAAGTCATCAAAAGGCACTAGGTTTCAAAATCTTCACAAGAACTCACTTCAAATTAGGAGGACGGTGTCGAAAAGCATATAAGTTCCCCGAATGGGAGTTAAACGAAGCGAAACAAAGAATATGTTGTAATCAATATATTGCAGCTAATTTTTGAAGTCTTCAAGTTACTGTTTATAAATCGCGTATCCAACCGACGCTACCGCAGTTACAGGCAATTGAGAGCCAGTTTAATCGCACGCGGTCACCAAAACTAGAAAGATGGGAATGGCCCCATACTCAAGTCTATGAAACAATCGCGCTCACATATGGCTCTCAGACAAATCAGTACAAATCTTTCTTCTCGAATTATTGCAGCATCGACATTGGCCTTCGTGTGAATTAGTGGACAAAAGCAAGTAAAGACACCTCACATTGTAATGAGAATAAAAGCAACTTGACAACGTACACATATCAGATGTTTACCTGCACAGCACCAAATGCAATGTCGCAATGTGTATTTCAGTTTATAAAGCATACAATTCGACAACAACATTCAATGAAACAGTATATTCCATTATGGGGATTTCCCTGCATCAGCAACCGAAACTCGGACAGGCTGTTTCTTTATGAATGAATGAAGTTGTTCTGTCTGACTGGCTTCGATTTGCTTCCTGATGCCCTCAACCTATGAATGTTAAGAATCAAAATAGCCAACCTGCTGCAAAATTCGATGGACCTGATGAACTGCTTGCTGTCTTTGTTGTTCAAGACTAAAGTTGAGACTAAAGATTCTTAAATTGCCCACCCTAGAAAAACGAAGACTACTGGCCGATCTCACCATGTGTTTTAAATTACTAAAAGGCCTTACTAATAGCAAAATCTCCACTACTCTCAACAGATCAACATACAATAGGACCAGAGGCCACAACTACAAACTCAGGACAAACAAATTCCGTTGTAATACTTCCAAATACTTTTTCTCCAATCGAATTGTCAAATCCTGGAACACCCTGCCAGCCCATGTCGTTAACTCCTCTACCACGTCCCGCTTCAATGCTGAGATCCACAAATTGAACCTTAACCAATACCTTAAATATCATGAACCCTAAGAGCTTACATCTGTACAAGAGTTTTTTTTTGTTTTTGTTTTTTGTTTTTGTTTTTTAAGTCCGAATGGCGATTGTTTATATTCTATTTGCGCTTCAGTTGTTTTTTTTCGAACGTGTCAGAGGCCTCGGCCCTTCGTTCGTCTCGAATAAATGAAATGAAATGAAGTAAAACTTGCTTTTGCTGCTCGGCTGATTCTTTTCTGACTCCTTTGCCAGTTCTGTCTGCTCATGATTTTCCTGATTTTTCAGACCACCACATCTAGCCGTATTTTCCTGGATTTGAGTTTGATGGAATTGAACAGAAGCAATGACAATTCTTGGCAGTTGTCCAAAATATTGATTTACATTTCAATTCAAGGTAGTTGTCACGCTCGATCATTGGTTAAGGAAGGTTAGACCACTTCCAGGGATAACTAAGAAAATCTTTTTGGGTTGGTCTGCTTTAAGGCCGATGGCACAAACTTGCTGATGCCGTTGGGCAGGCCTCAAAGTGATTATCCTCTGAACACTTCTTGATACCTGATATTGCTCCTGGTCTAACCTGTTGTGGTTGCCAAACAGACTGGGGTTCCTGGCTGGTTTCAAGCAAGCCTCTTCCTAACTCGAGAGATTCCTGATATCCGGAGGTAAGCCCCGTAATCCAATTCGCCCGCATTAGTTGCACTGCAATGAGCCAGAACCACCCAAAGCATTAAAACAATATTGATGATGGATGC
Source organism: Hirudinaria manillensis (assembly GCA_034509925.1). Taxonomy (NCBI): domain Eukaryota; kingdom Metazoa; phylum Annelida; class Clitellata; order Hirudinida; family Hirudinidae; genus Hirudinaria; species Hirudinaria manillensis. The sequence goes on from CM067527.1 coordinate 3,928,394, forward strand.
AAATCAAAATTGTAATTATCATCGTGAAATATCATTATACACCAAAAATTTCTTTAATAAAAGCAAATCAGAATAAAGACTTTCCCTCTGCAGTCGGGACAGGTTCACGTGCTGCCGATTCAATCCACTCCGCCTATCTAGTTACATGAATATTTGCATCGGATTGCAAGATGGCTTCTCGTCCCGCCTTTAGCATTTGATCTGATCAAAATATAGTTTTGCTTTAGACTATTTTTTGAAAAATTGACCATCATCTCATCTATTTTTCTTAGACCACTAAGGTCTCAAAATAAAACTGCAAAAGGTCATTATTTCTCAACGCATCACCAAAGGTGTTAATTGCGTCGTGCACAAAAAATTGTATAAAAAACTTTCACTAAAACATGCATTTGTAACGAAATAAAATGAAGGCAATAATTTTGTTTAGATACTGCCCGAAAATACAGAACTTGTTAGGACTAAAAACAGAAGCAGGGCGGGTTAGGCTTTTATAACTTATGGGTTATGCCCCGCCTAGGTCTGCAGTACAACTACAAACAACCCCGTATTGCCTGTTGGGGTGACAACCGCAACTTGTCAAAGCGAAACTTCGTCTGTACTTTAAATATACCCAGGCGCAACTGGGAATCCAATTAAGAATTGGCATTAAGAACACTGCTTTAATTATGCTTAAGCATGTGCGAATTGTCTAAAAATCTGAAATCTCAGGTGAGAGCCTTGGAGAGAATCTTTTGAGCTTTGTCAAGGTTTTCTTGAAGAGACCCAACAATAGTGACCTTTATTCTTGCTTAGGGACAAACAAATTTAAATGCAATATGTAAATCAGTACATTAGAAACATAGAAAAAATCCAGGCAGAATTATGTTTGCTTAACTGGGAATGGAGAACCTGTTTATAAACCTAATAAATAAAATTACCTCATCAATTGTAGTTAACTATTCTCTAATGTTTAGTATCAAAAGTGCTTTTTCCATTTAAATAAAGCATTCCCCACCTCCTGCAAGTGCTATTGAAAACATCAAGACTGCTATGTACATGCCTACATCATATTTAGGAATATAATCAGTTAAGCAAATAGAGGCATGCCTTACCAGAAATTATACATCTATCAGGATTCAAAAATTGGTTATGGTATGGGAGGCAAATTCTATTTTTATGGTTGATGGTTTTATGGTTATTTACTTTTCATAAAAATAAGAGTCATTTAAGAGTCAAATTCTTGAGGTGGGAGCTATGCCACTGACCTAAGTCATTAAGACATAAAGATTAAATTTATTAAACAAAATAACCTGGAAGATTGGTAGATCAATAATCTGATTAAATTTTAAGTCATTCATCTTTTTTAACAGTACATATTATTAAGAATATTTTTGACTTGTCATTTCAGTGTTGCAGCTGTCAGACCTAAATAAGCCCTTTCAAGGTTCTCTTCACCAGAAGAAATAATAGAAACTTTTACTCCCTCAGCATCTTGAGGACAAAAAACAAAATAAACTCTGAAAACTTAATAAAAAAAACTTTTTAGCATAAAGCTCAATTTTTTATTACATTTCCACGAGGAATGTGGTTTGTTTAGATTTTCATTCAAAGTTTGTTGAAATTCCTGCATAAAAAGCAATTAGTTTAATTTCTTCAAAACATAAATTTAATGTTAAATTCTCCTAAAACCAAATTTCATGACGTTATATACTTTCGTATCAGCAAAAAATCTATTCAAACCTGAAAAGTTGAATTTTTTTGATCATGAATTGCTATTCTTATAATCTTCAATGTGTGTTTGACTTCCCAGTTGAAACTCTCAATTGCCTCGAAAATACACTCAGCTGATATTTTGGCAGGCATTTGCAAGAAGCCACTATTGATAGGTGGAAAAGCAATTGAGGTTGCATTCTTGCTAATGGCCATTTCCAGACATTTATGGACAATTTTTGCCAATATCTTGAAAAGTGGATATTTTGCCAATTATAATGATTTCAAAACAAGACTTCATTAAATTAACTTATTTATCTAACATCCAGTCTTATTAAAATTTAAGAAGAATGCTTACTTCCTGACTCTCTTCTGGTTTATATTTATTCCAATGCTTGGCCAAGCAATGGAAAATAAATTTACTTGGCAAGTTGTAAGCCCCAGACTCAACAACTTGACCTAAAGTAAGGGAATTTTTCTTTGAATGACATTCTTTCTGTAGATCCTCACCTGCTTTCAAAGCAATAGCTTTGGACAAAGGGCCTGAATTGAGATTCAAGTCTTTTCCTACAGAATTTATGATGATATCAACCTTAAAAAGAAATTTAAGTTTACAAAGATCTTTGACTTTCATTTTTTTTATGGTTATTCTAAAAATGAATTTAAAACTTTTGGTGGAACAATTGAAAAATTATTGAAATTTATAACATAATGGTGATAGCCTACAATAACCATAACAAATAATGGACTTAATATACTAAAATATTTGAAAAACATTTGGCATGCTGGGAAATGTACATTTTGATCCTCTATTTTTCCATCCACAAGCATGACACTAATGCCTTTGATGCTAGCCTGAGTAATAATCCCTGCCATAAAGAATATAAGATTATTATCTTTGTTAATCAATTTAACTACTATAAGCATGCTTAAACTTAAAATGACTTACATATTTTCATTCAAATTTCGATATATGAAACTCATGCAAAAAGCCATTTCAGCTCAAATAGTAAAATAACTACAAATAAATCCAACAGGCAAAATTAAAACCTGTGATTGATCCATGATTGAGAACTTTTACCACAACATTCCATCTCTGCTCAATGCCAGCCATGATTAAATCTAAAGTTTCCGAAATATTTGGAACATCCAAAGCGACTTCTGCAGATTCAATACTATTAACAATTCTTTCTAATTTCTTCACCAATTCTTCAAAATCACTTTTGTTTCCAAACCCAAGCAAAGTGTACCCCATCCCGTCCGAGCTATTTTTTGCAACAATCCTTATGTCATCACGACAACTGACCAATGCATTAACATCATTCTTCAATCTCATTTCAATGTATTTAAATTTCTGGGCATCAACTACAGGCACAAATTTTACATAGAAATGGTCATCAAAATAATGTTTGAACTCCTCAAGTTTTTCAGCTTCAACTGAATAAACAGTGATGTGATCTTTATCCATTTCAAAGCATAAAGGATCATTGTGGAATTTGTTCTCCAGACAAGACATAATTTTAACATGCATGCGGCGTGCTTCGTCAGACTTACAAGTCATTTCATCTGAAAATTTTATTTCTTGTTGGATTATTCTTCTGATAAACTTCATGATACCAAGCTGAAAAGTTTAAGAAATAAATGCTGGTAAGTTAGATTCTGAAGCATTTCTGGAAAAAGTTAAAACATAAATATTATAATAATACACTCAGCAATATATAATCAGCATATTATTTACATCACCTCTGCTTCTTCTATGGAATTTCTAGAACCTGTCAAAACAGGTGCTGTGGATGGTGATTTGTGTTTTGTAATCAAAGCAGAATTATTGAGATTGAAAACAAACATTGTCTTGAAAAGGATTACTCTTTCATAAGATTTCAGATAATCAAGTCTCCTCTTCTCGATTTTACTTGTTGTGTTTTGCACATGTGACCCTTCAATAATTATCCAATTTTTATCAATAAAAACTCATAAAATTGGGTACAAGTGATGAATTGGTAACATACAAATTAGATGGATTATTATTATTATTATTAATAATTATTCCAAGGACTTCATAAGTAATTTTAAATAAATTTGTCCAAACCAACCTTGTTGGTCCTTTTCCCAATAAACATTGGATGTCTGAATTTCTGAAATAAAAACATATTCTTTCTTCATTAACAGGAAAATTTCCAAATCTGCCAAAATAATTGGCATTATAACAAGAAGCATTCTCACCAGCATCAATCCTACAATTAATTGTAGTGCTTTCCTTTTCAGGGCTTGTAGTAAAATATTCCAGAGTATCACCCTGACCCTCACTTTTGTGAGCATCTTGGATGAGAACAAGTGGGGTTGATCCATCATTTTTGGCTTTTAAGAATTGCCCGATGATTAGCTGTTCATCTTCTAAATTGCAGATTAATTAGTGGCATTTAAAAATTGCTATTATAAATTCACAAACATTTAAACTCGAGTTTTAAAGCTAGAAACAAATCTGAGGAATAGAAGAAAACTAATTTTAAGAAATACAGGCTTCAGCTCTATGGTTGAAGTTACATAAAATTTTACTTTAATTTTCTATGACAATTAAAACCATAATTTATTAGATAGATTTCAATAAAATATCATGTGAAAACGAGTAAACCTGTCAAACCAATGTCGTAAATATCACTGCTAGCAACGTTGGTAAAGATGACATCACTGCATCCAAAAGAAGTATCGCTCCCTCTACAAAGTGATTCGACACCTAATAATGATAACCATAGCTCTTAAAATTAAATCAATCATACCTCTGTAGAAGTCATACCTTCAATGTTTTCGGTCGTCACCAAATATGTTACCGGATTTAATTCAGTATGAGAAAAATCACCAAGATATTTGTCCAACCAAACCCAAAAATCCGTTTTACACCTTCCGCGTATGCCCTTTACGACAAACGCCGCTAGAGACATCGAGAATACTTATAATTTCTGTCCGACACTTAGGACGTATTCCCATTTGCAGAGACCCAGGGAAATCCCACCACAGAAAGATGAGTTGAGAAAGTTATTCATGAAATTATCACATTAAACATATTTTAACTTTTTCATGTACATTATTAAATTAGTTTATACTATTTTAAATATATTCACGGATGATAATGTTTTTCTTGTAAATATAAAATATGCATATGACTTAGCATGCCTTCCCGGCTAACAAAGCCCGTAGGGTCCCGCGTAGGTTTTGTCCACGGGAGGTGTCCAAGGGACCCGTGAGGGCTGCCCGGCTATTAGGCGCGGGTTGCCCTACCAAATCCCGGCCTTCAGTCGAGGTTTGCCCAGCCTAATCCCATCCATTATACATGGGCTACCCAGCCACATTCCGGCACCATTAATCGCGGATCCAACCCATCACAACTATTAACTAATGAACTATATTGGATATATGGTAGGACACATGTAGATACAATAATATAATTGCAGCACTACAAGTGTCCACCCATCTTGAAGCACACCATTACTTGTTCAAGATTAAAAAGCGAATGTAACGAAGCGGTCTTGCGAGACTCCATGTTTGGCTGACACGACATAATGGCAAACAATATTTAAACGTTATGGAATCTCAAGTCAATAAGTGAACTCTGAAAAAGACCTTCTATAAGATTACTTAATGGATAATCGGAAAGAAGAAACGTCATGTATCACACCAACAATCCACTTAAATCTGTATTATTGTCCTGCAATAAGTCATAAATCAGAATAAAGACCTAAGTATTAAGTCACAGGTAATAAGAAATTAATAATGAATTAAATGGAAGCATTAATATAATACTTCTCCAAGCAGAGCCCGGATTGTTTTTGTCTGAGAACCTTTTGGTAGTGCTATCAGACAAAGATAATGGTCAATTCACCCTTTATTAATAACAATAACGAATGAAACATAAATTATTATGTGGCTGAATCAATATATAAAAGGCATGCACACTCTCAGATTGCATTAAATATCTGCTAAGCTTCTTATTTCCAATCGCTTGAATTGATATTTAAGATTTGTTTTAGTATCACGTTTTAGTATTGAAACCAGTTTCATAACACCCTATGTACTGGCTATACTATTTAAGATATCTCAAAAGGGAGGTAATTTAGATAGTCTGCTGCATACACTGTCGATGCTTTCTTGGGTTGAGCCAACAACTGAAACCTTTAATCCCTCTGAACCTGAACAAATAAAGAAAAATTAAACGAAATTATATTTAAATGGAAACATTAACACAATACTTCTCCAAGCAGAGCCAGGATTGCTCATTTTGTCTTTGAGAACCTTTTGGTAGTGCTGCCAGACAAAGATAATACACAGGAAATACTTTAATAACTAGTTATTGTTAACTATTAAAAATCATATAAAACCAACCTGGAAGACAACGCTTTGTGGATCATAAATTGCTATTATTATATTCTTCAGACTTTGTTGACCCGACCAGGCATAATTTTCAATTGAACCAAGTATACACTTGGCAGATATTTGAGGGGGCATGTTCAAAACACCACAAGCTATTGGAGGAAAAGCTATCGAGGTCATGCCTTTATCATTAGCCATTTGAATGCATTTGGAAACAACATTCATCAGGACCTAAGATCAAACTGAAAATGAATGACCACATATAACAAATCAATGCAAGGCTATAAATCACTTTACTTCCTGAATTTCATTGGCATTTCCTTCTTTCCACCCCTTAGCAACACAATGAAAAACACTTTTGCATGAAAGCTTGTAAGCCTTAGTGTCAATAACTTGGCCAACAGCCAATGGAGCTTTGCTGCTACATTCCTGTTGAAGTTCAGGACCAGCCTTCATGGAAATGGACTTTGCTACAGGACCAGCTTCAAGTTTCATTTCACTTCCCGTTGAACATACCAATACATCGACCTGATTAGAAAGCAACTTTAACAAGTGCAAGCAGAAAGTGAACTAAGTTTCAGTTAAACAAGACTTATGGAAATGTCTAAGCAAGTCTAAGTAGTCTTAATAAGTTTCTTAAGTTCCATTATGCCCATTAATATTAATAATAATAATAATAATACCATGACATTCCATCTCTTGATATCCCATTTGTTAAATTATTGGGTTAGGGTTAGGGTTAGATTGAGTTGCAATTGGAAAATTATGTGGCAATCAGGGCAAGATTTAAAAAGATAATAAGATTAAGTTGTAAAATTTAAGTTATTGAGTTTACCATGAAACAATAATTAATAACCTTTTGATTTTCTATTTTGTCTTCAACAAAAGTAACCTTAACTCCCTTGATGAATGACCCATTTGGGGAAACAACTTAAATTATTGGTAATACTTAGAGCTCTTGTGTGGCAATAACATTGAATGAATTAATATTTTAATAAGTTAATAATTATTAAAACTGACACAATCAATAACTAACCTCCAGGCCTTCCAGGATTCGAGGCTTCAATCATAACGTTAAATCTCTTTTCAATTCCCTCCATCATCAACTCTGCATTTTCGGAAATATTTTCAAAATTGAGGTTCACTTCTGCACGGACGACGAGATCAATTATTTTCTTCAATTTAGTTTTTAATTCATCAAATTCCTGCTTGCTTCCGTAAACCGTCAGGACATAACCGGGTGCTGTTTGTTTAGAGAAAATGCTTACAAACTCTTTGCCATCAGCTAAATTATCAATTTCTGCTTTTGAATGTTTTTCAAGATATTTGAATTTTATGACATCATTTACAGGGATGAGTTCTTCATGGAAGTTGCCTTGCAAATAATTTTTGGCCTCCTCAATTTTATCATCTTCGGTCGAATGCACGATTAATCGACCTTCGTGGTTTTCAAAGGTCATGGGATCATTATTAAATTTCTCTTCCATTTTTTGAATTATTTTCTTGCACATATCATTTCTTTTAGCATCATCTGTCAACTCATTTAAAAAATTAATTTCTTTTTGGGTTATTCTCCTCAGAAACTTCATAATCTTAAGCTGTGAAATTCAAAAAAAATTCATAGGGATTTCATGTAAATATGAATCAGTTTGAAGAAATTTGATACTTTGTTAAGAAATATTATCTAGGATACCAACAAACAATTAATTTCAGTAATAAGTAATAAATAAAAATATAAAAATGTTAATAAACTTAACAATCCTGCCTAGAGAATATTTCAAAGCCTCATCTTATGTTATTAAATAATCACCTCTGCCTCTGTAATGAACTGAATTGGTCCAATTAATGTAGGAGCTTTATCAGGTGACTTGTGTTTCACGACCAGCTCAGAATTAGCAAGTCTGTCAATAAACTTTGTCTTGAAGAGGATTGTTTTCTCAAAAGATGTCAGATCATCTAGCTTCTTTTTATTGTCAGAGGTAGTCATGATGGAACCTTTAACAAGCAGTTAACTAACTAAAGTCATCTAAAACAACTGATCAGAGCTACCAGGGTGACTTTCACTCATACTTCGGCCACAAAGCTTTAAGCATCGATTAAAAGATATTTGTACTTGATACCTTGCACCGAACTTCTTCTAGAAATGCTTGAGGAACTTGACCCTGGAAAGCAGAAAATTTACTATTATTTTGCACATGCTAATTACTATTAATTTTAACAACTTATGACAATGGCCAATTTCTGGCTTTAATAAAATACTCACTTCTACTTTGTGTATCATCTTCAGGTCCATCTTCTGGAAAGACATGCTCCTGTGAATTATCTGTCGCAAGAGGATAATCGCCCTTCCTATCATCATCGAGATGAAATGTTAATTTATCTCCGGCTGTAGTCCACAGGTGTTGCTCGCTAAGCAAACCATCGGCAACTAAAATATTGTAGAACCATTCGTAACAATTTACTACCAATTTAAAACCAGAAGTCACCATTTTGATCCCTGTGTCTAACCACGAAGCAGCGAGAATCGTTGTGGAGAGGCACGATGTCACAGTCGCAATCAAAACGGCTGTTAATAAATTCTACCAAGTCAGAAAAACTATCTCCACCAGACACCGTTACTCTGAAGGCAAACGGGTATCCAGCGGAAGCCATCAAGAAATTGCGGAGCTTTGGTTGAAAACGTCCCACTTTCGGTTTTAAAGAAACACGATCTGATGCAAAATATTTTTTAATTTATGCACTGATTATTTATATACTCATTTCTTCAATGTTTGCTTATTAATATTATCTACTGTTCTTTATTCTTAATCTATTAATACCTATACACTATGAGGCGGTCTATAAGACAGGTTTACCAACCTTTTTTTAAAATCAATTTTACAAATCTAAATCGTACTTATATTATCATTATTTGGACATTGCTTTTACTAGAAATTGTGCCAAACCCATTTATCGATTTGATCAATCTTATTTAATAACTTTTTAAATTACTAATTACAAAACTTAACTGAAAAATGAACGTTAAGTTAACTTAATGCAAAACAATGGCCTGATAAAAGGCTCCGAGAATCTTGTTTTTAGATGCTGGGCACTTTAAGCAGGATTAAGTTTAGTTATTTTGACTGACAAGTGTTGTTTGATTGATTGATCGATTAAATTGTTATTTTTTTAAATCCTTAACCTCAGATGGACTTGTGCTTATTATGGACCCTCATTAATAAGCTTTCATCGATTTTCTGGACAACAAAGACCTGTCGTATAAAGAATTTGCAAAACAAATAAATATCAACATTATGTCAATCAGTTCTTTACCTAGTCTTTAGCAAACATAAACTAAGACCTCAAATATTGCAAGACATTTTTAATGAAAAATAAAGAAAATAAGACATTCGTGTAAATCAAATTTAGCAAGAAATCATGGAATGGTGGACGATTCAAGTAACAATTCAAATGAAAATAACATATTTAAAAAGATACAAACATTTTCCAATCTAATCTGACTAGTGTTCTATCGAGAATTGGTGCATTTTAACAATAGACTAAGCAACAGTTTAAATGGGAATGAAAGCATGTCTTTACGAATTTCTCGCGGAATATCCAGCATGGAAAAACGGAAGAGATCTTGCAGACAGCGACTCCAAATTGATTTCAAACTCTTGCTCCATCGGCACTGATTTCTTAGACGAATATTTCTTCATCTTGTAGAATTCGTTGTTGTTTCTACAGGAATTAATGGGCTCCAGATGAAAGCTCACCTTTTTCTTAGGAGTGACCTTCTTCTTGCATCCCATCTGATTGTACTGGCAAGTTCTCAGACTGGATTTGCTGGAAGACAGCTTAAGTGAGGATGGTTTTTGCATTTGCTCTTCTTTCGCCGCTGTTGCTGTTTTCTTTCCTCCGAAAGCGAACAAGCTGTTCATTTTAAAGCTTCTTTTGGCATTCTTTCTGCTACTCTGGGCAGAATCTAAGCGACCTGTTGGGTTTTTGTGATCCCTCCACCTCTTGATGTATTTTTTAAAAACTTTGCGAACCTGGAAATAACAGATTTCCAAGTAATTGATGGAATTTGGAATAATTCAAAATTTCCCGTATCGATTCTACAAGGATAAAAAAAATCTTAAAATTCCGCTATTTTTCTAGCACTTGAATATGTTCTCAAGAGATATTGTTTTATACCAATGTGTTATTATTTTGATTCATATGCTCCCAAAAAGTTTTAGCAAAAAGCGATTAGTGAGTGAAGATTAGTGCGATATTAGCAAAAACAACGTTACGACCGACACTAACTTAAATTTCAGTCGTAATCAAATTATAATAAACATTCAAATAAGCTAGCTTCGAAAAATCACTTGTGCCATTTCACAATATTTCATATTTTTGATAACGAATGGGAAGAATAGAATCACAGAGCTATTAAATACTCAAAATGGTATTTGTTGAGAAGGTATAATCTCAAAGGACTCAATGTCACGGAAGGAATTTTTTTTTAAAGGAGGATGTTAAAGTTGTGACAAGTGTTTAAAGTTAAAAATCAGCTCAAGCGCACGGCCTATACAAATGACATATTATTATTATTATTATTAAAAATGATTTTAAAGAGTCAAGGAGCATTTAAATAAATTTTGGTGAACATTTTTGAAGAATAATAACACACCAAGCATTTCCAAAATCCAGAACAAACTAATTTGATCCCAAGACCGTCATTTGAACTCAGAAATACTCCAGATGTTCAGGATCATAATTTTCGAGCGATTTTCGGGGCACAAATACGCAGAGAATATGAGTGAAATTTTGCAAGTACTAAAGAAATTTGTTGGCAATTATTAAGCATAATTATTATTATCGATTGGAATTTATTCTTACGACGAGTAATAAATCTGTTTAGAGTTGTGAAATACAATTTTTCATGGTACACAGACGAGAGAACATCTTTTAAAAGACCGAAGTTGACAATTCCGTGAATGTGTTGCCAGTCTGAAATTAATTTATTTATCAGATACGGCTGTGCCATGTCTATTTAGCCATAACTCTAACTTTTATTTTTAAATAATTTATTATTTTACATTTATTTACAATTTAACATTGAATTCAAGACACAACTTTTATAACGTGGTTTTCTACATTTTCCCATGTCCATTAGACAGAAAAAAGTGATTCAAAGTACGGATTTCTTTGGAATTGCGCTATTAATGTTTAAAAAGCATCCAAGAAATTACGATTTCAAGATAATCACCGGTGAACCAGGGTTGTCATTGTGGATAATAATTTAATATTCATAATTAAATTAATTAAAAACGAAAATTTAAATTTCAAAATCAATGCAAATCGAAATAATTATAAATTTAAATAAATCAATTTTAAATCATAATAATTTAAATTTAAAAAATAGTTTAATAAATGTCATATTATTTTTGCGATTACGTTTCGTTTTAAAATCCACAATTTCGACAAATCATATCCGAAAGAAAAAGTGCAACCAACCTCGGAATTTAAGAAACAGTAAACCACTGACACGAAAAGGCCCTGCAAAAAAAAAAAATAATTTCTTTTTTAAAAAATGTCTTATTTAAGGACAAACACGAAAGCATTAAATTATTGCAAATGAAAATTATGTGCGCCGCCATCTTGTTTCATTCAGTGCTGTGCCAGTTTAAATCGTTTTGATCATTTAATTTACTCACTTTAATTTATTTATTACTTATCATAACAATAAGAACATCTTAAAGGTTTTTTATTTTAAGAAAATCAAAACTCAAGACCAAAGCTTCAAGACAACATTACCATAGTAACCAGCATAAAACCACCACCACCACCACCATCATCATCATCACAACCCTGGCCAGCACCTGTGTGGAGTGCATGATGGCGCTAATGTACCAGAAGAAGTTGTTTTCTTTTGGAGCCCAAAGGAACAAGAGGTAAGTCATTCCCAGGAGAGGAAATAGGATCAGCGTCGCCTTCGTCGCTTTTCTGAAACGTTTGCAATTGGATTACTAATTGCTTGCGCACCTCGGCTCGTTGCTAATTAATATTGGTGATAATTTTATTTTATTATACAATAATTCTATAATGCTATGTAATAATAATAATAATGATGATGATAATAATAATAATAATAATAATAATAATAATAATAATATTCACTGGGGTTATTTATTTTGTGGCATTTGATAATATTAGTAGTAATTTAAAAAATTTACAAATAATTTATAAAAATAAATTATTCATTCCATGTGGTCAATAAATATATCAATCGGGTGATGTAATAGAATCCTATTTATTTATTAATTAATTTATTTATTATTTACTCATTTATTATGATCACTGAATGATTTAAAACCATTGGGACACTTTATTGAGAATAGACTTTTGGAATAAAGAACTGAAAATAATAAAATAAAAGAAATAAATAATAATAATATCGAAATCAATTTTGGAATCAATCGGTGAAACAACCGAGTGGAATTAAATTTAAACACATTAATAACTAACGTTTTCACTAATTTTTTTATTGCATTTTAAAAATAATTAATAAAATATCTTACTTGTATAGCCCATTCTGTCCCGGATATGAAGACCTGAGCTTCGTTACCAAAACCCAAACAATGCTGACCAAAAACATAAGATTGACCTGCACATAAACGCATTACGATTATAATCAATCACCGACAGCAATTATTAATTTATTAATAACAATTGTTTTATTATTAGTGTTTAATAATGTAACTAATAATTTATTATTACTTTAATAGTTAATAATAATTTTTGTTTTCTTTTTAAATAATAATAATAATAATAATATTGATAATAATAACAATAATAATAATAATAATATTGATAATAATAATAATAATAATATTGATAATAATAATAATAATAATAATAATAATAATAATAATAATAATAATCAATCTCTACTGCACAGGAGTTGATTAATTAATTGCTTTTAGACCAGTATCAACATCTGGAGGTTGTAAGCTAGATATAAATGGCTAGTTCTTAGCAGTCCCACAGCCCCACCCTAGACATTTTTAGACTGCTATTGTTTTAAGCTCTGACTTAAGATGCGCTACATAAATGTGTAAACAAAAAGCAGTTCTGCGTGTAACATTATGTGAATATAGTCTGAACTACAGAACATATGATGAACATATTTTTAACCAATAGGACGATGAAAATTGGCACGAGAAGGATGTAATCGAGTTTCCAAACCGTTTCTGGAAGCCAACACCTTGAAATAAGAAAAAAAGTTCAGACATTATTTTTCAATTAATTTCGTCATTCTAAGTTAAATGTTTCCGAGAATGGAGAATATATTCGATATAATAAGTTACAAGAGCTAATAACGTCTAAAAAAATTATTTCACGATAATCTCTCGATATAATAAGTTACAAGAGTTAATAACGTCTAAAAAATTATTCTCATTATTTATTTATTTCATGGCTAGCACGGCTTCATTGGTAATGAGCAAACATCTTGAAATATTGCCTTAGTTCTAAGGAGAGTTCTTTTTGAAAAGAAAATAATAATTGTTGTAATAAAGTCTCTTACACGGTCGTTGTGTCGTCATTAAGCGCACTGGCAACAATCCACATTGTAGTTATTACGAGGGGAAATCCTGCAATAAGAATTTTGAATTATTTATTTTGTTATTTTGTAAATTATTTATTTATTTATTCCAAAATATATTCCATTGCGTTAATGTGAGGCGTCTGGAATGGAATGCAATGTTTTCCTCTACATGTTTTTATAATTTATTAAACGTGAGATTTAAATAAAATATACGAATTATGGAGATAAATTGGTTTGTTAATTCATAAAAGAAAAAAAATTATATTCGTTAATATCGAAATTAATTTATATAAAATTTATTTATTTATAATTTATATATAATATAATATAAATTACATAAAATTTAATTTTAATAATAATTAATATAAAAAATAAATTTTATATATAATTTATATAATAAAATTATATTCATTAATATCTAAAATTTTTTTTGATAGTATTTTCACTCAATTTCACTCGGGTCTTAATTAATTTTGAGCTTTCATTGTAGGTAAACTGATATTTTAAAGGGCCATTCGAAACCTGTTATTATTTATGAGTTATTATTTTTAAATAACTTTTATTATAATTTAAAACGACTTATTGCAATACGATGATGAATTAAATAAACTTGAACTAAATAGAATAATTTTCAAGAATTTCAAGAAAGAAAGAAAATATTATCTTAAAATAAATGTGATGAAAATTGACGAGAACATTATAGCGATGCTGATGATGATGACGACGGTGATGATGACGATGACAATGTTAATACTGATGATGATGTTTCTGATAATGACGATAACGATAAGTTGATGATTAATTTGCTTTTAGAATTCTCTGAAATTGGAATGCAACAGACAGCCATTTTCATATAATTAACGATTAATTTCCAAATTAAATCGCTTTAATTAAATAAATAATTAACCAGCCGAGTGACACAAACATGTTTTCTGTCGGAATCGATTCAATAAATTCCAGTCAACACGGATTGAAATACTTTTTCCTTTTGTTTTGAATCAATTTATTGCAAATGAATTTAAATGCTGATTGCCGTTTCTTGATTGAACAGGATTTGTCACCGTCCGCTCTTGTTGCAATCCTTTGATTGTTGGAAGAGGTCCAGGATAATTAAAATGAATTAATCACTTAACTGCTCAAGGAAATGCCACATTTATCAACGTCTCACAACGTGGAGTTGAAAACTTGACTTAGAAGCATTCCACCTCAAAGCACGCAATAAGCACATGAACATCGCTTTTATAATCCGTGATTGAAATGCTTTCAATCCAATTTTAAGTCAATCGGAAGCATGCTGTCTGCTCAAAGACTAGGTCGTTAGTGTTGCCATTGGTATCGGTTTATATATTTGAATATTTCTTTTATTTCTTCATTTATTCTGTAATTTCACATTGTCTTGTTTATTAATTCATTTGATATAAAAAGAAATTAAAAAGATATGATGAAAGAACGATTTTAGTTCAATTTTTTTTTAGAGACAATGTTACAGAATTCGCAGAATGGATTTTAAAAGTGAATTTAAGAATTTAAACGAATTTAACAACGACAGCAACAATTATTTATCTAAGAAATAAAAACTAAAAATCATCACTATTACAAATAATAAATATACGAACCCCATCCAATGAAGCAATAGTGCCAAAACTTGAGTTGAACGAGAAGCAAGGTCCAAACGATCATCGTGTGGAGGTACAAACCTTCGACCAGCATCCAGAAGAACGTGGCTTGCGACAGATAATTGAAGGTCACTATGACGACCTTGCAAACCACTAACTGTTAGGAAATTAGAGTTTAGCTGAATGTTTTATGCGAATTCCAGGCTAAATTTATATAATATTTATAAATTTAAATAATAATAATAATAATAATATTATATTATATTTTATTATATTCGCATTTTTTGAATAATTTCATAAACCAATTTTTTAAGATTGTTTTACGTTTTGCGCTCAATAAACTTTTTTTGCTTCTGATCGATAACCAATAAAAATATGCATAATAATTATTATTGGGAAAAAATTATATTTTTCGCCCCAAAAAATACATAATGGATTGTAAATAAAACTGAGAGAGCCTAAGCCCGACAGCATCGTTGGGCAAGCAAATCCCCAGAAATTGCGAGCTGAGTTTGGTGCAAAGGTCGATAAACATGCCACACTTCAGAGGGGCAAACCACCCTCGACACTCGGTGTAAAAGCAGTTTTTGCATTCAACACTTGCGCATCGTGTGAGTCTCTAAGATTAGTTTCGAATCCTTCATGAATCACAATGAGTGAGTAGTTGTAAGGACGCGTTTTAAAATGTCCACATTGTTGTTAACGCAACGAATAGCATATTTCCACATCTCGAGTTCACGCTAAATTAAAACTTGAACAATAAAGATGAATTAATGCAGTTTTTTTATTTGTTCTGACAAAACGCGCGAATATTTTATTTGATATTATAAATTATTTTATTTGTTATTATAAATTCGAAATATAATTTGAAAAATATCCTGCCACAAGGGATACGCAAGCATTTTTAATGGCACGTTTATTTATTTATTTGTCAGTTTCCTATTTTTTAAATGTTTTATTTTACGAAATAAGGGACAATTGAGGAAAAATTGAGGTCCTATAAATTTTTCAGCACATTTTTGGACACTTTCATCAGTGGATTCTGAAACTTTCTAAAAATTTTGATTTAAAAACATTGCAACTTTCCTGAGGGAATTTCAAATATTTTTTAACTTAACGAGTTTCACGCAAGTCCATTATTAATAACCATAACCCTAACCCTAACCATTCACAAACTGCACATAATTCGCAGAACAAATTATTACATGATTATTATTTGTTAATTGTGACTCATTAATAATAATACCACATTCAATTCCAAGCCAATTCTAACGCACAGATGAAATGACATTCGGTAAAATTCAAACTTCAATCATCGATTCGATCGGCTTCAACCAGTTGGTTCAATCAACTTCAATCAGATGAACAGAAAGAGAAATGAAAATAACACTCGCTCGAGGAAAAGTTGGTTCATCAGTAAATCGAGACTTCATGGCCGTCTAGAGATCCGATTCTTCATCATCGTCGTCATCATCGTCAATGACATCACCCACATCAACACTATGTTCACTCATGTTCAGTTACAAATCAAGTATAAGGAACAAATAAAGTTAATTAATTCTCAAGAAAACCCACAATCAACAACACCTTAAACAAAGCAGTGACCCACTACGAAGTATTCCACTCAAATTTATTCTGAAATTATTCCTTATGTATATTTTATTAATATTTTAATAATAACATTTAAAATAAATTATCAATTATTTTATATTAAATCTATATATTATTGAATATTAATCTAAATATTAAATCTAAATCATAATCAGTAATAAGTTGAAGAATATTTTTCAATTGGTATTAATCAACTATTTTTTACCAAAGCTCTACTTCCAAAACGCATCTTTTCCAAGCAATATTTGAATATTTTAATAACTTGCTTTAATTTCTATTTGAATTTATTTAATTTTAAAAATATTAATAATTATAATTTATCATATATCACATAATAATGATTATTATTGCTATGTTCTATCACCTAGTGGCTTTGTTTGAAATCCCAAATTTTAAAGATAAAATAATAATTTAATTAATTAAATCGAAATGATAAATAATTTAAATATTATTTAATATATTAAAAAAAAATAAAAAAAATAATCACAAAGCAATGAATTCAAGTGGAAGTTCAAGGTCGAGTAGAAAAGGAAGACTTAAGTGAGGCATCCATGAAATACTTTTGCATCAAATCATTAACAAGGATCTTCAAAGATTTATGTGCTTAATGTAAGTGCCCCTGTAAGCATTATTTCATACATTTAACTTTGGAATTAAGGTTTAAAAATTTTAGTGATAAATAAATAAATAAATAAGTAAATAAATTTTTCAGCATAATTAATAATAATATTAATAATAGTAGTAGTAATAATAATAATAACAACAACAATAATAATAATAATAATAATAATAATAATAATAATGAAATAATAATAATACAAATTGATTAACCCACGCAATGCTAAACGTTAATATTTATTTCCTACACCATGTCACGTGACGCATGACTCATTCGCCCGCAGTTGATGAGTTTCGACAACACAAACTTGTGACGTTCAGTCATCAACGATGAACAGAAGAGGAAATGAAAGAATAAAAACTGTAATATTGCACTCCATAAAGAATAGGATGGTTAAGGGACCAGTAAATGGACATGTCATCGTCATCGTCATCATCATCATCAAGGTCGTCATAAACAAAGTTGTCGTTATCATCATCATCATCGCATTGGAATTAGCGCTCGTTTAATGACTGGTACATATTTTTTAAAATATAAAACGTTTTAAAAAATTTATATTTTCATATTTATATAATTTATTACATTTAATAAATTATAATTAAATTATTAATCAAATATTTTGTTTTCACTTCCAAACGATCATAAATCACAAGTAGCACAATAGGCAGAGACTATTTTCAGATCGGACAACCAGCTCGAGCTAAAAATAAATCCACGGACCACGTGACGACGGGCACGAATGGCGATTGGCTACTCACGTAGTTGTCGATGTTGGACAGGTTTTCCAGAGTGAATCTGACGATGATCCAAAAGATGTTTTTGAGGACGAAGGTGACGATCAACTGCATGTGGAGCTTGTTGCGCATGCACTTCAGACACCTATAAGTGGAAAGTTGTTGTTGTTGTTGTGATGAGGATGAGGATTATAGTCAATGAGGGCTGATGATGATGATGTTGTTGTTTTTGTTGTTGTTGTGATGAGGATGATGATTATAGTCAATGAGGGCTGATGATGATGATGTTGTTGTTTTTGTTGTTGTTGTGATGAGGATGATTATTATAGTCAATGAGGGCTGATGATGATGATGTTGTTGTTGTTGTTGTTGTTGTTGTTGTGATGAGGATGATTATTATAGTCAATGAGGGCTGATGATGATGATGTTGTTGTTGTTGTTGTTGTGATGAGGATGATTATTATAGTCAATGAGGGCTGATGAGGATGATGTTGTTGTTTTTGTTGTTCTTATTGTGACGAATATAGTTGGTGATGATGATGATGGTGGTGGTGGTGACGATCACGATGATACTAATAACGAATTACTAAATAATAATACAAATAATATTTTAAATCAAATTCGAGTAAATTCTGAAAATGATAACAACGGTTATTGTTTGATTAGCTGATAAAACTATTATTTAATAAAATTGATAAAAATAATATTTAATAAA
Source organism: Hirudinaria manillensis (assembly GCA_034509925.1). NCBI lineage: Eukaryota > Metazoa > Annelida > Clitellata > Hirudinida > Hirudinidae > Hirudinaria > Hirudinaria manillensis. Next base: position 3,947,316 of record CM067527.1, read on the forward strand.
ATTGTTAAAGTTCTTTACTTGTTGACCCCAGTAAAGACCTGTGAAGATTGAATTGCGTTAACGTGTTAATAATTAATATTTTAATATTTAATTAATTATTTATTGTGATAATAATTAATATTTAACATTCGATGAAATTAAACCAACAACATTTTGTCAGCACAACTGATGACAGGATTTCACTTAAAAAATCCAAGAAAAGATCGTGATTTGCATTGCATTAACTCATCTTCTTTCCATTCAATAAGTCACCACTAATGGAGGTCTGATGACGATGACGACGACGACGATGATGATGACGTCACGATGGCGACAACATTCCATGACGATGACGACGACGATGATGATGATGATGATGACAACATTCCATGACGATGATGATGATGATGATGATGCTGACGGGTATGCCTTGATTGCAACATTGGAAGCTAATATCAATTTCTCACGGAATGTTGGGAAAATTGAGTTTTTTAATGAGTCGAGTTGCGTGTCGATTGGTGCAGAACTTGTTAGAAAATAATTTAAATTAAAATTTATAATTATTAATTTAATAATTAATAAATTAATAATAAAGTTAATAATTAATTATTTCCGTGTAGATTTATAAAATATTGTCTTTAATATCTTTCTAGTTCTAACTACCGGATGCATTGGAAATGTTTTGAATTAATGTTACAAATTTGAAGAAAATAAAAATAATAATTAAATAAATAAATAAAATAAAAAATCTGACACTTTCGTTTGCGTGTGGCTTCAATCATTTTTAAATTTGATTAAACGAAAATTGAATTATTTTTTTATTTATTCTGAAGTTTTGCTGAATATATTGAAGATAAATTGAAACATTTATTTGTTCTGAAGTTTTTATGGGGGTCTGTTCAACCCTTGGATGCCCAAGGGGGTACAATTATACCCCAACGTTTTGTTTTTGTTATTTTTTTTTCTTGAGATTCTGGAGTGCCACATGGCATTGTTTAATACTTGTTTAATGAAAATAATATTTTTACTGAACACCTGAACCTCTGCCTATTGACTGGTAAAATATTTTTACCGACGTGGCTTAAAATATTCGATAAAGAATTATTTAAAAGTATTGATGAATAAATGTTAAAATTAATCGAACAAATTAATGGTTGAAATTCTAATTAAACAAGTTACGTAATTTACGTAAAACATTATTTTAAATTGTAAAAGAATTTCACACGTTTTATCTTCAAATAATAAACAAATTATTAAATAAATTTTATTATTATTTTTTCTTTAATTTCTTCAAAAACATTGAAATCCCTTTGAAATCATCGCGAGCTTCGAAACTATGGTGCACTTCAAAACTACTCGTGTTTCCTCCACAGACCTCAACAGGAACATAAATCGGTCTTTAATTATTCTCTTCAATTTATTTATTTTTTGAATTTGTTTTTGATAAATTTAAAAATTCAAAAACTGTCTAATATTCATCAGTTAAGTTTATTATTATTATTATTATTATTATTATTATTATTATTATTAGTTAATTAAAATTGGCGATTAATTTTTTTTTAAATTCAAATATTTGCAAAAACTACGATTTCGCGACAAACCTTAGAAAATTTTAACATGTTTAAGATTTCTTTTCTGCGTCTTTGTTTTGTTTGCTTTGTAAAATTATGTTAATAATAATAATAATAATAATAATAATAATAATAATAATAATAATAATAATAATAATAATAATAATAATAATAATAATAATAATAATAATAATAATAATAATAATAATAATAATAATAAATAATAATATTATTAGTAATAATAATGATAAATAAATTGAGAAATGATGCTTCCTCATCATTTTGTCAGGCAAAAAGCAACTCAAAACTCGGACAAATGTAAGATTTTATCAGAAATTCTTTCAAAATGAAGAAATATTCGATTTCTTAGAAAGACAAATTACTGAATTTTGCAATCATAAATCATAATATTCAGATATCACATTGCTTTAAGTTTTGCTGCTAAATTTTAATTTAATAAATATAATTAAATAAAAATCGTTCCACGGAAAATTAAAAAATAATTCTTAAAATAAATTTTTCCTTTCTCTTAAAAAAAAAAAATAATTGAAACTTTTCGAAACCACGTCCTCTAAGAAAGATACTTTATCTCAAGATTTACAGAAGAAATCGTGGATTGATTTTGAGATAATTCTTTTTAATTTCTTAAAATTCAGTTTCGGTGAATATTATTTTTAAGTGGTAAAACGTATTCAAGGAAGCATTGCAAGGTCATTTCAAATGACCTCAACGCGTATAAAAACGTTTCACTTTAAAATTTCATGGCAACTTTGCAGTGCATGTTATTCTTATTGTTATTGTTAATGTTATTATTATTATTGTTATTATTACTATTATTATTATTGTTATTATTATTCTTATTTTCACACGTTAACGAAAGACATTTTCAAAGTAGACATTTTTTTTTTCGTTTTTGTTTTTGCTTTTGATGTTATTTCAGTAAATTGACATAAATTTGCCTTTGGTTTTGATGCGACAACTAATCAGTTACAGTATCTGCGCTCTAAACATCTTGGAATCTGGAGTAATATTATTGAACAATATAACTATCACTCCATAGCTCAATTTATTTATATTGTTATTATTATTATTATTATTATTATTATATTTTTCATTAACGTGTTTGTTCGGCGTTCATTCGAGAATTTACTCGGAACTGATGAACAACTGAGCGATCATCACCGTCTGCCTGTAATGGCGCCTTTCTGGGACAAGACGAAAGAAACTGTAAACATTGACTCAGATGTTCTTTGACGATTCATCTTTGGACATTTAAGATTTTGTTGTTGTTATTGCTATTGTTGTCGTTGTTGTTGCTACTGCTATTATCGTTGTTGTTGTTGTTGTTTTTAAATAGTTCATAAATCAGTCGGAAGGCCGCGTCGAGAAGCAGGAAAAGTAAATTCTCAGAAGACTCTTGAAGTTTTGAAGGTTACAATTCTGAAGAAGAAAGAAAAAAAAATTGAAAGGACAATAAAATTTGAAATTAAATTTGTTTTCTCAGAATTAGAAAAAAAATTCCAAGTAATGGCTAAAGGAAATAATTAACATGGTGATTTTAAATTTCAAAATCCTGATTATGGAAAATGATGATGATAATGATGACGCTGATGTTGATGATGATGATGACGATGATGATGGTAGTGATGAGGACGACAACGACGACGATGGCCAACCTGCAATAGAGGAAGATGATGAGAGCCACAGTCATGGCCACCAAGGAGCTCGTAAAACCAACCATGTAAATGACCAGCTGGATGTTGCCAAACTGATTCTGTGGTTTTTCCTGATCGAGATTTTAATTTTATTACCAATTAATTAATAGATATTAATTAATTATTAATTAATTATCAACAATTAATCTGTTTTTAATTATTAATAAGTAATAATTGATCGCTAATAATTAATAATAATATTAATTAATAATTATTAATAATTAATGACCACTATAAACATCAAAATTTTTTCATTCAATTAGTAGATAATGGTTGGTAAAATAAATAAATCAATTGAAAGTTAATAATTATTAACGAAATGAGTCACGATTAAAACAACATTTTATTTTTAAATTTAAATATTTAATTCCTTTTTATTTTTTATTTACTTAAAATTGTTTACTTGGGAATTGTTTTCAGAATCACGGAAGATTGAATCATTAAGATTCAAAATCAGATTGAAATGACATTAAATGACATTAAATGGCATTAAATGACTTTAAATGGATCCTTAAATGTAATTCTTAATTAATTATAATTAAGTCTTTCGTCTTAAAATGTGGATGATTTAATAGCTGATAATATTGTTGTTAATAAATCATTTTGCCTTGCAAAGTTATTTTTATAATTAATAAATTTATTTATTAACTAAATTACATTAAATTGTTTATTACTGTCAAGAAAAAAAATGTTGAATCTTTCAAAATCACTTTGTGAATTCAAGTGAACTTAATCTGGACTTAGTTCAATCTTTAAGCAGTAGAAAATTTAAGTCACATTGAAGATAAAAACCTTAATATTTTCAGCAATTTACGAGTAATGTTTTAAATAAATAAAAATAATAAATTACAGAAAAGAGAAAATATTCATCAAACGTCTATAGAACTGAAGTGACAAGGCACTTCAAGAACACATTCATTGAAATTCATTCAAATGGACACAAGGAACCGTTGATTTGGTTTTGATGCTTTGTTTTTTATGTCTGCCATTTCATGAATGTCCTTGTTAAACATTTATGACTGATAATGATAACTTATCAGCTGATCGATGATGAACTTATTATAAAAGTTATAATTATTAAAGTACTCGGTCAATAAAAATGTTTTATTGTTAATTCACTTCGCCATGTTGATTCGTTTATCATTATTAGAAATAATTTAATTATTCAATTATATAATTATGAATTATTTGCTACAGGATGATGATGATGATGATCGTGACCGTAATGTCGACCACGATGGATTGTATTCTTTATGAATGACTGCCCTACACCAGTTCAACCTGTCAGGTCAACCTATAAAACATTAGCAAATAGATATTATTATTATTCACAATGCAACATTAATTATTATAATTTTTGTGTGCTTAAATTATGTATAAGGAGAATAATTCTTAATTCTGCATAATAATTCATTTGATATTCAAATAGTAAATTCAAACTTTCCTCGTTTAAACATTATGTCTTTGTTCTGGGGAAAACATTTACGTCGATGGAGAGACAGAATAATGTTGATATTAAGACTATCAATAATGTTAATATTATTAATAAGGTTAATATTAATACTATTAATAATGTTAATGTTAATACTATTTTAATGTTTATTTTAATTTTATTTTTTGTATTTTCAACTTCTCAGGAGCTGAATTTGATTCGTTATTTGTCATCATTCCAACAGGGCATTTGAGTCTTAAAAAGTTGACCTTCAGGTCATCAGGTCATCAGGTTCGTTGAAAAAATGTTTTAAAATGAATCGAAGATGAGAAATTTCAAGAGGTCGTCTTGGTGCAACAAACGTCTATAAATCAATTTTTGGAGTAAAATTATTTTCATTACAAATTACAAAATGAGTTTTGAGTTTGTGTTTGTGTTTGTGAGTTTATTAAAGTTTCAAAGCAACTGAAGCAATCAAAATAGCAAGTTAAACATGTAGAATATTAAACAAACAATTACATGTACATAACACATTAAAGCAAATGAACAACGCAAAAAATCAAGCAAAATAAACTCATATAATTACATTAAATAATTAATATTAATAATTACAAATTACTTTCCTTACTTTAAGTTCTTATTTGCAATTATTAAACTTCTGCAAAAGCAGAAGTTCCAGATATTTTGTAAACTTTTCCTTGAAGAGGTTTGGATCCATTTCTTGAACGTTTTCCAAGAAAGTCGTACATTATAATTATTTATTATTATAAATAAAAATTAAATAATTTCCAAAAGACTTTCAGCCATCATTTATAATATATTTATGATTTATAATTTTAACGAATTATTTTTCATAACAAAATATCAAATTAAAATCGTTACTTATTGATGGAATTGGAATGAAATTCTGAAAAAATCACTTTAAATTTCTAAAGCATGCGTTGAACTCAGTTTTAAGTTTTTTTTTCTTTCAATATCTTTAAAACTTAAATTTTCAAAATTACTTGTGTTTGTGTTCAGAGTTCAGAGGCCATTATTAACTTCATAAGCATCACATCAGCATCACAAGCCCCTCAACCAGTTTGACCGATCATTTGCAAACATCAACGACTTGCATTGCTTATGTTTAATGTATTTCCACGTTTTTTAAAATTTCTATTTAATAAAAACAACAGCAATGAATTTAAAGCAATAATTAAAATTCTTTCAAAGGATTGAAATGTCGGAGTTAATTTGAGCTTTTGATTTTTCTTTGATGCGCGATTCTCTTGAAGGAAAACATTTTTTTTAAGTATTTCATGAATTTTATTGAATTTTGACTTTAATTCTACTTTATGTCGGGTTCTGTGTTTTCTGTATTTTCTGCTGATTATAAATCATTATCTTGTAATTTATTTATTTATTTATTTCTACGATTTTCTTTTTTATTTTAAAATCTTTTATTTCTTTCAACATCCGAATGGAGAGACAAATTGGAAGCCTTAACATTGGATTTATAAATAAATGTATTGGAGAACCACTTTGTTTCACGAGCAGGAATGATTAGAAGTCATTTAAAATCAAAATTACACCGGATTTCATCCTTTCTTGATCCTTCCATTCATCTTGCGGCATCGTATGCACATGTTTCCATGACATGAACATCTATTATAATCTGTATTATAATCTGTTTACGTATTTATAGGACTTATATTTATTTTGATACCGTTATTTTAGCCTTTTTAAAATTTAATTAATACCTTTGTCGTCTCGCGAGGTTACACAGTTGACTAAATATTCACAAAATAAAGTAAAATATTGGAATTATTTTTTTCCAAAGGAACGAAAAGACGCAGGAATATCATTATTCAAAGTCCGTCTTTTTTCGTTTTAAAAACAATTCGTGACGATTTTTCACTTTTTGACATATTGAAATATGAATTTATTTTCAGCGATTTTACTAAAATTTAAAATATTTACCCACGGCGTTAAAAATTCAGCGAAAGTCATTCCTTAAGCAGAACTTGACAGAATGCAATTAAAAGCAAAATTTATTTATTTATTTTATTTATTTTTTAATGAATTTTAAATTATTTCTTTAAAATTTTCTACAACAAACGTGAAAAACATGAGATAATCAGTGTTCCTAAAGAAATTTAATCAAAGTGACCAAATCTGAAAAGAGTTCGTGGCGTGGTTTGCGACTAGTAAAAAAAATTGCGATTACTTAGTAATGAATAATCGCGAGTTAATTAAATAAATTATTATATTAAATCTTAATTAATTAATTATATTAAATATTAATTAATGTTAATTCACATCGGTTTACAATAATTTGTCTTAATTTTTAAGTTCTCAAATCAAACATAATTTGGTTTTAATCTTTTGCATAAATGTTCAATTAAATATAAATTGAATAAATAAATAAATAAATAGAAAATTGTTACATTCAGAATTAGGTATTTTATATTTTGTCTAAGAGTGATGCGTTCTATTTGTAAATAATTTTATAATTACCATATAATAAATTCATATCATTATCATCATCTTCTGTTGTTTATTTTATCCGTCAATTACACAATTTTGAGTTGTGGATGTAAATTTAGCGCAAAGGTTCTTGAAATCTCATTTCAAACACTTTTTTTGATTTCTCGATTGCAACAAAATGCCACGAATTCGTCATTGGATTTTTATTTTTTAAGGATATTAATTCCGAGATAATTCTGAAATAATTCCGAGAATTTTCTTTCGAATATTTAAATTATTTTTAAATCTAAAACCAACCTCAGGAAAGCAGGCAGAAAAATCGACCTGCATGTCCCACTGGCCATCGTTGCCACAGAAATGTCTGACGTCACCTGAAATTTATTTTCATAGATTCCCTTGAAACTAAAATGAACTCAGACGATTTAAGTTCTACAACCGATTTAAAAAATATTATATTTACATTGATTGAGCGTATTTACTGTATTATCTTGGTCATATTAATTAGAAATTAATTAATAAATCAAATAAGAATTCACTAATAAGTTATATTGACATTAGGTCTATGATATTAATCCAGTTAAGTAATATTAGTTAATATGAATAACACGTGAATTACAAATAAACAAAGAAACAAAACAACAACAACAACAACGTGACGAACAAGAAAATAAAAACATTTTAACCTGGCTTCAAACTGACCCCCATGACGGAAGTTGGACACGGGACTTTGGCAAAGGTTCCAACAGGCGTTTTGGGCCATTGAAAGGATTTGAACGAGGTGTAGTTACACGTCGATTCCGTTGTGACAGCTGTTACTAGTATTAAAGAAGACGTTCTTTTTTATATAATTATTATTATCTAATAATTATTATCTAATAATAATAATCATAATAATAAAGCAGTCTTGATTTTTTTCTATTTAATATACTTACGTAACGATTGCAATTTAAAATATTTGTATGTGTTATCTAATATATTATCTTTAGTTATAGTAACATTTATATTTTTTACAGTAATTACTTGATAATACTATTTATTGCAATAATAAAAGTATTTTTGAAACATTTTTCCAAGATTTGATCAAAAAAAGTTGAAATGAAAAATGCTGAAATTAAAATTCCACTCCATCATTTTTTTACCATTAACAGAAATAGTTCTTATATGCTGGGCATTGACCGCAGTATAATTTAATTTTAAAATAATATATTTAATAATCACCATACTGAAATACCAACCAAATTAAACCAAAACGTCATAAAAACGAAATAATATAAGAATAATATAATTAATAAATTATAAATGTTAAATAAATAAATTTTAAATTAACGTTTTAATAGAATTTAATTTAAAGTTTAATTGTAATTTCGAATCTATTATATGAAACGTTTTAAAAACCCGTAAAAAGAGCCATAAATTACCGATGAAGACAATAAATAAGTCTTTTAAGTCCTGAAAATTTCTCCATTAAAAAAAAATATTCTCATGAATTTCACAAGAAATCTTCGAATTTTTATGTGATTTTAAATTTAATCCTCAACAACTGGTGAGGATTTTGCGACCTGCTTAATATTTAGTGCCAAAGGTTATATAAAAGAAATCATACCAAAAGTTGATTATGTGGTTATACAGAACATACCACCCCTATGGACATACAACGCCCATGGTTATAAAAAACACATACAATGCCTTAAATTCTGAGCAGAAGTGTTAATGGTTCAATCCAGTTATCCACATGATTTCCATTTCCAACGTTTCTGACATGCTCCGGATTTAATAATATCTGCCGAAGTCAGAATTGTTAGAAGTTAATAATTTATCTTATTATTTAATTGATTTAAATTATAAATTAATAATTAATTCAATTAAAATTTTATTATATTTGCGTTTCCAAATCCTCATTCGAGTCTATTTCATTCCGCATTGCAGGTGAGTGGTATTATTACCAACTATTATTATTTTATATTAATATTATTTTCTTATTATTGTATTTATTAAACACCATTATTTACATAATTATTACCAATTTATAAATTTTATTTATTCATATTTATTGTCATAAATTTGTTTATTATTATAAATTTATTTATTCATAATTCTTTCAACTTTATTCACCTCGGAACTTCTCGAATGAAGTGGAAAAGGAATCCTGCCACATAAATTACCATTTGTTATCCCCTTGACATCCGGTCTCCATGGTTACGATGAATGTTTTCAAAGGAAATCGAGGCAAATACTTTTTCCAAATTGTTTTATCATTTATTATTTATCATTATGACGTCAAATGGAAAAAAATAAAGTGAAATAAAAGAAATAATAATATTAATTATATAATAATAATAATTAATAATAATAATATTAACAAATTTATTCACTTAAGTTGAAGAAATGTAATATGTTTGTTATCATTGTAAAAATGTATAAATGAGGATAAAGAAGATCTGATTGAATATTAATTACATTAGCTTAAGTTTGGTGCATCATTTAAAAACAATACAATTTTGTAACCGCTGGCAGATCGAGATAAAAGCTGTTATTATAGGTTATAAATATAAATTACATTATTTCTTAAATAATAAGGAATTTTAAGAAAATTCAAGAGAATTAATAAAAAAAAACCGAAAAAACATAGCGAACAAATTTGATTGAAAAGGGAAAAATTATTTTCTCTTCGCCGGTAATTCCGAAAATATGAAGGATCTTTGGTTTGAAATGTTAGGAATCTTCGAGGAGATTAAAAAACATTTTCAAAATATTATCTAACAGGTGATGATATTCGATTCAATATCGTAAAACACTGACAATTAAAATAAAATTAATGTTTAAAATATTTAATGCTTAAAATTTTACGAAAATATTTTATTTAAAATTTTACGAAAATATTTTATTTAAAATTTTACGAAAATATTTTATTTAAAATTTTATTTAATTTTCCATTTATAAACAGAAAAATATATTTACGTTTTTAAAAGTTTCAGGCTTTAAGGATCATGTTTGAGCGAAGAATTTGCTGAAAGACGTCCATTATTTTGGAGATTTATATCCTGGCCATTATCCAATTTAAACAATTATTTTATTTCCAATAAATTATTCTGGAAAATCTGAGTTTAGTTCGATTTCATTTTCAAATTATTTGTTAATGCAGATTAATTACGGCTTTTCTTTTCGATTTAAATTTAATTTATCACTTTTGTAAGGAAAACAGAATCGAAAATAAATTTTTTGGTGGAAAACTTTTATTGGAATAATAATAATAATAATAATAATAATATAATAATAATAATAATAATAATAATAATATTAATAATAATAATAATAATGATAATAATAATAATAATAATAATAATAATAATAATAATGATAATAATAATAATAATAATAATAATAATAATAATAATAATAATAATAATAATAATAATAATAATAATAATAATAATAATAATGTCTTATACTCACATCATCTTCATTCAATATACATTTATAGCATTTATTTAAACATTTATGCCGTTAGTAAATTTAAGTTTCATTAAGTTTTGAAAATAAATTACAAATTTATTATTTGTAAAAAAAAATAAATGTATTACAAATTTATTATTTGATAATCTGAATATTGATGAAAGGTTATTTTAGGTTCACGGAATTGGGTCGTCAGTAAAGCAATTCCTGTCCATGTGACCTCAGGGATAATGCCGCGTATTCTGACCTACTTTCCAAGCTCCCTATTGGTTGGGAGAACAATAACACGTGACTTATTCATGCGAGGTCATGAGCTTATCAGACTATCTTTTAATAGACGTCCGAAAAATTTATTGATGACTAAAATTTTTATTACTCCAGATGATGATGATGTTGTTATTATGCAATTATTGCTTTATAAATTTAAATTGTAAATTTAAAATTTAAATTGTAAATTTAAAATTTAAATTGGTTGTCGAGAAAAATATTAAATCTGATTAATAATTAACGTCTTAAGAGAGAATCTTAGTGTGGAGGATTGATTTTGATATTAAATAAAATTGATTTTGATTTTAATAAAATTGATTTTGATTTTAATAAAATTGATTTTGTTTTTAATAAAATTGATTTTGTTTTTAATAAAATCAATCAACTCAAAAACAAACAAAAAAATCATCTTAATGGAAATTATATAAAGTAGAATATATGTAAAATAAAGCATAACGTAATTTTAATAATAATAATAATAATAATAATAATAAAGTATATGATTATTAAATTCTTAAAAATCTTGTCGGTCACATACCAATCAAATCAATCAAACTTTCAATCGAGACGGTAAGGTTGTAAGAATGTCTACCAAAGACCTTAAATAAAACATTAGCGCCTCCTACGCAACGCATTTGGCGCTACATAAACAGAAATAATGATCCTAGTGTAACATGAACATCTAATGCATAAATGTAGCAGGCATTGAAGACGGACAGAAATAATTTACGTTATATTCTCTTTTTACGTTTATTTAGTAAAATTATTTAATATCTTCTCTTTAAAATCATTTCACGGAATTTATGTTTAAATCCTACTTGCAGAATACACAAATTTTTTGTTTTTTAACCGATTAAACATATTTTAAAGAATATTTAAAAATATACACAATGTTTATTTTTAAAAATGCGGTGGAAATTGCAGAACCAATTCATTAATTGATCACATATTAATAAAATAATTACATCTTAATGAAATAATAATAAACAATTATAACCAATTTAAAATTAATAAAACAAATAAAATAATTAATTAATTTTTAGGTAATAATAATTATTTAATTAATTAAATAATATAATTAATATATTTTAAATTTAAATCATGAAAAATAGAATGAAATGGACACAAAAGAAATGGAATTTAAAAGGATTCGATTTAACAATTCAATGTTTTTTAAACAAAATTATTTTTAATATTTTTGTAAACTTCTTTGAAGTTGAAAATAACTTGAAATGAATTATTCTTGATTTGTTTGTTTATCAACTCAAAGTTTATTTTATAAATTTAAATTATTTTAATTATTTTAATTAGACTTTAAAGAAAATATATATATTAACATTAAAATCCAATAATTGAAGGGGCACCTAATTTTAAATAATAATAATAATCTTTATTTTTATATCATATATATATATATATATTATAATCTTTATATATACATAATATCTTTTTATGACGATGTTGCATAAAAACAAATGACGGGAAAGAAATAAAATTAATTTTCGTTATTAACAAAATAAAACTAATTTAACAAATCAACAACCTTAATGGAGAACAAAACATTTTAAGAAATTCATTCATTCATCCAATAATAAAAATAAAGATTATTATTATTATCATTTATATTATTATTATTATTGCATAAATTATTGGATTTTAATATTAACATTAAAATTAGGTGCCCCTTCAATGGTCTTTAAAATATGATGGGTCGTGAGAATGCTTGTCATTTCCAAGGAGAAGATGAGATGTCAACGGTGATTGAAAATTCATTGCAAACGATGACTTCCATTCGTCACGTGACTGATTGATCGATGACTTCAATCAATTCAATCACCTCAGACTGTAAGAAGATTGGATTCTTAACCTTCATCATTCATGAATCAAGGCAAACGACCTTCAACTTTTCTATGCCTCAAAGTTCTCATGAATACAACAATACCAACAACAACGTCAGCAAGAACATCAACGATATCTTCAGCAACAACAGCAACAGTTCTATAAATTTTCCTTTGCTTCATTGTTATTACTTAATAATTATTACTTAATTATAAATTAAATTATCTTCGAACACCAAGTCCGTTGGACGACTTTGACTTTGTTGAACGAAGTTGGTAAATTGACTCGAGTCGAAGTTTAAAATCCACGTGTCGCATGAACACATTCGAGAAGAAGAAAAAATCACAAGAGTGATGCTAAAGATTCTGTTCAGTTTCTCTGAGGTCATCCGTCAAGCGTCCTTGGAAATATTCTGGAATAGTTTTTCCAAAGAAACTAATTCTTATGGAAGAAAAGAAGATATTTTCGGACAGAGCTGAAAATATTTTCTGGGGTAGAAGATAACAAAACAATTCTGCACGTAAAAAGAAATTGGACAAGGAAACAATACCCAGCTGCCAGTGATTCAGAAGATCTGGGTCATGTCAATAGAAGGTGACCCAATTTTCTGGGTCACAACCTGACAAATTAGGTCATTACACCTCAGTGACCTTGAGGTGATTATACCTCTGTACCTTAGGAGGGGCAATAAATTGCCTCCTCTATCCTTAAATAACCTGCTTACTATTCCCGTGATGGGCGCTGAGCGCTTCCTGAATCCAATCTTCACCTTCGTCTTTGGTCCGATTTTCACTTTCATCTTTCATTCGAATTACTTTCAATCTATCTCCGACTACTGCTTGCAATCCGTCCTTCACTCCTGCTTGCAATCCGTCCTTCACTCCTGCTTTCATTCCTTTCTTCACTCCTGCTTGCAATCCGTCCTTCACTCCTGCTTTCATTCCTTTCTTCACTCCACCTTCAATCTGTAATTCCAAGGATAGGAGTCCAAATCTTTTGTCGGTTCATCGATTGGTGAAAAATTTATGTCGTTCTGCGAAGGACGCCGGAATATTCCTTCTGAGGTTACCATGGTGATTATTGCAACAACGACGACAAACACGATGACGACGACGCAAAGAAACACGAATGATACATTTATTATTAATTGCATATAATATAATAATATTATTATTATTATTATTATTATTTCTTCCTAAATATCAAAAATCAACGGACAACTCCATTAATTAAATATCCTCCAAATACCTTTCCAAACAATCATCATGGCATGATCATCTTCAATGGAAAGTTTTAAACGCCAAGAGTAAGAATCTCTTTTTAAGAATATCAGTGAAAAAAGATTCTAAAAATCGTGTCTGATCCCAAAAAGGTTTCTTTTAACCTTGAACGTCGGCAACTACGTGGATCGAACGACTTTTCGAGAAAATCTCGGATAGAATTTCTGCTCTTAAAGTTATTTTTATAGCGCTGAATCTCGATTTTATTTTAACTTAATGTTGGGTTTTTTTTTCTCGAGCTCGACAAACCAAGGTCTCACGTTTTTATTCATTAATTCATTAAAAGATGAAATTCATCAATGATTTCAATTTAATTACTGAAAAAAACCATGAGTTAAACGTTCGAAAGTGAAAGTAAGAAAAATATAAATTCACTTTTAACCAAGCAAAATAAGGATAAATAGACATGGAGAAAAAAACATTGTAAATTGGTCTTGGTGGATTCTTTAAGGAGAGCCATTTTCTTTCTTTTTCGTGGAGTTTATGAAGTGAAAGTCTTTTGAGACGATTCCGGTGCCTGACCCACTGTTTGACGCATCGTTTCAACGTGATGGATTCCTAATTGCATTCGTCTCTTTGGACCTTCAAAAATATTTCCAGAAAAATATCTGCCCGCATTTCAACACCCCCATCCCCATTTCTTTGTCATTTCATTTTAATTTCCGGCTTTGGATTTCAGAGCGTTTTGATTTCAAAAAGAATATTATGGAATATATTTGGAAACATGTTGTCTTTGTGCTTGCGAGTCACCGCCCCAATATTTCCAATATTGTACTAATAAACTATTATAATCTTATAATGAAAATGTTAGACAAATATTATAATAATAAATTCTAAATATCTTAAATTATTATTTTATAATATCGAGACAAACAAAAATAAATCAGCATAATTTTAAAGTTCCACGTATACCTATAAGCACCAATAGAAAAAGATAATGATTACCTAACTATTACAATCAAAACAATAGAAATAACAAAATTAATTAACTAATTATTAAATCTATTAATAGCTCTCAATGCCGTGCTATTAATAGGTAGCATCGCAGTAGCAGCCACCTGGCCTTAGATATTTTTGTAAACAAATAAATAAATAAATGGGGAAAAAAGCAAAAAAAAAAAAGCATGCCAGTCTGAAATTTAATCAGCGGAACTTCTAAGACACGTCCTAGAACTCTTTGATCAAATTCTTTCCTAGTTTTTACTCCGATTAGACACGCAATTAAAAAACTTTTCCTCATTAATTCCTGATGAATTTTCAAAGCAAACGTTTTTTTCGAGGCGCAAAACGAGAGAAGAAGAAAAAACAGGATTTTAAAAATAAAATTTTCATACAACTTCCATTCTATTAGGACTCACTAAATCTTGTATTCGGTCATTATCGGGTTGAGCATGCACGGAGTTTTTTTTTTTACATTAGAAACGATGTTGATGATGATGACGATGACGACGACGACGACGACGATGATGATGATGATAACGATGATGATGATGTTGTTGTTGTCGTTGGTTTGCAAACAAAACTGCTATTTTTACTTGTTTCAATTGTTTAACCGTATCATCCAATGATATCGGCAAATAATAAAATGATATCCAATGATATCAGCATAAGGCAATGATATCCAATGATGTCAGCTTGCAATATTTTTATGAGTTTATTCAATTTATATCTACATAAATTGCTTACCATCTACTTAGTTAGTAAGATGAAACTTATTATTTATTAAGAAATAATAACAATTTTATTAATATGATTCAACAAATGTTTGTCAAATTGTGCCACTTTGCTCAAATAAGAGGCCAGAAAGAATATAACGAATAATCTCGAAGTTTAACTTGAAAAATTAAAAATATCAAATAAATAAAAGCATAAAATTGAAAAACACACAAAAGACTGTCAAATATAAAAGTTGTTAAAAATATTTAAAATATAGTTATTGCAACAATCAACGCGTTCATTCTACTACAGAAATAAATAAATAATTAAAAATTAAATTTAATAAATTATGGTATTTTATTATTATTATTATAACGACATAAATTAATTAATTAAATTGTAAATATTTGATGTGACTGGTTGTTTTATTGTTTGTTTGATATGTAGAGGGTTTTGCTTTTTGTTTACTTAAGCAATTTGTGTTAGGCGAGGGGTTCGCCCGTGCCTTTATGTGATAATAATAATAATAATAATAATAATAATAATAATAATAAAACAATATTTTAAACAATATACGTAAAACTGTCAAATAATAAACCATTGGAACTCACGCTCCAACAAAGAGGCATTCGTGGCCAAACCCTCCATCGGTTGAAAGTTCAAAGTTCAAATCCAAGATGAACTTCAATCAACTCGTGACGTTCACAACTTTTCAACCCAAAAAGATGGGAATCTTCTATTTAAACTCCTCGTCGCTGGATGCGCTGAGACGCACCTGATTCTCCACTCGGGAAATGTTTTTTTATTCTTTCTATTTTGATTCGTAAATTGGAAAAATGAAATGGAAAAACCCATTTAATTTATTTTCATTATTATTATTATCAGTCAAGGCGGGTTAATATAAAAGGGAGTATTGATTTTATCATAATATTATTTATAATAGAATAATTGGTTAAAAATGATTTTTTTTTTAAAATGAAGATTCAAGATGGCTTGTACTGAAACTTTTGTTCGAAAATTACATTGCATAATTCAAAACTTTTATCATGTCTTATCATTTGCTTTTATTTATTTTTAATCTATTTATCATTTATTTTTACGATAAATTATTCAAAATTCACTATTCGCAATCTACTCACAACTCATATTTTTTCAGTTGTTTTACCTCGCAGAATTTCAAGCAGAATTACAGAAAAACGTATGAGAATTTTTCATTTTATGGCAATAAATAAATATATTAATATAAATTTATTTAAAAATATAAAATCTAGAGTTTACAAAACAAAATACCGAGGCTCTGACTTAAAGAATGTTGACGTTGAACTGATAACTTGTTAACTTTGGTAAACAAAAAAGTGCCAGGAAAAGATTAGCGAGGAAAAATATGCTGCGGATGTCGTGGTCGTCAATTGTTGTTCCAAACAATTGTTGTTTGCGTTGCTGAACGTTGTTTGCAGTTGTTTATTTTTTAACTTTTGTTTTTAAATTATTAATTATTAATCTTTTGAGTTTTGCCTTACGTATCCTTACCAGGGCGTTGAGGCACGTTCCAACTGATCTCAACCATTTCCTTGGCTGAAGGAGTTTAGTTGACGGTACAACCTGGACACCGGTTTAATCGTCCAATGTAGGAATGCTACCCATTCGGCAAAGTTTACGAAAAAGAAAACAATTTTTTTAAACTTATTTTTGGAAGCTCTCCTCGTATTTTAAAAGTGGATCTCGAAGGAACTACTGAAAGCATTTGTCATGACTTCTCGTGACGCCAGCTAGAAAAATGGATGGATTGAACGGTGAAGATGACAACGACGATGAAGATGATGATGACGATGTCAAGGTCTTGCTTAAAGGTGCATTACGTCATGTAAACTCATCCAGTCCATGGCCTTCATTCGCTCGTTCATTCCTTCATCTGATCTACCTTCCAGAGAAAGTGAAGGTTATAGGCTCCACCTTCTGACCTCAATCAAGATGTATCTCTCATATGATTGGTTGAGAACTAATGCCGGCTAATGTAATAACGTTTTAATTATGAATAATAATAGTATTAACAATGTTAAGATTGACTAATAATATAATATAATAATAATTAAATGTACTAAATTTGTGATAAATTAAATAATAATGAAATATAACAATAATAATAATAATAATATCTCGAAAAAACATTTTCAATAAAATTGTTTGCGAAAATGATTTCCTTCGTCTCCTAATGACGCCTTCAGTAGAGTGTCACGTGACTTAGTTTTATGATTAGAAATTATTTGATGACGTACGAGATTAATTAATTATTTAAATTTAATTAATTAATTATTTATTTATTTAAAATTAATTAATAAATAAGCGATTACTGCGGATGAGTTAATTTAGAAAAGATAAAAAATATTAATTCATTTTAATATTTTTTTTATTTTTTAAGAAAAGATCAAATAAAATTTAATTTTAATAAATTATTGCGACGGAATTATTCGGTAAATAGCCGATAAATCGGATTTTAAAACTCTTTGCAACAAACATTTTCTTGAAACTAAATTATTTATTAAATTAATGCTTGAAGTAATTAAATTAATAATTACAAATTGTTATGCCTTTTGATATGTATATATTTGTATATATGTATAATAAAATAATATAAACATAAAACCTGTCAGTCATGTCTCACATCAAGTTTATTACTCGTAAATGTTACCATGCTTATCATTATTATATTATTGTGATTATTAATAACATTATATTATTATTATTATTATTATTATTATTATTATTATTATTATTACGTACGAATAAATTGAATCTATAAGCACCTTCTTAGTGCATTCGTTTTAACTTTTGTTCGCCACTTTCTCGAATTTCTCCAAGCATAGAATATAAATAATTTAAAATATAAAATAATAAATAACTAGAATATAAATAATATAAAATAATAAATTCTAGAGATTAATGTCGTGGAAAGAGGTCGTGCAATATCCTAAGTATTAGTTTGAAAGGCTTCATTACTTTTTTAGCGTTTTTAAATCGTGGGGTTTTTTTTTATATCGAGTAATTGTATTAATTAAAATTAATTTATTATTTAACAATTTACTAATATCATAATATTGGCAATGCTTAAGGTTATTGTTATCTCATCATAATATCCTTCATCATTAATATTAATTAGATTCTCCTCAAGACATAAGAGTCTTCGAACGAGAACAGTGGGTGAGCGATAATATAATTCGGTTAATCAAGTTGTTTCGTCATCAAATAACAATATCACTATTATTATTATTATTATTGTTGTTATTAAGAACAATATATAATACTAACATTAATATGCAGAAAATTCTTAATTTGAATAATTTTAAATGTATGAAAATGCATTGTAATCTTCAAAAAAATAATTTCAATTTATTTTATTTTTGGCCATGAAAGGCTTACATGACGGAGAATTTTCAACTATTTAAATTTTCATTTTTGAAATGTTTCTTGTAGGTTTATCTCGTCTCTCTGAGAATTACACGCCATAATTGCACAACAACATTCACTATTGTTGTAAAAGTATAAGCAAGGTCAAAGGTCAAAATGGAGACTAATAAGTAACCATTGCAAATTATTTAAACTTTTGATTTTGACTGCCATTAAAATGCATTAAAAAGAAAATTGAAAAAATGTTTCTCTCCAAAAGCAAGGATTTTGTTAAGCAAAACCTTTCAGAGGAATTCACAAAACAAGGACAACCTAAGAAGTCTTTTGAATGGATTTTCCACCAAAGTTCCTTTTTAATCTTTCCTGGGGAAAGAAGATCAAATTTCAAATAATTGAAGTGAAAAATAATAGTATTAATAGTTTAGGTTTGAATCTTTAATAAATAAAAAAAAATTTTAATAAGAATTATTACCCTTTAAAATTTATTGCTATTGTTGTTGATAAAGCTTATCATTTTATTTATTATCTTTGGTAGTATTTCTTTGCAGTTGGAAAAAGCATTTAAATTTCAGGGACCTTCGGTAATATTAAAAACTAAATTAATGAAATGGATGATTCACACTTAGCTATTTCGATGTAACATTTTATTAGTAATGATATTATTATTAAAAATTAATAATAGCGGTCCAAGAACTCGTAGTAATCAGAAGTTCTGATGAGTTAAAGTTAAAGCTCTGACAAACACATGAAAATGAAGGCTGCGATAATTTAAGAGAGTTTTTATTGTCTGTTTTTATTGGCTTGAGACAGGATTAATGGCTTAAATTTAATACCTCTTAGGGACTCATTTGCAAAATTCATACCAAGAATGATTTGTCGAATCCTTATCTGAAATTCTTACGAACGGACGAAGCAGAACGTGAAGGTTGAGGAAAGTGGCGGAGTCTCCATTGGGTGTTCTTTTGTCATTTGCTCTTGTCTCATCACTTCAAGAGTTTCGTTTGTAAAACAAAGTTGTTGGTAAAACAGAAAAACGTTTTCACTTGATTTCTCTCGTGCTTTTTTTAAAACTTTCTTTTAGACCGAAATCATCAGTTTTAAGTCCATGAAGTGACACCATTATCGAAAATTGGACGTATGGTTTAGCCGGAAGATTGGCTTAATGCATTCTTTATTGGCGGGACTTTGATGATCTTTTGGATATTATTTTAGCTTATTGCTCAAATATTGCCTTGCAAGTCTTTAGCAAAACTTTCTCTATTACGAGGTAACAGAAAATCGTCGGAACCATCGGAACTCAAGTTGCATTCAAGACCTATCGAAGATGTAATAATGTATTCAAGAAGCTCTGAGAACTGTTAAAATATTTTAAGGCTAACTTGTAAATATTACTAGTTATTGTTATATAATAGTACGCTTTTCTTTTAGGTTCCAATCGTAAAATGTAAAATGTAAAATGTTCAAACAGGTTTTGTAAAACCAAATTATTTTTGTGCGACATTATTACAATTTAACGTTTAATTATTAAATATTTAATTATTTTGAAAAATTAATTTTATTTAATATGCAAATTAATTGATTAAAATAACGAATTATTTAATTGTTTATGATCATTACATTTAATTTTAAATTAAAATTTGAAATAAAAATAAATATTTTAAAAAAATAATATTCACGATCTTTCAATGAACACTTCGAGCTTGGTGTCAATGATTAATATTTACACTCGTCCTGATATTACATAATTCAGTCTTTAGAATTAGGCTAATTTTTTTCTTCTCAGAATCTATTTCGAATTATTACCGAACGAATTTAAAGGGAAATTTAAAATGACGGAGGTAGAAGCTTCAAAGCCAAAAGACACCATAGGGATCATTTACCCTCCGCCCGAAGTTAGGAACATCGTAGACAAGACAGCCGCTTTCGTGGCCAAAAACGGTGCTGCGTTTGAAGCAAAAATCCAACAAAATGAGGCCAACAATATAAAGTTTAATTTTTTGAAGGTAACCGATCCTTACCACAATTACTACAGACATCGGATTAGGGAAATTACGTCAGGAACTGTAGTCGACGAGCCTACAGTTGCTCTCAAGCCTACAGTAAGCGAAGCGCCTCAGAAAGTGGCTCAGTCTTTCAAAGTTCCAGAGACGATCGTCCTTAGGGAGCCTCCATCGGATCCGGAATTTATCATCGATCCACCTTCCATATCCAGTTACGATCTGGACATCATCAAGTTGACGGCTCAGTTCGTGGCAAGGAACGGCCGACAATTTCTAAACAACTTGATGAACAAAGAGTCGAGGAATTTTGAATTCGATTTTCTCAGGCCTCAGCACAGTCTCTTCAGTTTCTTTACGAAGCTGGTTGATCAGTACAACAAAATACTGCTGCCATCCAGGCAAATGATCGAAAAGCTGGAAAAGCAAGTGGAGGATCCGAAATGTTTTTTCAACGACGTTTTGTATCGTGCGGAGTGGGCCAAACAACAAGAGAGAGACAAACAGAGGGAAGGAGATGAAAAGGAAAAGGAACGAATGGCTTACGCTAAAATCGAATGGCACCGATTCGTCATAGTGGGTTACAGCGATCCATACGACAGTGAAAACTTACCGAACTTCGCCAAACGCGAAGACGTTGGCGCGCAGGTCATTCAACAGGAAAGACTTCAGTGTGGAAACTTCATGGACTATGAGGAGCTTGTGACCACACAGAATGTAAAATTTGACAAAAAGACGGAAGCAATAGTTGAAGATTATTTGACGCGTGAAGCCGACACTAATGTTCAGGATATGGAAGAGAATTCCGATTCGGAAGAGGAGGGTGGTCACGAAGAAGTGGTCTTCCAGGTCCCACCTTTGCCTAAGGAAGCTCCGCAAGCACTTAACGCCGGAAAAGTTATCATTCGCACTGACTACGATCCCAAGGCAAAACGACAACAGGAGGAAATAGTCGAATCGGATGACTTCTTAATATCACCGCTCACCAATGAGAAGATACCAGCCGGTAAAATCGCGGAACATATGAGAATTGGACTTCTTGATCACAAATGGATCGAACAGAGGGACAGAATTGCTAGAGAAAGGAAGGAACAAGACTACGTCCTAGCCAAAGATGCCAGCGTCCATCTCAAAAATATGGCAGAGAGGAGGAGCGATATATTCGGCGACGATGCGATGGAAACCCAGATAGGTAGAAAGGTCGGAGAAGAAGAAAAGAAAGAAAAAGCCAAGGTGACCTGGGATGGACATAGTTCCTCGACGGATAAGGTGGTCCAAAAAATGAGAGAGAACTTCACTATTGAGCAGCAGATTGCCGACATTCACAAGTCACGGGGGATGCTTCCTGATGCAGAGAAAGAAAGGATCGGACCCGCGATGCCAAATAATAACGGACCGCATGTTCATCCTTCGAACATCGCACCTGCTCCAATAGTCAGACCGCTTGTTGCTCCACCTCACCAGATGGTCCGACCGATGGCGACTCCGATGTCACACTGTGGTCCTATGGGCTTCAATCACCAGGCTATTAGAATGGCCCAACCATTCGTTCAACCCGGCGTTCCTCCGATGTCACCGTATGTGCCTAACATGGGATTCGTTCCAGGTCCGATGCCTCAGGCACCGATGGCACCACCCATGCCTAATCCTCAGCACGTGCCAATTCGTGACGAGGGCGAAGAACCTGTGAACAAAAGGGCCAAGATGGAAGAAACTTTGATCCCAGAAGACATATTCCTTGCTAATAATCCAGGAGACGTTGCGTTCAAAGTTGACACTTCGATGATCGAGAATTCAAAGTGGAAGCTGACCGGGCAGATGATTTCAATCACTTTGCCCCTGTCCGACACCGTGTCCGTCATCAAGGCCAAGATTTTCGACGAGGTCGAAATGCCGGCTGGAAAGCAGAAGCTTCAACTGAATGGAATGGTGCTCAAGGATTCCAACACTCTTGCTTATTACAACTTCAATCCAAACACTATTGTCCTACTCCAGTTGAAGGAAAGAGGAGGAAAAAAGAAGTAGTTATTTTTTTATTTTAAGTTAGTTCCATCAATCATTTCTCTAAACTTTTAAGAGTTCGTTGAGATTCTAGGTTCAAATAAAATTTGGTTGTAATAGATTTTCGTCGTTGAATTGTCTTCGTTGTTAAAATTGCCGAGAGCGTGTCATCTGTCGCATGTTTTGTAACACTTATCCTCAGTACTATTTGAGGGCGTGGCTAATTTAATAAAAGATTTATAACAAAAATTTAAGTCTTGCTTTTATTAAATATTTACATTAAGAATAAGAAATACAGTCTTTCAAATAACTTGTTAAATTTCCAACCGAAACAAAATTATATTTTCAATAACAATTTTCCTTCCAATTGCGCCATCTATTTGATTAAACATGAAAAATTTTGAAATAAACATTCCCATTAAATGAAATATTACGTAATTAACATTTTGCAAAGGTTTTAAAGGTACGATTAAAATGTTTTCAGGAAATATTTTTAAATTTAAAAATGGAGATAAATTTAAAAAATAAGGGAGGGAGAGCGCACATCTATTAGAACGAATAATTTCAGTTAAGGAGGTTATGATGGCATTTAATTCAATTGTTAATAAAACTTTGTTATTTGCAATAAATCATTACCAATAAAATATCCAAGCATCACCTATTTAACAGATTTGAAAATATTTGTATGCCTCGGAAGTCTCAGTTATCGTTTTGTGGATCAAATCTTGAAATTCTTGTTCCGAACGTAATCTCATTTCTAAAATTGATGACAGTTTTTGTCCTCAGAATATTTAAAAACTTGTTTTTACTGACAGATGACAATTTTTCAATCTGATTCGTATCGATTCACAGTCGATGTGAATTGATTTACAATTATTAATTACTGAATGGACTCGTCTTAAAAAAAATTGGCCATTTCAATTTTACTTGACGATAAATTGGAAGTAAATGACCTAATTAAGTAGAGAGGTTATTAACAGATGTTTTGTTCTGAATTTCTGAAACATTTAAAATAATTGTTTATTTTATATAACTACGCTTATTTGCAAAACATTATTCCCTGCCCAGAATATGACAAGATAGCCTTTTTTTTGTTTTAAATATAAAACCAAGAAATAAATAAACTCAATTCTCCAAGCTGTGACTGTAAATCCTTGCCAGGATGCAACAAGCAAATTGTGAACATCAAGGCAGTCACCTCATTCTGTTGTTCGAGAAGCAGCCAACCATGAAGGCTTAACATCTTCTGGAATAAGTGATTTCATCAACTCTCCACGCCCGAGTGAACCGCTTTTTAAAGATTCTCTCGAGCGGAACCTTTTAAAGATTGCCGTAGTCATGGAAACAAAGGGATGTTTTTATTTTCTGATTATGGCCAGCACATAACGAGAAACTGTTGACCTATTCTATTGGTCTGATTTATTTTAGAGTGGCATATATAATCTTATATCGTCACATAATCACACAATCACGCCTAGATTAACCCAAAATAAAATAGTAATTAATGTCATTAATGTACAATCAAGTGAGTGCTCGTTATAACTCAATGCCTTAACTCAGAATCTTTAAAGAACTTATAAAGTAGTGCTTCGTTGAAATAAATCAAACGTTATAATAAAGATAGAAAGATCGTCTAAGGAAGAGCAAAAGATGGACCGATTGAATTTTGGGGGAAAGCTTGGATGGTAGCATGCATGAGCGGACAAAATAAGAGTTGGATGGAGCCAATCAGGACCGGATGCATGATGTGGGTGGACGGAGGAATTTATAAATTCATGACAATTGCCTGGTGGGTTTTTAGTTAATAATTGTGCTTTTATAGTAATTTCAAAAATATAATAATTTCAAAATGTTAATAATAATTACTTAATTTCTGATATTAAAATTTCTAATTGATTATTAATTATTGGCTTTAGTTTTGGAACATCTTAGCTTAAAAGATTGAATTTTTAACGAGCCGAATTTTGTCAACATTTACAATTATTTAAAAGTAAAATAATTATAAACGTAAATATAATTAAAATTGTCGTCATTTGAAAATTAATAAAAATTAATGATTACAAATTATTCTATTATTAAAGAAAAAAATACATTTTTGCATTTAAACATAAAATATAAAATTTAAATCTGAAAACGTATTTAAGGAGCACCAATGAAATGAACTTTCAGTTCTTAACGGTTTGACAATCAATTGATTCAATCTATTGCTTGTGATCGTCATCATCATCGATTAATAAATTCAACCAATTCATTAAATCAATTAATTAATATAATTAATCGACGAGCGCAATCGGCCGAGAATAATCGACTCTGCTTACATTGAGATCCGTCGGGATTCGAACCCGAGACCTGAGCATTGAAATTACGACGAGAAGCCACATTCATTGACCTCTCGAGATTCAGGGGTCTAACGTTTGCACTTGATTGTTCCAGAGGAAGATCGATCGAACGACGATGGACCTTCTCCGGGCCTACTCGGCGCTCCGTGGCGGACATGCGCAGAACAAATCCAGAAGGACTTTCCTTTGTCCGGCGCTGCTCGCATTGTTCGTCATTTCTTCGTTCTGTTTGTCCAGCGGGGAGATGATTGGTTGGTGGATAATTTATTCCTTCTCAGTCGTTTGCTCTTTCTATCTTTCCATCTCTCTCTCATTCTCTCTCTCTCTCTCTCTCTCTCTTGAGGGAGAATTGCTTTTCCTCGTCGTCGTCCATCATCGTCGTCGTCGTCGTCATCATTATCACCGTCATCATCATCATTAATCTCTAACATGAAAATCGTCGCAATGATAAACTAATAAATAGTAAAAATTGCAAGATTTCATTCTTTAAATGCAACGAGCACTCAGACAGATGCATTAACATAAATAACTTTGCATAATTAATTATCGACTTGGAAGTTGAGAAGTGAAATCCTGGGAAATTCCCCCTCGAGCGTCGTAAAGAACGCTGTCCACTCGATACAAATGCCACCTTCATCTTCTTAAAATAGGTCGGTCAAAGGTTAAGCAGGTTATTTATGGATACCTCAGCACTGCCTTAAGCTAGATTTGTTGAGAATTTAACACTCCCTACTGACGATGCATTATGGCGACATGTATTCTTTACAGATCATTTACAATGGACTAGGAATAAATTGACTTTTTTCGACAATATTGTGCCAATATTTGGCTTTAAATTTAGATTAACATCCATAAATTATATTCTGTACACTTTTAAGTCTTTTTAGAATCTGCAATTTAAGAACGTAAATGAAAAAGCAGTCGATAAATATTAGGACAATCCAAATATTGTTTCAATAGGAGGAAGAATGCAAACTATTTTCTATTTTTAAGTCGTAATTTTCCAGTCTTAAACAATAAGGTCGGGCACCGTCCATTAAATGCGGTATCGTTGTTTTCTCCAAAATTCGAATTAAGTCTTTTTTTCTTTTTTGAAAACCAAACGAGAAAGAAAAGGGCGGGAAATATGAAATATGGAAAGATAAGACGTCACAGAATGGAGTAATCAGCTGTTGCATCTTATTGATTCCTCCTTCATTCCAATCTAATTTGCCGGGATCGAACATGCTCCCAGTCAACTGCCAATCATAAATTGGCGCCTTATCTGGGTCATTCAACGGCCAATGACTGATTACCTAATTGGGTCACAAACGTTCCATTTTAAACCTAGTGGAGAACTGAAGGCCCAGTTTCGCTTTCTGTTTATCTATTTATTTTTTTCCCTTTCTCTTCTTTTCGGTCGCTATCGTCGTTCGCCAGTCCCGTTGCCATGGTAACGAGTTTCAATGAAGGGGTCTGCTTCTTGGGGTCCACGAAGCACTTGCCTGAAGGCAACAATTCTTTGGCAAAATTTTTGGACGCTAGAGAAATTATTTTCTCCATTAATGTTGTTAATGTCTTTGTGTTGTTGTTGTTGCTGTTGTTTGCCTTATTGATGTTGTTGCTAATGTATTTGTTCCTAGTATTTATGGATGTTGTTGTATTTATGCTTGATTTGGTGCCAATCGACCAATCCAGTTAAATATTTTTTTAATAATTAAATAATTTAAAATAATTTAATAATTACAATTATCTATTTCGTGGCAATAATAATTATGTTACTACAAGAAAGTTTATAATAGAATGTCACCGTTGCTTTACGAATATTTTTGTTCTTACAATCCCGTGTCTTTAATCTCATCTGGAAATCTTTCTTTCCTTTTCAGCACATTCGATTCATCTTCAGAGTCCTTCACTTCCGCCATCGTCGTCGTCATCGTCGTCGTCGTCCTCGTTTATTTCTATCGTGACGTGAGTCATCAATAAAAAATCAATAAATAAATAAATAATTGCCGCTCCATTGAGGCAAGATTCTTTATGACGTCATCCGATTATCCTAAATTGAGCCCGGATAATTGCACTCCTTGTTTTGTTTTTAACTTCCAAATTAGTGAAGACGATACTGAACGAGAAAGAAACATACAAGAATTGCAGGATTGCAGGAAGTCATGGAGTGGTAACTCGTTGGTCGTGGGTTCAAGACTCAACTTGGTCCTTTGATGTTGTGATCCTTTGATATTTCCACTAGATTTGATACTCATTAGGGACATGATTTAAATGTTATTTTTAAATTATATATTATATATATTTGAATTATATTATATTATATGCAAAAGCATATATATAATATATCATGGGTTATTATTTTTATAAACTTAATTCAAACAATGATTAATATTGATACATTTATTATTATTATTATTATCATTATTATTGTTATTATTATCATCATCACCATCATTTTTCTTCTTCTTCATCATCATCATCTTATTATTATTATTATTATTATTACTATTATTATTATTATTATTATTATTATTATTATTATTATTATTCACATTATTATTATTCACATTATTGCCATCATTACCTGGAAGTGCAAGATGACGATGCCTATCAGAAAATTGTGAAATTGGAAACCTGTCTAAATGGCGCCAAAATTAATCAGACCAAAGATGTCGAATATTCGAGAAGTCAATTTTTCTAATACTTCATTTAATGCTTATTATTAAGTCCACAGTTAGCTTTTATTGATATTGTTATTAGTAAGAATATTATTATTATTATTATTATTATTATTATTATTATTATTATTATTATTATTATTATTATTATTATTATTATTATTATTATTATTATTACTATTATTAATATTATTAATCTTATTATTAATATTAATGCTGTTGTTATTATTTTTTTATTGTTATTACTATTATATTTCATGTCCTTTTTATGTAATATATGCCCTTTTTTTGCCCAATTGGGAATAACTGAGAAATGTTGAATTGTTTCGGGCACTTTGATGACGAAGCTAATAAACGTTTGCGATATATCAAACGTCAACCGGCATTAATAATAATCATCATCAGCAGCAGCAGCAGCAGCATCATCGTCGTCGTCATCGTCGTCATCGTGATTCCAAGGGGAGTCGCGATGATTACTGCATAACTGCGACGACACCTCCATTAATTTCAGCTTCTTACGACGTGATCGCCTGCCAATCGGAATACTTTTCTGCCAGTTGTTCAGAACCTCACCACCCCATGCCATCCATTCTTCCCAATACAAAGCAACAACAGCAGCCGCCACATCAGCAAGAGCACTCACCACACCATCGCAACATCGCCACGGACGGACAATCGAAATCCTCCCCAACCTCCACCTCTCCCGAAACCGTGAAAGTAGTGAGTCCCGCGAGTGCAGTCATCGTCGTCGAGTTCGCCAAATTCGGACGCATGAACCACAGTAGGTGCGTCAGGAAAAGTTTTGGCCACCTGGGCTGCTGGAGTGACGTGACGGAGTTCTTCATCCGTCTGTGCAATTACCGCCTCCATTGCGGTCTCAAGGTCATCGGGAGGTCAATGACCGGCAGGACTGTCAAGGCCTGTCCCATCGACCTCAAATCGTATCTCCACGTCAGATATCGTTGCCTCGCAAGTTAGGAGTCAAAGTTCAGAGTTCATGCGTCATTTTGTTGCTTTTTTAAAATTGATTCTTAATTTCAACTGGATAATTAAATCTTTATCACATATTAACATCTAATTAAATTAAACTAATAATAACAACTAATTGATAAATATTAATTATGTAACCTTTTATCGGTTCTTAATTATTTTATTATTTCCTATTCAATCAACTCATTAATTAAATTGCTAACGGTATTGAATAATTAATCGTTTTATTCGCTGACTTTACAATTGCAGCCAACGTTCCATCAGCTTGTCTCCCACCTGAAACCACAAACAGCAGTCCGATGACCGACGGTTCGACTCCCAGTTCGAGCGGCATCTTCTCGAACGTGGTGATGTTCGAATCCGGATGCGGAGTTTCGACGAAGTGGAGTCTGAAGGCAGGTCAAGGTCGACGAATGATGTTGATGATCTTCGACTGTAATTCGTCCCCTGCTAGAATCGACATCAACTCTTGGAGGATCAATGCATCGTCATCCGTCCATTCTGCCGTGGCTAACAAATTGCTCGGAAGCTCCCCTGACAAGATCGCCATATTTCCAGAGAAGCAGGCAAGAGGGGAGTCGGATTGGCAGGCCGGAAAGCGCGACTGGAGGAACGAGGAGCAATGGAAAGGATTCGGTGAGATCGATCACTGGCGAGATTCCTCTCGACAGTTGGAGAAAAATCGATCAGAAAATCCGAGGCGATGGACTGACGGCGTCGACGAAGAAGAGGTTACCGTCAGGCCGCGATGCGTTCTTTACGCCATTGTCTACGATTTTCAGCTTCACAAGGCGGAGACAACGGACCGAGAGCTACCTCTAGTTATTCTTTACGACGGCAAACGTGGAAAATCGCTGAGGCAAATCGGCAACAACAACAATTCTACAAACTGGTCGGAGCTGAAAGTCTGCTCTCACAGTATAGGCGATCACGAAACACTAAACGATGACGTCATCGACGACGCAAGAGCAGACGGCGAATTGGCTGGCGGCGAGCTCTTGGATTCTCTCGGAATGGACGACTATTCAACGATTCCAAGGAATCATCTCAACCTGATTTACGTTTCCTCGGGAAGTGAAATTTTCCTACAATTCGTGGAAGTTTCGATTCCGTTTCTACTCCAGTACCAAGGTAATCGTTTTTAACACCAGAGGCGTCGTACAGGATCGTGCGTGTTCGACTCACGGTCATTTTTTTTTCACCCAGTTCTCGAATCTGAGAAGAAGTCTTCGACGAAGTGTCACGATTGTGGTGAAGTAGATGGCGTCTTGCGTTAGTAATTCCATGTTCACAATTACTTATTAGTAATTGTTAGTTAATGTTAGTTGATTAAATTCATTAGACCAATTAACTGTACATCTAGCAACCATTTACCCAACAATTATTCACATTTCTCCTATTTTTGTTTTCACAAGTCCTGAAGAGCCCCAGTGCGCCTCAGGATATCACGAACGAACGTAAGTCAGAAATCCATTTCTTTTCATTCTCTTCTTCATTTATAAAACACAAACAATATTCAATGGACATTGAGGAAACCTGTCGGATCATCCGATAAAATCCAAAAAACCATTTCAAACAATTATTTGTAAAGACTTGATTTCATCAAACAATTGCTCTGACTGCAAGAGGTCCAACATTTGTGTGCATATGTGCCTGTGTGTGTGTGTGTCTGTTTGTGTCTGTGGATGTCTCCAGTGTAAGTACGTGTTAATTAGCTCCCAGTGCGATGGCGAAATACGCGCTCACTTTGATCAGTACAAAGACAAAGTACGATGGCATCGGAGCTCGAAGCAAAAGCATGAAGGAAGAAAGCGTTGGACAACGTCCTACATCATCCGGACGGGCAAAAACTGGGAAGATAATCGTTCTGTTTATTGTTTAGTCCACTGACCGTGCATTTTCTGATTCAGATTTTTACATGTACGTCTCACTCTCCTGTTCCCTGATGCTCATCTTTCTCCTCCTCACCGTCGTCTTTGTCGTCTGCTATCTGAGGTGGGTTGATGATGACGATTATGATTTCATGGTGGTGATGATGATGATGGTGATGAGAGCGATGCTGCTGGTTGATTCGACTTTGAATAATGACTGACAACTGATAGCCGGAACATCCTGGTTGAGCTCACTGCCAGATTTGTAACAGGTTGATCATTTGTTAGAGATGGATGGACAGATAGCTGCTTCCATTGATGGATGAATGAATTTCGCAACGCGGGGTTAGGGAAAAATCCGTTGCTTATTACGAGTTCAACAATTTCCAACGTCGTCGTGTTATTGGAGTCGAACAAATGGCCTCGTGTCACATTCGGAGAAAAAAAATTATTTTATAGCAATAATTACGCACTGACGACCTTCATCCGTCAGAAATGGACGCGAGCACGCGTCAGGAGAAGTACTGAAAGAAAGATGTTACGAGTTTTCAATGACTGAAGAGAAATTAGAAAAAAGACTGAAGGGCTACACACTGGACACGGATGGAAGATTTTCGAGGGGCAAAAGATTGAGCGGATCGTCGAAGCGCGACGGTTTCCTGCCCATGCCGTGTCGTGTTTGTAGGAGCAAAATTGACACCATCTTCTTAACTCTGCCGTGCGAATGCTTTTCCACGTTCCATCGAGACCGGCGCCTCCAAGACACTCCCGGAAATCCTTCGAGACAGCGACATTTTCTCGGCAGACAACGACAAACTCAGCAAATTCCTCCGTCGAACGTTCGAGCGTTTTTGGGGAGCCATTTGGAGACGGTCCGAGGAGATGAAAGTTTGAATGCAATTCTAACGTGTCCCGTTTGTGACGTCAGACGTCAACAGAGCGTGACGTCCGTTTATGACGAGAAGAGCCTCAAAGCGGCCAAAGAATCGTCTAAAGATTGGCTTTCGATCGAATCGTCAGCAGGCAACCTTTCAGACGAACCTTTCAACCTTTCCCCGCGAAAGAAACAAAATTTTGCTCTCCCCGGGGACACGACGAGAAGCGCAATCGTGGATGAGTTAATGAGAAGAAGCAGCTCCGATGACGAGAGAAAACGCTTTGAAATCGTCCTTCCGTTGTTCGGTGACAAATGCGCCTTGTGTCAACTAATCTGCTCCTCCTCGTCGAAAGATAACGACGCCAAAGTTTGCCAACTCCATTCTCATCAAAGTGATCAAAACACGTCAAAACAGCTCGCTAGACTCGCTCCACCCGAGGCCAGCTGTCTCGGCATGTCCAGCGTGAAGCACCAACAGATGGACGCGAGGATAGAATCGGATGGCGATGAATCCATCTCATCCTCTTATCTGGGACTGTGTCAAAATCAGGTTTCGAACCCTGCCCTCCAAGTTAGCTAACTAAAAATTATTGTTTCTCGTGTTAATCGACGATCGATAATCTTGTAACACCTGGTTGAGACTGAAACTGAGAGCTTCTGGTTAATTTCCGTCAAAATCTCTCAGTTACCACTAAGTCATTTTGTCGAAGATACTGTGCCAATAAAAAATTGTCTAAACCGGGTTTGCATTTGCATTTGAAAAAGTTGTATAAAGCCTTCCCGGGCAAGTTTATTGCTTCAATTATCTTCTAGCTACATGTTAAATAGCATGGTTGGTCCTAAATATGGGGTCAGCCAAGGAGCCATAAACTGTTTGACCTGCTTTGGCGACAGTCATATTAATCAGTCCACCTAAGTGTTTTGTTGGCTTGCCTCATTTTTAAGTTCTTCCATGAAACAGCGATTCACACATCAATTGCAAGTTTCTGGTCCTAAACTGAATTTAGTCTTCCTATAGATCTGACGTTTAATATTTATAATCTTAGTATCCGATTTAGCTTATCGTAATAATATTACATTTAATAGCATCTTGAGAATCATTCTTAATCTCGATGCAGGCAATCTTTTTCATTGCGAATTTAAAAATGAAAGATTTCATTAAAGTCTTTTTATTAACAAGAAAAAAAAAATTAATGGCCTCCTGCTTTGGCCAGAAGTCTTCAGGGAACTTGAGTTCACCCTTCCACCGCGTTGAGGTGCAGGAAGGACTTTGGAAGGGACGGGGTGTGGCGGTGGTGATTGATTGATTGATTGATTGATTGATTGATTGATTGATTGGTTGGTTGTGACGGTTGACACGGTTGAATGATTTTGACTGTTAACGTCAACTTCAAACGTACTCCGAGAAGCACTGTTATTTCTAGAATTAGAAATCACTAAAAAATCCCAATTTCTTTAAATAGATTGTGAACCAAGCAATCTCTAATTTGATTAGTTTCGAAAGATTCGATCCGAACAAATCAATTCGAAAACTTACAAATGACAAACACCAACAATAGCAACAACAAAGGATTGGCTCGCGGGGGTCCACCAGAAATCAATAAGAGAAACTTAAAACATTTAACGAAAGACTGAATAGAATGAATAAATTAGAAGCTGTAATGTGTCCGATGAATGAGGCCCCTTTTCTGTTGCTAATTTCCTTTCTCGTGAATGAAATGTTTTTTCTGAGGAGAAATGGGGGATTTAACGACATTTCGCTCGTCAATCTTCCGAGTACAGCGGGATTTAAGACTCCAAGTTGGAACGATTTAGATTCCAAGGAAATATTTCAAACTCACTTTCGATTTTTTTTCTTCTTATTTTTTACTTTTTCCAGCGTGAATATTGGCCGACATTTTCGTCTGCAACTTCTGTTTGAAGTTTCTCCTTGAATCTTACGCCCGCCATTGTGGCTCTCCACGTGATGAAAAGACTTTGAAATTGGATCTATCTAATCATGTTCTTAATTGACTCAAAGTAATTGACTCAGTCGACTACTTTGGTTTTAAATTAATAAAAAATTAAATTAACTAAATTAATTTTACGTTGATTCAGAGGAATTAACTCCAGCAATTAAATAAATTATAATACAAATACCTAAAAATACATCACGTTTACTAGACGTGTATTATAACCCTTTAAGTCGAACCCATCGAACTGGAGTTGAAAAACTTTATTCAGAACATCCAAAGTTGGTCCCGCAAAGATTTCTTGGTCGCTTTTTGCTGACTTTTTGCAAACAAATTCATTTTATAACGACTTTCATTGGCTGCAATATTTCCATTATTTCGTCCTTTTGAGATTTGTGAAATCAAAAGAGACGTTTTTTTACAAGAACAAAATTAAATTATTAAAAATTATCATTTTGCAATCTTTAATTTTAAATTCTGATTCTAGAACATGATGTTCTCCTCTATTTTCGTTTTAAGTGCGGCTTGATTTTTAAACAACCAATTCAGTAATAAATTACAATCCTAAAAGTATTACATAAAATTTTAATAAATACTCGAATGCCATTTATGTAAATACGTGAGACTGATTAAGAAAATGTGATAGGCTTGCATTGCCAGAGAACACTGATGACATCATAAATCATAGCCAGATTAAGGACAGAAAGTAAACCGACTGGGCTCCCCATTCAGAGAAAGTACTGGAATTGAATGCTGAAAGGTGAATTGCATAAACCTTGCAAATAAAAAAAAAACACGAATGGAAATTTTCAATTTTTTTTTGTATTTCTACTTTTTAGCTTTAGGTCTGCAAAACATTTGTACCCAGAATACGCTCGAATTAATATTAAATGGTATAACATGTCCTAGTTTTAGAGCCACTTATTTGTTTAAAAATCATATTAAATAATCAAATTAATTAATTCATTTTAAAATAATTTTTGTTATTTAAAAAAAGAAAGCAAAACTTGGAATGCGATTATGTTTTCGTGTGAATTTCGAGTAAATTTCCGCGTGTGGTTCAAACGAAATCTTTTTGATCAAGCTCTGTTTGCCTTTCCCTGTTGTTTGCGAGGATAATTCGCAATGGACAAAATAGCTCATCCTTTGAAGGGTAATTGAAGGTAAATGAGGGGTGATCTCAAATGACTGAAAGTTTCAAGACTCACTTGATGAAGTGATTGCAGTCGACTCCGGAATAGCTCAATTCTGTGTTTCTTTTATTCAAACGTTATTTGTTTGATTTTTTTAAATAAAATGTTTTCGAGGAGTCCGACTTTGAAACTTGAATTTATCTAAATTACTGTGTTTCTGCTTTTGCAGAGGTTTTAATCAAGGTTTGACTATTTTATTTTTCAAAATGAAATTTTAAATTTCTGATTCTTGATCAACTCTTTATTTATCAATCCATAAGATTTTATGCAAGACATTTTAAAATTTAATATAACCGCAACTTCACGATGCTGGATTGGTTCCATTTGAACATC
Source organism: Hirudinaria manillensis (assembly GCA_034509925.1). Taxonomy (NCBI): domain Eukaryota; kingdom Metazoa; phylum Annelida; class Clitellata; order Hirudinida; family Hirudinidae; genus Hirudinaria; species Hirudinaria manillensis. The sequence continues at coordinate 3,982,595 of CM067527.1, forward strand.
GGTAAATATTTGTAACTTTGCAAAATTAATTCTATTTGACTATTTACTTATTGCAGTAACAAATCATTGAATCTAATTGGTGGCCTTTGTACATGCACTTTTCAAGAACCAATGCAAGGAGAGCTTTTAAGCAATAAAGTTGAACACGTTCCCAAATCTCACGATCGAATACTGCAAATCAAGCGCTACAGCCATCTAAAGCCTCAAAAAAAAGTCTTAAAATTAAAAGTTTGGAACCAATCTTTCGTCTCAATCTTGATCGAACTTGAAGATGAACCTGGGGAAGTAAGTTGATTTCCAGATGGTGAGAAGGCAGACGACAGAAAGAAAGCGAAAGAAGATGAGCAGAGGAACTGTTAAACTGCTGATTATGCGCCAGGCGATGTTCTCAAAGAAAACCAAATAAAAGAACTTAGTTTCGATTCTCTCCTCTTCAAAGATGGCGGTAAAAAGGAGTGAGAGATTACACAAGAGAAGGAATGCCACGGTCGATCTTCCTGGTTTCTGACTCCTTTGCCTGAACGTGGACACCTCCTTGTTCAGGGCATCTATGATAAACTTCGTTTGTAGGATGGCATGCAAAAGTACGGCTCCACTGCTGCACGTCGACAAAATTTCAATCAACAGTTTTGGATTTTTAAACAAATTCTGGTCGGTATCTTCGAATCCTTCAAAGTCGAGCCCCGTGTCATGTTTTTCCTTATCTCTGAAGTAGAGAGTGAGTTCGGTTGCCAGTGCAACGATGCAAAATCCTTTGAGGAGAACGAGTCCCGCATAGGAAAAGACGAGAAGAATTTTCTCGGCTTTGAAGACTCTTCCGGAACTCGAAGATACAAAAGAGAGCTTCCTCAGTCTTAGCATCGATATGAGAGTAGCCAGGCAAGCAAGAGCGAGCAAGAAATATTCGAAAGTAAAGTAGATGAGAGTCGCGTACAATTTCGACTGCTTTCCCTCTGAATTGATGAAAACGAAGAAACAGCAAATGGCCACAATCGTCAAAACAACGACCAAAACTCCCAGAAAGAGACCCTTGTGTGTTTTATCGCAGCCAATGGCAGGAGCTGCCCCTGAACCATCGTGGCTGCTTTCAGACGACGTGGAGCACCCGTCGTGCACGAAGGGTGTGTTCATCTGCTGGTACATCTTGTAGACCACCATGGCTCCTACCAGGGCGTACTGGACCGAACAGGGATGGAGGAATGGGGAGGCTTTTGATTCCAGATTCCTCATGAAGACGCATTCAGTTACGTTTCCTGTGTGGTTTGAAGAATTCAATTTTACAGAAAATCTGTTTTTTATTTCATCTGAAAATGTTCTACTTAAGTTGTTATTACATTCAAACACAGCTTAATGTAGCTTAATAACAAGCTTAATAATAATAATAATAAGTTCATGCAAATCCAAAAACCTTTTTATCATAAGTAAGATACATTCAAAAACTTTTTTTCAAAATCTGACCAGCAAAACAACTCTGGAATACTATTCTGAAATACAATCACCATAGCAACCTGTCGTTTTGTTGATTAGAGAATCTTGTGTAACGACCAGGTGCTTGGCAATGTTGTGGACACTGGAAAAGATCCACATGGAGAGGTTGGTGACGATGAGATGGACGTACATGTATCTGAAGAAACCTCTGTGGATCCTCAACACGATCTGAGGAGTTCGGATTTTAACGAATGATACACAAAAATCAATGATGGCTGTATAAACCTAATAGTTGAAATCCAAATCATTTGTATTGTTTATGTTATTTATTAAATTCTGATTAAATAACTTTGAAACAAATGTGCATGTAAATTATTAATAAAAACAACGATATTTAATTTATATTACAATTTATTAGTATAAATGGCTAATTTAATTGATCAGAAAATGTAATTAAACCAAAAAATCTAGAACAAGCTTCAACAATTTATCATAAAATCACATAAAACTTCTCCTTATAAATACAATATCCTGCTAAAATTGAAGCTCAAATGAAAATTATTCCTTAAAAAAACAAAAGATTGGACAATAAATACAATAAATGCAAATAAATAAATAAATAAATAAAAACAAATAAATGCAAATTGACAACATCTTAAATTGTAAAATATCGAAAACAATAAAATGGTCTGAACCTTGTGCAACTTGAAGACGCAAAATGCCTGAAAGAATGTGAATGCCATTTTAAGGCAGGTCACCACAAGGTCAACCAGACTGAGGCAGGCGAAGGTCAAACGTCCATCTTGGTACAACTGGCCAACTTGGAAGCCATTTTGAATCATACTTCCAACTCCGAACACTTAATAAATGAATATTTTCTTATTTAAAATAATAATTTCTTTTTTTTTAAATTAATATCTTATTAAGAAGAATTATTGCCTGATTGGAAACAATTGTTGCCACCTCACAATAACGCATTATTTAATTTATTACCTTGTATTTGGAAGATTTAAATTAATATAATTTAATGTATTTGATATCATTGTTGTTGTTGTTATGCTAATTGTGCTAATTAAGATATTTAGAATATTCATTTGTTAAACAGTTCATCAGTTTTCATGAAATCAGCGAGTAGATCAATTAAATAAACGAGCAAAAGACACGTCAATTATCCTATCAGTGGGCTTTCATAAAGGCCTATTAATATTCATGAATCCTCATTAGCATTTCAAATACTGGAGTAATTTATGTTGAGCAGTGTCTCTCATCTTCGGACATAAACACGAAACCTCTTTACTAATTATGTGTAATATAAATATGCAATTAATTATTAATGCAATATTACTTGCGTCAATATTATTAATTTACAGATTCCAATTAATTTATGCATAATATTAATGACAATAATAGTTAATTAAGTAAGGGTTAGGCCCGACCAATAACAACTGGTCAAGCTTTTAAAGAAACTACGTTCAATATTCTGCAATATCGTCTAAAATTAATTACAAAATATTAATAATAATCAATACATCCTCAGCTGTCAATCAACGAATTCGTCCCACCCACCCAGCATTCCAATCCTCAGGTAGAGGTTCACACCGTCACCGTCGAAGGTCATTCCAGGTACGGTGACGTCATCCTCGTATTCGGTCACGTGGGTAGATTTCAACGTGGGTGGCGATGGAATGTCGTTGTCGGACGGAGACGTCGTCGCTGTTGTTGTTGTTGCCGATGCTATTTTTAGCGTCAAGTCCTGCTTCTCCTCGCCTGGAAGTAATTTCAAACGACCAATAACATTTAAATATAATAATAATAATAATAATAATAGTATTATTATAGTTTCAATACCAATGATATTATAAATCCATTAACAATAAAATCGTAAATCGAATAAGAATAACATTCTAATAATAATATTGTAATTTCAATAGCATTACATTTCAATAATAATATTTTAATGATATTATAATAACAATAATATTGTAATTCCAACAAAAATAATATCGTAATTTCCGGTGACGTCATCGGTCACGAATCGAATTGTTTTCTTTGTCTTTTTTTCCCCTGATTATTCCGTAATTATTCGATATTACGTGTCGTCTGTCAAACATTCTGTTGACTTTAAAGCTTGACACGAGTCATTGACACCTGGACGTCGGATGAGATGTTTGAACAAAACGTTTATATTATTATGTATGTCTGTTATTACAAACAGGAAAAACAACAAAACAAAGACAACAAAAACAACATCAAAGTCGTTGTTGACAAAATTGATTTCATCCACAACCGCAGAAAATTCCATTTATGCAGTCGTCCAAACTAAACTTTTCTCGATTTTCAACCGATGAAGAAGAACATTTCAAAGCAAACATTTGTTAATCATTAGTGAATGATATTAAACTGCAAATAATCGCTAGTAAAATCGGTTAATCAAGAATATACAGTTTTATTAAATTCCCCACTTTTATCTTTATTTAATACTAAACTTAAAAGCAACATTAATAATTAGTGTATTAATAATCGGCAAATAATTCAGCCAGTGATGGGGAGTATTTGAAATCGTGATTTTTTAATTTGATTGAATTATTCAGGACTCATTAATTATATCGTCGCGCACATCCCTATTTTTTTACCAACCCTTATTATCGTCCTTCAGCGTCGCCTGCTCCTCGTGGAGATCCACTGACATTTCTACTTTTCGTCGTTGACAACAAGAAAAAGTCTGCAGGTAGAAAAGCAGGAAGAGGGAGACTGCATACAAATAGATCTGGAAAACCTTCGAATAAATTAATGAATTATGATAATGCGGGTTACGATACGGCGACGAAGTAGCTAACCTCCATGTACATTGGTTTGAAGTCACCTTCCTTATTGTGGACGACCTGCATAGCAGATGAGACTGCAAAAACAATCGCCACTGACAAGAGGGTCAATCCGTAGATTACCCCGGTCATCCGAACTACCGCCGATCTGCAGATAATTAATATTCATTAATTATTAATCTATTCATCCGAGGATTTATATAGATATTCCTTGTTCTATTTCCATTGCCGATGTTTAACTGAAACCTTATTATTAGATCATTAATGGATTTATGTATTAACAGCTAATGACAGTTTATTTATAATAATAATAATAATAATTATAATTACATAATAATAAAGTTTAATATGCTATTGTCAAACAATGTCAGCATTCATAACCTTCATTACGTTATGTAATACTTCACGTTACGATTAAAAAAAAATATTAAAAGTCGGTCATGAATATTTATCAGCACTCATGAATATAAATCGAGAAGATTGATGACTCGATCAAAACAAATGATCGACATGTTTTCCTCTCGTGTCCATGTTTAATCAATAATCCACGTTTCGGAAACTAAATTATGATTTTAATTTATTATAATTAATTATAATTATAATTGAAGACGACTTAAGTTTCCGTGAAAGCAGAATGTAATGTTGAAATGTAATCGTAACGAAATAAGTTATTGTTAGTATTTTTATGAATTGAAAACTAAAATCCACAATAATTAGTATTTCTGCTTAACCTTACATGTATAAGCTGAAGGTTGGTGCGTACAGCAAAGTCACTGAAACGTGAGACCCAAGTTTGCCTTGTTGTGGTTTTAAAAGCTGAGAGCGATTTTGAAGACTAGATTTTTGTACAATTCATTGAGTTGAAGTTAAATAACTGCAGGCATTGTACGTGTTTACTTGAATATTTAAGCAGCTCATTTTCATACTATTTATACTTTTTTAGGATTGCATGAATAAATGTCAGAGCAATGGCAACGTTGGCGTTTGAAGAAAACGACGCGCCACGATGAGACATTACTAAATAGATTAACTAATTAACTTTATTAAATGTCACTAGTCCAACTCTAATCGTATCTTACTATAACAGGCACATGATGTCGTAGATTCAAATATAAATATTGTTCATTTAAAAGAAAAATCAAAATAATATTTCTTCACTTGCCTCCTTGTCCTAGCCATAACATCGGACAAATGAGATTTCTCCTCTTGAATCCTGCTATGCATAATTTGTTGACAAATAAAAACCTTTTCAGTCCGCTGCTGTTTATCTTTAGAAGTGTGGACGTATGCTTTCTTTAGTTAGCTCGTGTTTTCAAATTACGAGTTATCATCGATTGAGAAGAGAGATGCAGACGATTTTGAAGACGACGACGATGATGGTAGTAATTATTATTATTATTTTATTAATATTATTATTATTACTAGTACTATGATTTTGATGATGAAACTATGGGCCGAGTAACAGCTAGTTACCTCACCTGAAATTATTTGCCGAGTTGGAATAGAGCACCTGTTTTTATCGACCTTTTAACCGGCCTGAAGCTTTCTTTTCTAAAGCAGTGACTCGTCTGCCTTTTTTGCTCGATGTATTTTTAGAGTTTGTGGAAAAGTTAGAGAGAAGGAGACTTATTTATACGAGACTGCTGTCAACCAAAGTGCACGCCAGCGCTTAAAGGGAGAAACGCGAGCACTTTAAATAATTTATTTTCTACTTAACCTATTTTATTTTATTTTCGTATTTATGGTCACATTGAAGCATTTAGAGATTACTTGATTCCCAGGCTCTTTTCTTTTTTACGTGTGTCACAAATTTAAACACACCTTTGAGTTGATCTTGCATCAGATGTGATTGCTCAATATCAATCATTAATATTAATTAGCAATTCATAGATTGCCTGGAATATGAATTATCGTGGATCACTAAATTCGATGGGTCTCCTACAATGCCATGGCATTCATTAACACAAATTCATTGCTACACCAATACACAATATCGACGCACAGTATATGCAACAACTTGAAAATACGAAATCTTCAAATAAATGTACCCAGAAAGTCGGTTATAAATAGAAAGGCAAATAATGCACAGGCAATCAATTCTCATAGGCGTTGCCAACAAAACACGTTTTGAATGCTCCAAACGTGCGCAGTTCAGTCGAGATCAATGCAAGTATTAAATAATACTCATCAACTTTGAAAACCAACCTGAGCAGACGTTCAGAAAACGCATTCAAGGAGATACTTCCTCCATCACCCTCAAAGCCAACCATTCACTCTGCCCACAGCAGTCAAAAAAAAAAATAATCAGTCACTGCAGCTGAATGATCTCATCATATACGACTCATGGACATAATTTCACCACTCAAATATTTTCTACAAATAGCTTCCTTCCGTCTTTTTAATCGCTCATAGTACCCTTGCAATACTGAAACGGTTGTGCTATTCACAGTTGGGGCCTACTTTTGGAGCTATTTTATTGGTTCACAAGTTATCGGTTAGCAATGAATAAAACGTCAAAACAAACTGTGAATAGTTCTAATTTAAAGATCAAACTGAGTCAAGCAGTGCATGAAATGCAATGCAGCATCAACATCAAAGTCTTTACTTCTTTCTTCCTCCTCTTTCCTTCAACTGAAGCAGGACTACGCTGTTCGGATTGAAATTGTAATACGCAAGAGTATTGGAGTCCTTGAGAAAGATCCCGTCCAGTTGAAGCTTCTGCTTTCCGGCAGGCATTCCCACCTCGTCGAAAATCTTGGCCTTGATGACTGACACGGTGTCGGACAGGGGCAGAGTGACGGGAAACATTCGTCCGTTGAGCTTCCATTCCGACTTGTCGATCATCGGAAGTTGAACCTTGAACTCCACGGGGTTGGGGTTTCTGGCAAGGAACTCCTGCTCCGAAATCAAGGATTCTTCCAGCTTGGCTCTCTTGTAAGCCGGCTCGTCGTCCATGTCTTGCGCCGGATGGGCCACCTGCATGGTCGGAATCATGTGACCCTGGAGTCCTGGAATAAGACCGGCAGAGGGCATGAACGGTGGTCTCCCCATGGAAAGTACGCCGGGCTGAGACGGCTGACCCATGAGGATGGGCAGCTGGGCCATGATACCCAAAGGTCTTGCAGGTGTAATGGGAGCCACCATGGGTCTCATCATGGGCTGAGCGGGAAGTACGGGCGGTCTAGGAAGAGGAGGAACGGAAGAGGTCGTGATGCTCGGGGGCTGAGCCGGAGAAGTGACCGTTGCAGAATTTGACTGAATTTGTACGACGGGTTGGGCATTCTTTGGCATTGCCGGTCCGATCTTCTCTTTTTCTTCGTCGTGAAGCAGTCCTTTGGTCTTATGAATGACGGCAATCTGGTCTTCGATCGTGATGTTTTCTCTGGCCTTCTGGCAGATCTTTTCCGATGAAGTGCTATGACCATCCCAAACTTCCTTGACTTTCTCCTTTTTCTCTTCTTCGCCGATCTTTCTACCGATCTGAGTTTCTTCGGTCGCGGAACCAAAGATGTCACTTCTCCTCTCTGCCAATTGTCTGAGATTGTTTCCGATGCTGGATCCATGTGCATAAACCTCTTCTTGCTCCCTTCTGTCCTGTATGGCTCTGTCTCTCTGTTCAATCCATCTTGGATCCAGAAGACCTGAAAATCAAAAAAAGAAATTGTTCCAAGCAATTCAAATATCAAATACACTATTAACATACAAACGTAAATACACATATCCACAATCATCCGAAGAATTCTCACCAATTCTGATGTGCTCCTGTATTTGATTTGCCGGCACCTTCTCGTTAGTAAACGGAGACGTCAGGGACACGTCAGACGGAGGTGCGATGTTGATCTGCCTGTGGGCTTTGGGGTCGTAGTCGCTACGGATGATGATGTTTTCGGTGCTCATCGTCTGAGGAGCCTCCTTGGGTAGTGGAGGGGGTCTCACGTCGATCTTTCCAGGTCTGTTGTCCTCTTCTTCAGAATCAGAGTCCTCTTCCATGTCTTGGACTCTGGTGTCGGCTCCTCGCGAAGGAACCTCTTCGTCTTCATATTTGGACTTTGGAGCGTCGTTGACCGCGACCTCCTTTGGTGCCACGGGTTCGGTTTCTTCGACCTCCATCTCCCCATGCTGTTGGTACCTTTCCAGGGCTATCAATCGCGAACCAACCTCTTCGGGTGCAGTCGGAGGAGGCAGATTTCCGGACTCAAACAACTCGAGAGTTTCCACGACAACAAACTTGTGCCAATCGATTTGAGCATATGCCACTGAAACAATTAATTTTTAAAAAAGTTGTGTAAACTCCAATTGCTAATTAATAATTATGTTGTTGTAATGAGCTTGTAAACATTTACAGACCTCTTTCTTTTTCTTTCTCGTCTTCCTCCTTTTTCTTCTCTCTTTCCTGGTGTTTGACCCACTCAATTTTGTACATCACCTCATCAAAGAGCTGTCATGAACAAGTCGTAATGTCAACGAAGACATTTGAAATAAAATAACGATTATTTTAAAACAATGCACAACCTATTTAGAAAGCTAAACTTCAATAAAAACAATGATTATGTTAGGCACATTAATGAAATTGTGAATACATTTTTAGGATCTTCTGCCTGTTTCTGAAGTTTCAGAAGCATATCTTTTGATGGCAACAGTATCTTTGTATATTGTTCAACTAGCTTTGTGAAGTAGTTGAAAAGACTGTGTTGGGGTCTGAGGAAGTCAAACTGGAAGTTCCTCGACTCTCTGTTCATCAAGTTGTTCAGGAATTGACGGCCATTCCTTGCCACGAACTGCGCCGTAACTTTCACAACATCCCTAAAAGCATGCAAATTTATCTATCACACTTGTAAAACAAAGATTGCAGCACAATATACAGCCATTTATTCTGAAATAGCAGCTCAAATAACAAAAGCAAATAACATAAAGTAAAAAAGAAAAAACAATTATTCCAGTGGCTGGTCCAAGGAGAGTTACCTCCCATTCTTAAGGCAATTTGTGCTGAAAACAATAGAATGTGATATCAAAATAGAGGCTAACAGATCGTATGCAGAAATGGAAGGTGGGTCAATGATGAATTCAGGCTCAGGTGGGGGGTCCTTGAGGACAATTGTCTCTGGAAGTTTGAATTGTTGCTCTTGGGCAGGTTTTTGAATCACTGCACTTGATGCTGGCTTCAGAGTTACAGCAGGCTCAATGGGAACTGATAAACATTTGACACTGTATAGTGATTCTTGGACATTCTAGATATAAAATAAAGCAACCTTTTCCTTCAATGACTTCCTTGACTTTGTGTTTGTAGTAATTGTGATATGGATCATTTGGACTAAGGAAGTTAAACTTAGGATTGTTAATTTCATTTTGCCTGATTTTTTCCTCAAATACTGGACCATTTCTTGCAACGAAAATGGCAGTTTTATCCACAATGTCTGCAAAGAAACAAGTTGTTCTTTAGCAGAATAGTTACAAAACGTTATTGACTAGAATTTTCGAAATTAAGTTGAAACGTATTTTGAGATGTTAAAAATGAAATCAAAATATATGAATAACACAAGATAATTTAAGATTATAACAACATTGGTCCAAATGTATAACACATTTAAGCTATTCTCCCATCTTCTGCAGGCGGTGTTTCGAATAAGTTAATGAACACATTAGCTGCGTAACTAACTTCGCACTTCAGGTGGAGGATATATGATACCGACAGTCGATTTTTGTGCCGTAGCTTCTCCATCCGGAGCCGCTGGGGGAGCAGCCGCGGGCTCAACTTCTACTACAGTAGCCACCTCCATAGATAAGTTCCACAAAAACGCTCACGACAACACAAACTTTTTTTTTTTTTTGGTTGCCGGAAGTTCTGATTAACAAATTAAAACTAATCGCCTCAACGTTTCAAGTAAATATAAGTCACTAATTTAAAAAAATAATAATAAAATATAATGCTCATAATTTAATATGGTTAATTAAATGTCCATATGCAATGGAGTGGAGTTGACAATGAATCCATAGGTTTAGATAATTCGTAAAAAAAATATTTATGTGTAATTAACGTATACAGATTTTTAAACAAATTGTAACATTTATCTCATTTTATAATTGGGATGGCTTGAAATGGCACAGTTTTAGCTGAAGATTTGCTTAATTTCCTAAGTCTGACCAAATATTTATATATTTAGTTTCTCTAGCAGATATTCCACTTTCTAATATAACTGTTTTAATCGTCAGTTTCAAAGGGCAATAGTATTCTCGCAGCTCTAATCCAAGCGAAATTTCTATATTTCTTAGGGTTGGTGAAGTAAGGCATTTGTCATTCTGAAACTCTCCGAAATTGCCCATAAAACCATTTCTGTTGGTCAGTCATCAACTCATACATATATGTATGTTAAGGACAAGGTCAGCGTTGCTTCAGTATTTCACATAAAAAACTTATACAAGTCGAATAATTCGACTTTACTACCCCTCACCTGTCCTCATTTGACGTCCCTGGCTTAAAACTTCAGAGATATAAATATATAAAGCGAGTAATGTGAATGGGTTTAAAGCTTACAAAAAGTTTCTTACAATTTTCGGCCTTCCTAATTTATTAAGTGCTTTTCGCTTGCATCCGCCTTGTGATGGTCAGTAGGAGTTGGTTGTGAAGTTGTATGGGAAGGTATACGATAAACAACTGAAAATGGCGGACACCGGTGTGTTGCCGTTCGTTAGGGGAATTGATTTTACAAGAAACAATTTCGGAGTAAGTTTTATGCTTAAGTCATAAGTATAATATTGTAACGGTGTCTGCAGGCTTACAAAGCTCCTCGTTAAAATATTGAATTATATTTTTTGTCCAGGATGACAAATTTCCATATCATGTCACCGATATGGTGGGCTTGCGTTGGCTCAAGCTTAATAAAACCAATCTTGATGTTGTTCCATTTGAGCTTTCAAACTTAAAAAAGCTGGTAAGTATCTGAAGATATTGTTGTAATTTTGTAGTTATTATGCTTTAGTTATTTTGCTGTAATCCTCCTTAGAAGAGGAATAAAGTGTTTATTAAGAATAAACTCATGCTTACAGATTTTTCTGATTTAATGGTCCATTTAGTTACAAAATAAACTTTTATTTTAATGTAGTTGTAATGTTTAATTGTAGGAATCTTTGTCACTGAACAGAAACAATCTCAGAGACATCCACACAGATATTTGTAACATGACAAATCTAAGGATTCTAAATTGCAGACACAACAGGATAAAAAATGATGGTGTTCCTGCAGATCTTTTCAACTTGGATGATTTGTCAGTTCTCGTAAGTCAATTTCTCAATAAGAAAATGTGTCATAAATGACTGAGCATGCATTTCCTAATATGATAATAATTAGAATTATTAACTCATTAACTATCATCTAAATTGTTAACATCCTGTAGACCTTCTTGAAGAACAAATAAAAGTCTAAAACAACAGCAACATTATTACAATTAATTGATTAATTAATGATTTGAACACTTATTCCACAGCATGAATTTATAAAAATGATAAAACTTTTAAGTATGGACTGGCTTTGCCATATTTGTTAAATTAAAAACATATTTCCACATTTCTATGGAGCACTTCAAATTCTGAAATCTCTGTTTATTTACTTTTTACTGCCAGTTCTATATTGCACTTTAAGTACTGCCTACCTACATGTAAATTGGAATTGAATGCACTGCCCTAACTGTTGCTTAATCTTTGTGGTTGTTATGTCACAAGAGTAATGCTTCCATTAACTTCTCTTAGTATGAGGTCTTAAATGAAATCTATTCATTCTAGGGCCACAATTTATCATATAATATTTGCAGCATTATTTAAAATCAATGCTAGCAGTACTAACAACAATGACATTAATGTAAACATGCTTAGCACATTTTTGCTCAGGGAACTTTATTGCATTTAAAAATACTTATCATGGATTAATATTTCCCTATGATGTAGTACCATTGATTTCAATCATTTCTCATGCCACACATTGATTGAACATTGAATGAATATTGATTGATGTCCTCAAAGGATTTGAGTTTCAACCAGTTAAAGGAAATCCCAGAAGGACTTGAAAATGCAAAGAATCTGCTTGTCTTGAACCTAAGTCACAACAAGTAAGGAGTCTGTGACATTAAATGATGTATTTTGGTGGGTAATGACATTATTTAGATGTTTAACTGCCAAAAAGGTCTGTGTCTATTGTAAGCATTACTATTTATTATTGTTATTAATGTAATATTTATTACATTATTATTGTGAGCAATTAATATTTATTTCATTATTTTTTCATTTTCTATGCATTCAGGATAATTTATGTTGATTCTGTAATTATTATTAATGTTATTTGGTGGCAATGATTATTACCTGTGGTTTAATTAAGTAAAAACCATAATTTCTTAGGTTAACCACCTCGTAATTACCATTAAAGTATATGATGATGATGATGATGGTGGTGATGATGGTGATGATGATGATAATAATAATAATAATAATAATAATAATAATAATAATAATAATAACAATAATAATAATAATAATAATAATAATAATAATAATAATAATAATGATATATTGTTTTTATTGCCCAGCATTGCTTCTATTCCAACTCAACTATTTATAAAGCTCACTGACTTGATGCATCTTGATCTCAGTGATAATGAACTCGGTTTGTTTGAAGTTTTTATCATTTCTCTGATGTTATTATAAATCACTCCAGTCAGGAATTGCACTTTGCTTTGTCTTTTAGTACTTTTGATACCTTTTGATATTAAAATAGATTGAAATATATTAAAAATATATTTGAAATAATAATAATAATAATAGTAGAAATAACGATGGTGATGATGACGAAATTTCAGACACTTTGCCTCCTCAAATGAGGCGACTGACAAACCTGCAGGTTTTAATTCTTGATGACAATCCACTCGTGCATGCAAATCTCAGGTATCGAAATAATTAATTCTAATTAATTAAAGTCATGAATATTCGAACGGCTGCACCTGATTATAAACATGCTCATCAATTCAAAGACGTTTCAATCGATTCCCAGGCAGCTTCCGTCTCTGTGTTCCTTGGAAACCCTGCGCATGAAAAATACGGCGAGAACCATTTCAAACTTCCCTTCTGGATTTGAAAGCCTCTCCCTTCTTAAAGGTTGACGGCAGTTCAGTTCAACAATCGCTTGTTGTTAATCACGTGTTAACGTGTTATGTTAATGTCTCGTTAATCATGCAATTTGCTTGCAATTTGTAATGTTTTATCTTTTATTCAACACGTGGTTTGGATTTTTGATGATCTTTTTTTTCATTCTTTGATTCACTACTGAAATTTGAGATAAGCAAAGTATTTGTATTTTATTTGTTTTATTTCAATTCTTAAAATAGTTATTACTTAAAAATTGGCATTTGTGAAATTGATGCTTATTCATATGACCTCTTCTATTTTTAGACTTGGATCTTTCCTTCAATAGTCTTCCTTCAGTGCCAGATGCAGTGTACAGGTTGAGATCTCTGGTCAGATTGAACCTCAGTGACAATGAAATAACAGACCTGTCTTCCATGATTGGTGGATATTTTTAGTGCTCTTATTAGCATATTTATTATCATAAATTATTTATTTATATTTGCTTTATATTGGCTTAGTGATTATTTCTAACTTATGTTTTTTTTAGAATTCTGGCCTTCCCTGGAATATTTAAATCTGTCCAGAAACAAATTGACAGAACTTCCTGTGAGACCCAACTTTGTTTTGCCCTGCAATTTTTTATAATTGTTAATCTAACATTTCACAAATACGTCCTGATATATATATGTGTGTGCATCTGTTTATATTATTTGCTGATTTGTTTAACTAATTCTTTGGCATAAATTCAAAAGGCATCACTCTGCAAGCTTTCCAATCTGAGAAAGTTGTACGTGAACAGCAACAACTTGGATTTCGATGGAATCCCTGCCGGCATCGGAAAACTCCACAGTCTCGAGGTGTTCAGTGCTTCCAACAACAACTTGGAAATGATTCCAGAAGGTGTCTGCAGGTTAGTTTTGGCTTTTTAATGTTTTTATAATTAATTTTATAATGTTTTAAATGCTCGTAAAAGTCATTATTTTATAATCTAAACTTCTTGTAGAAACATTGCAATTTCAATTTGAGGCTTTAATATTAACTTTAAATTGCCTAATCTTATATTTTAATATTTAATATTTGAACTCTAGATTGCATAATCTTATATTTTAATATTTAATATTTGAACTTTAAATTGCATAATCTTATATTTTAATATTTAATATTTGAACTTTAAATTGCATAATCTTATATTTTAATATTTAATATTTGAACTTTAAATTGCATAATCTTATATTTTAATATTTAATATTTGAACTTTAAATTGCATAATCTTATATTTTAATATTTAATATTTGAACTTTAAATTGCATAATCTTATATTTTAATATTTAATATTTGAACTTTAGATTTCATGACCTTATATTTTAATCTTATGCTCACCATGTTTTAATAAATGTTGATTTGTCACCAAACAACAGGTGTGGAAGACTGAAGAAGTTGATATTGAACAACAACAGACTCGTGACATTACCTGATGCCATCCATTACCTTACGGACCTTGAGGTTTCCAATGTTACATTCATTCATTTACATTCATTCGATTACATTCATTCATTTACATTCATTCAATTATATTCATTCGATTTCATTAATTCCATCGCTTGCCACCTGCAATTAAAGCTCCACATCTCAACTTTTAATCATGTCACCAATCGTACCCCTTGTTTATGTTCTTCATGCGAATCCTGCAGGTGCTTGACATCAACGACAACCCTGAACTGGTTTTCCCGCCGAAACCTTCGGAACTGATCAAAGGATCGGGCGTCGAGTTCTACAACATCGACTTCTCGCTCGACCATCAACTCCAGTTGGCGGGTGCCGCACCCCCTCAGACGACGACGGAAACGCCGAGTTGGTTCTGAGGGTTTCTGGGGGGGTGGTTTTGTGGGAAGGATGTTTACTTGCTGACTGTTATTGCACCTCAATGAAATTCATGATGGATATTTTAAGTTGTTTATTTATTAATTTGTTTGTTTGGTCTTTATTTTGTTGATCAATAATTTGCATTTTTATGTTCATTATTCATGCAAAGGTTATGGACTTTTCGAATTAGGAAGATTCAATCTTAATCCATTCACAATCTGATCATCATCATCATCATCAACAATCATGGTAAAATATCATGGTAATTCTCAACATATAAATTCGCACTCAGGAAAGAAGGATGCCCATGCAAGGCTGAGGAGGCTGAGGAAGAGGAGGGGAGAAGATGATGAGAAGGATGAAAGTGCAAAGGTCCTCAAGGTCAGCCAATCAGAGTTTGCCAGGTTTTGATATGAATATTAAGTGTTTGACACCAAAGTTAAGAGACTTAATTTTAAACAAAGACACAAAAACGAGATGTTGATGCAAAAAAACATGAGGGTCTGCCAGATGTGTGTTTATGTGATTATTTTATTGTTTTATCCTAAAGGTATTTTTCCAATATTAATTCTCACTGGCATCTGCATTAAAGTGATAACATCGTGTTGAGTGATACGAATGTTTGTATCTCAGGGTATGCAAGATGTTGCCAAAGATAAGGACAAGATCAGTGATGGCAACAGGGATGATAAGGAACCCATCAAGTCAGTCTTTCGACTTTTTGTTATTCCAATGAAATTCTAGCAACGATTACGGCATTATTAACTCATTATTAATTCTTATTGATCATGTCTTTATTACTTTCAATCAATCAATCAATCAATCAATCAATCAGTCAACAACAACAAGAATAAATGATTTTATTGTTTGTAATCCTAGGGTTGATGGACAATGCATTGACTATGCATTGAACGAATAAATTAATTTTTAATGAGGTTTTAATTAATTAATATTCGAAGGGGAAAGAAATGGGACGAGGCTCTCGAGAGGCCCAACTTGGATTACAGTGAAATATTTGACGATGATGTCGGACAAGTTGAAGGTCCTCCACTTATTTTTTTTTCTGTCACTCGATCGTGCTTTGGTCCTTTGGAAGTGATGATGATGATGATGATGAAGGCGGTGGTGTTGGTGATGATGATGACAATGATGATGATATTTTGACCTTGTAGGTATTACTTGCTGGGAAATTGAAAACTTCCTGCCCAACATGATCTCTGAAAGTGGGTTTCATAATTTATGCTTGCATAAATTAAATGGTTTTAAATATTAACTAGTATTATTTGATATTTTAATTTTTATTTATCTCTTTAATTCAACAATACAATGTTATTAAACTGTTGATTTTCTTATAGCTGCCCTTATTTATTTTTTATAAATATCTTTATCCTACAATAACAATAATTAAATTTAAGCTGAAAATCAGTGATATTACCAAAGCAGTGATGATAGTGATGATGATGACGATGATTATGATGATAATGATGATGATGATCGACAGGTCTTCACGGAAAGTTCTACGATGCCGACTGTTACATCGTCCTGAAGACCACGATGGACGAAAAGGGGAATTTGAATTGGTTCATTTGGTACTGGATTGGACAGAAGGCAACTGTAAGGATTACCAATAATAAGTTATCATCATCATCATTATCATTACCACATTAACAAAATGACTAATATAATGACTAGTGATTGGGGAAAAAAATAAAATTAAATAAAATTCAAATCAATAAAATCTGCAAATCAATCAAATCTGTGAATCGCATTGAACCCCTACCAGCTGGACAAGAAGGCCTGTGCCGCGATCCACGCCGTGAACCTCCGCAACCTCCTCGGAGCCGAGTGTCGAACGACGAGGGAGGAGCAGGACGAGGAAAGCGAGGAGTTCCTCGACCTCTTTGAGAACGGGTTGCTGTACATCGAGGGGGGCAGGACGTCCAGCGGGTTCTACTCCGTCGAGGAGCCAGTGAGTCGATGTTGCTGTTGTTGTTGTTGATGGTGATGATGATGTGTCTTTTTTGTTACTGACTTTTTATCTGACATTTAGGGCATTGTAGAAGTAGAGTTATTGTATTTTTTTTTCTTGTTTATTTTTTCAGATTCTTTGTTTTGCATTGAGTCATATCTTATTTGCATACGAGGAGAGATTGAATTGTTGACTCAATAAATGTTGTTTCAGGTTCATGTCAACAGGATATACAAAGTCAGCGAGCAACAAACCTTAACATTGGATGCTGTAAGAATTTAAATTCTTATTAAAACATTATTTTGGTGAATATTTAATAAAACAAAAATACTACCATCTTAAATCATGTCTTGGCAACAAACTTGTCATTCTGCTAAACTTTATTTAATATTTAATATTTTTGCTAGGTTTATGTTAATTTTGATGGTGCTGATAATGATGATGACAATGATGATTAATATTCAAATACCTTAAGTGTCCTCTGGAAGTGGGTTCACTGGACTCAAGAAACGTCTTCATCCTCGACTGCGGGAAGACGCTTTTTGTTTGGATGGGAAAGAAATCGAAGCTCATGATTCGCTCTAAGGCCAGGTGGGAGGAGTTTGCTTAATTAATTAATTAATTATTTATGTATTTTAACCTTCCTGGCAACAAATACTGAATACTTTAGAGGAAGAATGATTGCAGGCTAACCATTTTGGAGCATAAGTCCCTCATTAACTGGGATGTATTTTGGGTTTAAATGCGACCATTTGTAATTGTTATAATTAAACATTCACTCTAATTGGATTGTTCTTTGAACGTTCAACTTTCAAACGGACCTGGTTAACTCTTCAACAAAGTTCTTGGTTAATAATATTAATAATATTAATGGTACTAATGAATAAAAATTAATAATTATTTCAAATGAATTATTATCAACTACTGCTGCAACACGAACGACGTATTAACTTTCGGTCACAACTTATAATATTCAGTTATAATTTTTTATAATATTCCACTTTTAATCGTCTCCAGGTTGATTGCCGAGAAGGTCAACAAGAACGAAAGGAAAGGACTTTCAACAGTCATCGGTTTCAATCAGGGGAACGAGGAACCAGAGTTCTGGGATGTCTTGGGAGGACCACCTGCACTCCCCATCACTGTAATTAATTTTAAAAATGTATTTAATAATAAAATAATTATTGCTCTTATTATTATTAGGTAACGCATTAACGAAGTAAAAGCCATTAAGGACAACAGCTGATGATTATGAATTAATTGTGCTAATTAATGTGATGTAATGGTGATTAATTAGCTTACTAATTTATTAATAAAATAATTTTATAGAATGAAATAATAATATAATTATTCATAAGTTAATAATAATTTATTTATTTATTAATTTATTTTTACATATTGAGTTCACGTTCCACAGGAAAGCACTTTTGACGTTCTTGCCGACATGCCTCAACCCGTGCTGTACAAAGTCGGTCTCGGAATGGGATATCTCGAACTGCCGCAAGGTACACGAGTTTTTTTTTTTTATTATTTTTTAATTTCCAAATTTTTTTTTAAAAATATCCTTAAATTGCCTCCTGGATTTGACACGAGCAAACGAATCTCATGTCTCGCGAGAAACCCCGGCGAATGATTTTGTTGTTGATGTTGTTGTTGTTATTTTGTCGAGCAGTTGATCTGCCACAGAACATCATCACTCAAAAGGTTCTCACCACGAAAGGAGTTTACATCCTCGACTGCTATTCGGACGTCTTCATTTGGTCGGGCGATGTTTTCCTTCTTGTAATTGCCTAGCAATTGAATTGAAATTAAAGTCTGATTAACTATTAATTGAAGTTTAATTAACAAGTAATTGAAATATAATTGAAGTCTAATTGACGTGACATCCATGATCCACTGGTGCTTCATTACTGGCTAACTTAGTTTTGGTTTAGAAAGAATTTTAAAAGTCTCTTAAAGCATTAGAGAATGTAAATTCAATATTCTTTCCACTCAAACTTTCTGCCAGGATTGGCCAGAAATCTTCTCGTCTCGAAAGGGCAGCAGCCCTGAAGTTGGCCCAGGAAATCTTCAGCCTCATCAAACGACCTTCTTATGCCACCGTCACCAGGTGTCAGGAAAGGTCAGACATTTTTGGTTGATAATCTGATTTTTCAAAATCTAAAATAACTTTTCATTTCATTTTATTTTATTTATATTAATTTTGATTTTTTTTATATTTCGTTTTTAAATTTTTATTCATTCTGTCCATTTCCTGTTATTTATTGAGGACTGAGCCGCAGATATTCAAGAGCAAGTTCAAAGGCTGGGATGATGTCATCCCAGTTGATTACACGAGGACGTCCGAGTCCGTTCAGAGGAGGGGAGTCGACCTCAAAGTTTGTCATTCGAATTTTCTGTGCCAGATCTGATTATTCTTATTATTATCTAATTAATCTAATTATTCTGCAATCAATTTAATTGTAGAATCACACTTTGCAGTGCTAGTTGCCTTGACATTAGCATACGTATTCCTTTCAGGCAATAATGGAGAGAGACAAGATAAAGACGGACCTGTCTGCACTCTTCATGTCCAGGCAGCCCGTCATGACCATGGACGAAGCCGTTTGTGTCGATTTATCATTTTAATTTGGTCGACAACCATTTCTAAGCAATCAAAGATTGTTTTAATTTAACAAATTACTTAAATAAATCAATTTAAATTACTTTGAATTTCCAGGAGCAACTCATGCAGGAGTGGAATGATGACCTGGATGTCATGGAGAGCTTCGTCCTGGAGGGGAAGAAGTTTGTTCGCCTTCCTGAAGAAGAGATCGGTCGGTTAACATAATTAATTAAAATAAGTAATTAAATTAATTAATTAATTAGCATAATTTAATCAAACAATATGCAAGATCTTAATTTATCAATTATTTGTTGCAAAGTTAATGATTTTCTTAATTATTGGTTAGTTATTTAAAAAATTGTTTTTTATGAAACAGGGCAGTTCTACGCCCAGGACTGTTACGTTTTCTTGTGCCGCTACTGGGTGCCGATGGAACCGGAATCGAAGCAAGAGGGCGAAGAGGAGGCAGAGGAAGACGAGCCTGCAGAAGATGATTTCAAATGCGTCGTCTATTTTTGGCAGGGAAGAGATGCCGGGAACATGGGATGGCTTACTTTCACTTTCAGTTTACAGAAAAAGTTTGAGTCGCTGTTTGGCGAAAAGTTGGAGGTCGTTCGAACGCACCAAGTTGGTCGCATGAATATTTGAAAATATTAACTTAAAATATTTAAAATATAAGTTAAAACATTTAATAATCATGTGATCATCCATTTCCGACAAGGAATTATGGTTATCATTTGGTCGGATCTAGTTTTTCTAAGTCCTAAGAAGTTAAGGTTAAGAAATTAAGTTAATGAATAACTTTCAGCAACAAGAGAACCTGAAGCTCCTGTCTCACTTCAAGTTCAAGTTTGTCGTTCACCAAGGAAAACGAAAGTGTCCCGTTCTCGAGGACGGAAAGTCTCCCGTCAGACTTTACCACCTCAGGTCGAACGGAAGTCCGCTCACGCTCAGGTGCATCCAGGTAGGAAGGGTTTTACAATTCATTTGGTCTGCCATGTGCCACAACATCATTTTGATGTTCTTGTCTATTTAAATCTTGTACATGCAGTAAGACTGATCGTATCTTAATAATAATGATAATGATAATGATGATGACAATGATAATAATAATAATAATAATAATGGTAAGAATAATAATAAGAAGACATAATAATGGTTTGTCATTGATGTCACTCATAATATGTTCTTTTGCAGATACCAACTGATGCATCCAATTTGAACTCTTCTTTCTGGTGAGTGCACGATCTAAAGCTACAAATATAATTATTATTATTATTATTATTGAATAACATTCACAATGACATTTATTTGAGACAAATAGCAAAGAAATAATAATGGGATCTATTGATCGATTTACTTTCCTTTTTTGCCAGCTTCATTCTCAAAGTTCCGTTCAATAGCGAGGACGACCAAGGCATCGTCTACGTTTGGATCGGCAAAAGCGCCTGTCCGGACGAAGCCAGAGCTGCCGAAGACATTGCAGAATCAATATTCGGGGTATCGGATTTACGACGTGTTACCTCGTTTTAAATTTAAAAGGATTTTAAGTCATTGTTATTACTTGTTATTGTATATTAACGTAAAAGTATGTTAGTAGGCCACTTTTATGCTTTATGATATCTGCTTTATGGCATTGTTGCACAATCTGTTCATTTGGCAGGCAACTCACAGCATTCAAATTCTTAATGAGGGGGAGGAGCCAGACAACTTTTTCTGGGTTGGTATTGGAGGAAGAAAAACTTATGAGAAGGTATGGCTTGATTCAACGTTGGAAATGACCTGAGATTCGAAAAATAAAATATTTTTAATAAATGTTAATTTATGGCAGCATGCAGATTACATGGCTCATGCCAGGCTATTTAGGTGTTCCAATGACAAGGGATATTTCACAGTGTCAGAGAAATGCTCAGATTTTTGTCAGGTCGGTGTTGAGTGATGGTAATGGTGCCTCTAAGTCATGATTTGGTGTGTTTCAAAATGACTAAAACCTGCTAGAGTTAGAGCTTTTCACTCTTCATGACGCAGGATGACTTGGCAGACGAAGATGTCATGATACTCGACAATGGGCAACAGGTGTTCTTGTGGATTGGGAAGAAAACCAGTGATGTAGAGATCAAGCTGGCATTCAAGAGTGCCCAGGTGGTTATGAGACATCAGCATTTTAATAAGTAGTCAATTATAGAACTACTTTGTAATACAATATCTTTGTATAATATAAATTTATATGTAGATAACTAAAATTTACTGAATATTTTTCTAATTTTGGGGAAATCTGCTTAAAATAGACCTTAGAAGGCTTAATCCATTTATGACAATTTCCTACCAAAAAATGTATCTAAAAACAGTACCTAAGGTAACATGCACACTATGTGTTCCAAGTATCCTTGCCTTACTCAGCCATTGTTTTACCTCAGTTCACTTAACGACATTAAAGAGATATTCGAAAGGATGAAATACGAAAGCATTAAAGTGCTTTTTTCTTTGCATTTTCCAGGTTTATGTTCAACATCTTCGCAGCAAACAGCCGAACCAGCCAAGAAAACTTCTGCTCAGTCTCAAGTACAAGGAGCATTTTAACTTTACTAAGTGTTTCCATGCTTGGGGCAAACATAGGGAGCCCCCTCAGTGATAACGGTGGTCATCGATATTATTACTATTACCACCACAATTATAATTACCAACCAACCACAGGGGTTGTTAAAGCAGTGTTGTTTCCATGTTTTTTTTTAGGGTGCTACTGAGAATGATTGTTCCATTTCTGTTAAGATTTATATTTATATTAAGGTAACGTTTCCAAATCTGCATAAAAAATTTATTAATAAACGGTTGTCATTTGAATCGACCAAAATGATTTCAAGTGTGGTCTGCCAAGACTCCACTTTTGTGCAGGTTTGTTATTTCCATTTCCTGTTTTACGCATACCTGGGTAGAGGGAGTCATTGATTCGAAGTTGTTGAGTTGCAATTAGCCAACGAGGAGCAGTGTCAGTGAATTGAGAACATTTGAAGACCTTTAGCTTGGCATGGGTATTTTATGAGGCAATAACTACTTCTGATGTACATAAATTTGGAGGGTTGTGCCACGAGACTATGGTTTAATAGCTAACTTATAAATATTTTGTAAACATGTGTGTGTTACTGTCAGAAGTGTATTGTTTCCTTTTGTCTCGTTACATGTTCCTGATGTATTTCGGTTTCAATCCAAGCGTTTTAACTCTTTTGGCTTTTGTTGTCCTACGTTTAAATAGCTTTTCCAATCTGGTGAATTCCTTCCATACACCATTTGCCGACGTATTGTAACGAAACATGAACTTAAGTGATGCGTACAGGAAAACCGTGCAAAGCACGACGACAGGAATCAGTAAGCAGATTCGCAAAATCATCGAGACGAAAGTGTGCCAATAGATTTCTGTTTGTCCAGTTTCAAGACATTCATTTGGACTTAAAGATCCAGTTTTAACTTTAGTGTTCGTTCCGCCAGGGCAGCTTAGGCACTCCTGTGAAGATATAAATCTAATGTCAACATTTTGAGGCCAAAAGATAACATCAACATAAAGTAGCAGGGTCTCCGAGGAATGAAGAATGTCGTTCTCGGGATTATCATGTCCGATATGGATTAAATAATATTCCTGCCACACGCATAAAACTGCGGACTTATGAAAATTGTATGAACCAAATTTTTGAATTACTATCGATACCAACCAAATAAGACATTATTTGCGTGGTGGGTTTCATTTAAGCAGGTGCTATAACTTTTTGAAAGCCTTTATATAGAAAAAATATGGTTTGTGGAACTCGGAACTCTAAAAGTCGGTGGCCCTGACATAGATTTAAAAATTACAATTACCTTTGATCCATAATTATCTTGGTAAGTGTCAACTGGACAAGGGTCGCATTTACCCTGGAATCCTAATGCGTTATATGAGCCCGGTGTGCATGGAATACACATATTGTCTTTCAACCAAAATCCCGGGAGACAGAAAAATATTAATTTTCTCTTAGCGACCGTTTCACCTAAAAGGTGAACGCTTTCAGGCAACTTTGTGGAAAGCATTATAAATCTAACCAGATCCAATATTACATTGAAGTGCCAGGAAATGTGACGAATTTTAAATTCCAGCGTGCATCGATCCGAGCAAGGTGGAGGAATGAATGATGGATGTGGCGTTTTCAAGAGATACATCACAGCTATTTGAGAAGTATTGTCTTCTCTATGCATTTTGTTTATCCTGATTAATTCCTTTATTTCATCATTCAAGAAATGAGTGCTAGTTTCGAAGGTTACTGAGTACTGGAGAGTAGATGATGTATCAAGGATTTCAAGTTCAGTCTCTGATGGAAAAGTAGATTCAGTATTATTAAAATCACTGTCTAGGATAATGACGTTTTTCAGTATCGACAACAGGCGCGCCTTTCTCTCTTCATCCATGTCTTCGTCAAGACTGTCTTCAAAGATGCTCATCATAGATTTTGTTCTGGTGCTTCTATTGACACTTTCAACAAGTGCACCGTTATCAGTTAAGTTTGCTTGCTCTAAATTATATTCAGATCCTTCTAGAGGTTTGAAATGGTTCGTCAAAGAATCGGCAAAAAAAGTATTTCCTCGCCCAGTATGTTCAGCATCGGGCGATGTCTCAAATTCTGAAGAATTTCGCGAAGGCTCCGTATTTGGAATAAAAGTCTCATTATTATTGCGCAATGCATTTTCAAATGAAGTTACACCGGGCGGAACACTAGTGGGAAAGTGATAAATATCATGTTTAATTCTGTTTCTATGTTTTTTCCACAAACTCCGTGGCGGTGGTTTGGAGATGGTCGTGACAATCGGTAGACGGAGCAATTTCTTAGTTTTTCCGAGAGAATGAGATCCATCCGTTACCATAGAAACAGTTTTATCTTGAATGGGCATCGGCTCTTCATTGCTCTCCATCATGATGGTCTGATAAGCACGAAAAGGCTGGCATACCAGAGAAATGTTGTACTGACAAACTGTATTGGCAAACGCGTAACTAAAATATCTGACAATCACGAAAAATATTGAAATACTTACTCCTCCTCCGATTGGTCACTGGGTTTCTTTTTCCACAGAGTCGATCGAATATGCTATCCATCAAGTCATCCATTTGATGCAAGGTGGGCAAGCAATGTTCACCGACCTTAAACACGAATGGTGTTTCCAAACTAACCTCAGGTACTGTGTAGGTTACGAGTTCCACCTCATGTCTGACATATTTCGCGCTACCAACGGTTATGATGCAAGCGTACCTTCCTGTGTCTCTTATTCTTGCTAAGGCAATCTTGTGGAAAAAGTTATTCGATGGTCAAATGACTTGGAGAAAAAAAAGATAAACTTATGTGGTAAATAACGAATTTAGATTCTAAAATCTGGAAGCACGCCTAAAGAACGAATACAATAAGCAGGATTTAAGTTATTCTTTTTTTTAAATAATGGAGGGGAAATTGTCGGATGATGGTTACGTTACGAAACGTTCATTAAGGATCAGAGGCGTGTAAATGGTCCTTCAGACGAGAAAATTAAAATTCGGATCCAACCTCCGAACTAGGAGTTGATTGGAAGAGAATTAGAAAAAATTCTGAGCCACCATAAATTGCTTTGTTTAGAAATTTTAGCAAAATGGAACAAATTTAATCACAAATAACCATGAGAGTCCTTAGATAATCTACCATAATTCTGGAGGATTCCATATTTCCTGGAAATATAATATCTCCGGATGGTCCTTTCCACACTGCGTCCCTCAAAAGGGCAGCCAACTTTGCAACCGAATGATTCGACAAATTTGCTTCAAAGCAAGGAAACTCAATGGATCCTCCTAACTTCACATGATAAACTCTGGAAGATTTTTGAAAGATTTCGGGAAATTCGGCCACCAGAGCAGGGGCCTTAGCTTCGTAAATAAATACGATGAAAACGACCGCAAATTTAGCAATTGATAACATTTCCCCGATCTAAAACCTTTTCGATCTAAAACTTTTTTCATTAAAAATCTTGAAGATTCCCACGAATTTCATAGCACAACAATTTAGCTTCAAAATGTCGGGGCATCAGATGCGTTCAAAATCACAAAATCAGTCATTTTATTTTTGTCAAAATATCAATTTGGCAAAAAATACTTATATAATTTTTTTTTAAATTGCGTGACCCAGGAAATTATTTATTCGAATCTTTTTCAAATTTAGGCAGTTTGTGGGACACGCCCGACTTCTCAAGCAGACAATCTCAGCCCGACATTGGAGAGTTGGATGAAAAACATTGGATCCACGTCCTACCAGTGTAAAGATTCACTATATCCCTTAAAGCTTAAAGCATAATAATCTGGTAGTTTATTTTATACACGAATGAATGTTACAATATTGAAAAAATGTGTTCCTGCCTTTTCTAAAAGATAAAAAATAAAAACCAAAAAGAATATCCAAACTCTGCAGTGTGATAATTTTGCAACGCCTGTTGCAAATTGTTGTCCTCCAATACATAGGTGATAATTCTATATACTGGACTAATGACGAATAGACAATAATGGCCGACGATTCATTATAGGTGTTTGTTCAGAACATTATCACACAAAAATTGAAATCAAACAATGGAATGCAGAAGAACAATCACTTCTGGACAACTCATGATAAAGTCCATTGCACATGACAGGAAAGCCCACGTTATTACACCAAGACTTAGGATTGAATCTAAACTTTTGTCTCAGGACCACTGGCACTTGCAATCTTCTGCTTGAAGTAAAGTTGGAGACCAGTGAAATACCCCAAAATAATCGGTGGTAAGGCTGCCTCGTACCAGTCTGCTGAGTGGCCTCTACAAACAAATTTTCTGCTTGTAGTTCAGTCTTTCTTTGATCAAAGTTAAGAAAAGTATTTGGCATAACAAGAACTAAAGTAGCTTTGCATGACCATCAGAAATTTGATGAAACAAGTAAAAACAAATTGATAAAAACAAATGATAAATAAAGTGGTCATTCGACTTACATGAGATCCACAGTGGAGATGTGTGTGAGACTGGTCAGTCCCTCACCACAAGGCTCCAAAAAGAAACTCGATTCAACAATCTGCACCTCCCTACTATCGTAATCGGATGTTCCCTCGTCTTCCAAGATTGACTTCGAGCAGTAAAAACATGATTCTTTTGGAAGGTCAGTCTTCCAAGCTCTAAATAATAATTCATCATTAACAATTCATAATAATTCATCATTACTAATTCCGATGAATGTATAATTAGTAGCACTAATGAATCAAACAGTTGTAGGTGGAAGATAAACTTATTAAGAAGTAATTATTAGATAATTAAAGAAAACGTTTTAAGTACGGATCGAGCGATCGGCAAACTCCAAAAAGCCTAATAGCGACTCGCGGTCGAACACTTAGAAAGTGTCGCTAAAATGTTTACCAAGCAGCAACTCAATTAGAACATCGACATCGATGGACAACGGAGCTCCAGCGCCACTCACAATATTCGCATTCGCCAAAAGCCGAGACGAAGGCGTCGCCGACCGAAAGACAAACCTTATCTCAGAAGTTCTCCTCTTGCGACCTCCCGAGAATTCTTCGTCCTCGAACGAATCTCCCGAAGAGACGTCGCTCGGGAGAACGAATTCATAGGAGACGACCTCGTGATGGATCCTGTGTTCTCGGACCACCTTCCTTTCCAAAACTCTTTGAGTCAGCAGACGTCCGACCCAAGGCTGAGAGTCTTTGTGGACCTTGTTGATCACTTCCACAGGTGGGGCCAGTATTTCCAGTTGGCATTTAAAACTGGGAAGGAAGCAACCGTTTCTCTCGGTGATGACGGAAATAGTCGCCTCCGGGAAAGACTTCAGCTTCAGCTGATTCCATCCTCTATACTGTACGAGTTAATAAATCTGATTTAATTAATTATCAGAATAATTCATAATAAAAAGGCACTTAAAATATTTGCAGGATTGAATTGAATTCATTTTATTGCCATTGGTAACATAAGTTTGAGGTCTTGAAATGACATTGTTTAGGCAAACTGAATTGTTTTCTTTTTTAATGCTAATTATATCAACCTCAACTTCATCCTAAAAATCCTAATAAACTTCACCATTTTGAAATGTTTCATGCTTGAAAACAGGAAGCCTGCAACATAATCTGGAGATTGTGTTTCATGAAGAGCATGGATCTTCAGATAAGTGTCAACAAAGGTGAACGTGGAGAGATGGTCGAGAATTTTGTCGGAAATTTCCAATAAGTTTCTTGGAATCTGAGAATCAATTAACATCAATTTTGTCGCTCTTTTAATGTACAAAAATATTTTAAGTCCTCAGAAAATAATAATAATAATAATAATAATAATTGATTTATCAGATTAAAAATATTGAAGGTTCTCATTAAAATTGAACAGAAACTCAAAAAAAGCACTGTGGAATCTTACACAAAAGATCTCCTGTGGTTTCTCAATGAGTTGCGTGAGGCACATGAGAGCAGATTTGTGGTCCCAATTCAGAGGGACTGGGGAAAGAACGTTGGAGTTTGAAGCAGTGATAATTGATGGCTGTGAATCACTCATGCGAAACAGTGAAGGCAGGAAACAGACAGCCATGTTAGCTGGTGTCATCTACAACATAAATAATCACATGATATGACATTAAAGTCATTAACTGAACACCTTGGAAAAATAACTTAGAAAATTTTCTTAGTGTGAAACTGGATGGAGTCTCAATTATTTTAGTTACTATTAACCTTAAAAACAAAAGAACAGAGAATATTGTAAAAAGTTAAACGGGTATCACGAAACAAACCTGGTTGAGAGTTGAATGTTGAGAAATACGGTTTAGGAAATGAACCACTTCATAAAGTATGGAACGATTGATATCAGGTAGGAGTATCATGAGATACTGGAGACACTCCGTTACGCATTTACTGGGCAAACCTTCGATGGTCACAACAATTAAGATGCAAATACAAAATGAAAGACGAACAAATGCAAATGAAGAAATATCAAAACCCATTAAAATTCATCAAAATTTTCAGCAAAATTAAATAATGCAAAAACAAAAACGTCCCCACTTATTCTAGCCTTAGGTGCGTCTAACAACCTAACTGCTCAGATCTTAAAAAGTTAACTTAGGAGAATGCTTGCAGGAGAAAGTTAATTGAATTTTTGTTAGATAAACGACTGCGGTTTTCTTAAAACTGGTAGATATAAATTTGTCTTTTTTGGGTTGAAGCCATTCCTACGTCCGCTAATAAGCCTATCTCTCTACGAGATTAGGTTTGATTTATGGCCTCAATACCTAGATGGTTTGCGCGAAGGGAGTGGCCACGTTGATTTAGGTAGGAAGAAATGAATAAATTTTAAAAAAAAATTATTTTTCGGAAATACATTGTGCTCGGTTGTATTAATCGCAGCACAGCAATACGCTTTCCATTCCTAGGTCGCTTATACGCTATTTATTACGTCAATTATCGCCGCGATAAAAAAAATTGACCAATTATAATTTCCTAATAGAGGGACATCTTTCTACGCACTTGAGAATATGAGTGAGAACGAGCCACACAGAGATTCAGTGAGAAGGGTCTCTGGCAAATCTCTCAAGTACCTTTTGAATACATCGGCTGCATCGTAAGGATCAACATCCAGCGACGTGTCGAATTTTTCGTCTGCAAAATAGAAAAATGAGCGTCGGCTCGAGTTTGGAGTTTGGAACAAAAACAAAGTTGAAAGGAAGAAAATAACACATCAACGGCTTAAATAATGCAAAAACAAAGATATTTCATTACAAAAATAAACTTAATGGAGCTTTATTTGATAAAAGGCAGAGGTTTTTATCAAATGACCTCTTGACTTGAATGAGCACTTCAAATTATAAAATGATAAAAATATTTCAACATCAGAAATTACTGTAAAATATTTACTAAAATATATTCCTATAAACAACAGCTAGTTATTCACAATGTTACAAGAAGCGCTATTAACAATATCATCAAATAAGTGGAATAATAATAACAACAGCAACACAAATATAAATCTCTACAGGGAAAAAGTAGCTCACCAGCAAATTGGTCGATATGTTTCTGAATGGAATGAATCCTTGATTGAACTCCAGGCTTCCTGAAGATGCCAACGGAATCCTTTGACGATTCCTCGATGAAAGTCATGAGGCTGGCAATGCCAGGGGCCAAGTACCTGCCCGTCCTTTTGAGGTAAATTAATGGATGAGCGCCAAACAACTTCTCGGGAGATTGGCTAGGTGGCTCTTTGAACCCCTCTGTGGAACTAAAATCATCGGTAAATCGTTAATTAATTATTTTATTTATTTAATAATTTATTAATTATGTTATATTTAATAATTTATTAATACTTTTAATAATTTTGCGTTCACTTTTCCTGCGAATGTAAACAAGTGTATGAGTGTAGTTATTTAATAAACATTTTCTTAAACGATTTAATTAAATTTGTTAATTAATTTAATTTACAGACACACTTCCTACAAGGACCCCCGGGATACTGAAACTAAGTATGCTAGTAATTACTTAGAATAATCACTATCACTATCATCATCATCATCATCGTCGTCATCTCCATTAGCACCATCATTACCAATGTAGCCATCATCATCATCATCATCATCGTCATCGTCATCGTCACCGTCGTCGTCACCGTCGTCGTCGTCGTCGTCGTCATCGTCATCGTCATCGTCATCATCACCACTGACCTCAAGAAATCTGAAGGAAGATCGAATCTATCAAAAATGCCGCTAATTCTGAGAGTGGCGAGTTTTTTTAGGACAGCAAACTGAGAGGCTGTAAAACGTTTTAAGCTGATTAAGATGTTGTCGTCCGTAATGATTGATCTACGTCTCGTCTTTAGCTTCCTGTGGATTTATTAATATGATATTATTATTGTTTTTTAATTTATTAAGGTAGACAACAATAATTTATTAATTTTTATAATAATAATAATTATTATTATTATGATTAATTACGGATGACAGAGCAAAATCTTATTTGAATATCGAGCAAATTTGGCAAAGCTCAATAATACACTACTGACCCTTCGCATTGTAAAAATAAACAAACATAAATGTATAAACGCTCAATAAGTATACATAAACAAAGACAAATATGCATAAACAAACACCAACATGAACATTCCAAGTGATAACAGATCTTCCAGAGCAAGCTGAACTTACGAGCGTCACTCTCGAACTTTTTGAATAACATTTAATAACTTTTTTTTTATTTTTAATGACTTAATTACATTAATTTAATAACATTGTCAAGCAAGTGTCCATATTTGACTTACCCATACTTAACTGCTTTTAACTAAGACGAGCATCTCTAAAGAGATTGAATATCAAGATATGTAAAACTTCAAATATTGAATTTGAAAATAAGAAACAAATACGTAGAAAAAAAAATCAGTTTAATATAACAAACAACGAATAAAGAAAAAGTCGCAAAAAGGCTAAGATGAATTTGAGGCAGATCAAGTTTAAGGCAAACGTTTTACTGAATTAAAAATGATTTAAAATTCAAATTTAATTTTTAATTATGAAGTAAAAATAATTTTCTTTTCTTCTTTTTTTTTGTGCACTGCAAACGAGGAGAGAAGTGAAAGTCGCTCAACCGAAAATAAATTTCTAATTTGTGCATTCGTAAATAAATGCTGTGAAGTTTAAATGGAGTGAATGCTACTTTTAGCAGAGCCTGAGTTGTTTGGAGACTTATTTATTTTACTCAGTTGAACCGGCATCCATAATTCATCTGTCCAACCATTCATCTGTCCATCCATCTATCCATCCATTAATCTGTCCATCCATCTATCCAGTCATCATTCGTCATCCATTAGCAGCCTTCCATCCTTCCAACTTGTGATTTTTCAACATGACGAACAAATTCTATTTTGGAGTCTCTCGAAAGAAGACATTCGGCTTTTATTTTGTCACTTTAAAAAAATATTTCATTCTCAAAAACAACTTGTGTTTTGTTGGCAAAATAAAAAATTATTCTGAAGCGATATTTTTACGAAGTATTTTTCAGAATTTCATTCCGAGACACCGCCCAGGGAACCTCTTATGGTATTACTTTAAAATGTAATAATTTCATATTTTTTTCCAAATTTTAATTTTACACCAGAAGTGAATAATATCTAGAACGAACAAGCTTCGACAAGAACCTGCTCTCAGGGCCCGAGTTCAATTCCTCGCTCGGCAATTCAGATCCGTTGCGGACTTGATCAGCTTCTTGATGAATTTGATTACCTTGCTCCCCGACGTGTGACGTGACAACTAAAAGTTAATTGCGGTAAACTTTTATGAAAACCAAATAAAGTTATTAACAATATTAATGGATCTAACTAATCGCATGCAAATTAAGTCATAACCGTTTTGTAATTTTAGTATTCTCTGAGTAACTTCCTTTTAAATAATTGTCGTAATCTTAATCTTTGGCATCATCATCATCATCATCATCACCCATTGATGAACCATTAGATGGATGAACCATTGCTCCCTGCATTTCCACATCTCAGACGTCCAACAGTTTCATGTTTTTATTAATTTTTAAGTTTTTAAAAAATCATCAATTTAATAGGAAAAAAATCGAATAAAATCTAATGACGAATCATTTATCGCGAGTCATTGTCATCGTCGTCATCATCATCATCACCGGCATCAACCAGCTAGAGCTTGGATTCGAACCCAGGATCTCTCCAGAGGCGGATTCCTTCATTCCATCACTCATTCCATAAACACGCATTCATCATCGGAAGGCTTAGGAACGTCACATTCGAAGGCGTTGATGGAAGGATGAGGAACATGAAAAGAATGTTGGATAAGTGACTGGCTAAAAGATCTTTAGCGTCTAACCGACTAAGATGCCGTCCTAAACCAAACCTTGCTCAGACACCCTAGCTACCCTAACCCTACCCTAATTCCTGACTCTGAAAATTCAAGGCAAACGATAGAACTTGTGATCTGTAAGTTGTGCTTTGCATGACACTTACCCAGGTAGCCGTAGAAAACGTCTCTTCCAAATAACAACACGCACACACACATGCACGTTCAAACGCACACTCGAGTCTGTCTCCAGCTCTTGGGAACGATGACTCAGCGACACCGACCAACACCTCAGTCACCGACAAACTGTCGCAAGCAGCGTCTGCGCACGAAACACAAGCGAAGCTCCAAGAGAAAGCCGTAAAAACCCCAGTGTGAATCTTTCCCACGCTCACTCATCCCCGTCACCCACCTTCTTCCTCATCCTTTTCTTCTTCTTCCTCATCCTCTTCCTTTTCTCCTTCTCTTTTTCTTCTTTCTTGTGTGTCTTCAGCGTGGACTTCGGCCTTAGCGGTAGCGGCAGCAGCAGTGGAAGCAACCTCGGCGGTTTCTTCGCCGATGTCCCTGTAGAACTCGTTCAGTATCAAATCCAATTCCAGTCTGGCGTCATCGATCGACTCGTTGTCATAGAAACCGGACCTCCTTCTCGTCGCGGAGGAGAACGGAGAGCAGTGAGGCGACTGGGGAGAGACTTCCGGCGATGACGTGTTCTGATGGAAACGATAACGGTGCTGCTGTTGTTGGTGATGCTGATAATGATGCTGTGATGACGTGGCAATGATGTCATCGTGGGAATGATACTCCTTGTGACTCTCCCTGCTGATTCTCTCGGGAAAGTGGGAAGAATGTTTCAGAGAAGCAGAAGACGAATACGAAGATGAATCGACGTAGGTTCTCTCGGCGCGAGATGGCAGAAGGGCCGACTCGTAGTTGTGGTTGACGTCGACATTTACGGCCGGTTTCAATGACGCCGCTGCAGTCGATGTCGATGGCGAAGATGATGGCGATGAAGATACTACTGCTGCTGCTGCAGTTGTTGTTGTCGTCGTCGTTGCTGTTATTATTGTCGTTGTTGCCTTTCGGTTGTGATCCGGTCCTTTGTAAAAGAGATTCGTTGAAACAGGCGAAACTTCGCTTTCGTAGCCGCTCGTCATGTGGAGGCTGTCGTTGCAAGGTGCCCGACCTCTCGGGGCAGTCCAGTCTCTGGCGA
The DNA here is from genome assembly GCA_034509925.1 of Hirudinaria manillensis. Classification (NCBI taxonomy): domain Eukaryota; kingdom Metazoa; phylum Annelida; class Clitellata; order Hirudinida; family Hirudinidae; genus Hirudinaria; species Hirudinaria manillensis. Next base: position 4,016,426 of record CM067527.1, read on the forward strand.
TGACCTCGTTTGACCTCTGCTTGTCGACAGTCGACGACGAGGAGGAGGAAGAGGACGACGAGGCGGTCGAAGGCGTCGAAGATGATGATAATGATTCTTTGGTCGAGGCCCTCGACATGTTGTGAGGTTCCGCAACGTAATTGGTTTTGAGCCAGGAACAGCTGAGTTTGTCGTAAGTCCATTTCCAGCTGAGGCAGTGTTGGAACTCCTGGAATGAAGCCATTTTGCTCTGCGAAAGATTTTTGTTTGTTTGTTTTTTAAATTAAATTAATTTAATTTAAGATTTAATGTAAGATTTAAGAAGCCATTTGTTTGTTTGTAATTAAATGTAATTTTAAAGTCCGTAATTTTAATGGCGTTTAATGACATTCTTTTATTTAGTCGAATTCAATGGACTTGAACGAGAGTTCACTTGTTGAACCCTGTTGTCTGGACAGACGTGGAGGTGATAGGCGTGACCCGTGAGCGATAATCGAGTTCAAGTCGTGCTTAATGACTTGTTGGTGATTATGAATCAAATACATAGTTTATATATTTGTTTATCAATAAATTATATTAGAAATAAATAAATAATAAAAATATTTATAAAATATATATGTCTGATGTAAACATGATTATATTTCACATCAAACATTCAAATATTTTATAAATAAAACCCACGTAGGCTGACGATGGTATTTGGAGTTTCTTGTTGTACAATTGGTTGAAGAGTATAATTCGTCTGCAAATAAACAAACATGGCGTCAATCAACATGGCGGTTTAGTCACGTGGAAGATCATGATGAATGATTTCACTGAAGATATTAAAATAAATAAAACAGAATAATTTCTATAATAAAATATAATCAACAAATTAAATAAAATTAATTCAACGATTTAACATAAAATGATTTATTAATTCATTCGTCCGTTGTGTATGCACATTAACCCGAATATTTCGTTCTGGTGATAAGCACTGAATCAGAATTGAATGAGACAAAGATAACAAGTCACAGGTGGGAGATTAATTTCAATAAAGAATTTAAAAGTTAGCTGGAATATTATTTAATTAATTAATTAAATAATTAATTAATTTTATCTATTTAATTATTTATTCACTTAAATAGTTGCAAAGGGGGTGCAAAATGTGCTTGCTACGAAATGCCTAATATGTTTGGTTCTGAAAAACTTCAAAATATATAATAATATTATATTTATATATTCCATTAATAAATTTAAAGTGAAGTCGTCATCAAAACATGACATTAACAATAACGATAATCACAGCAACATTAAACATAATAATAATAATAATTAAAAAAATAACATTAATATTAATTAATTATAAATTATAATATTTAATTATAAAGGAGCAGGCCATTTGAATAAATTATGATAAGTTTGATGAACAAGGACGAGTTTAATCAATAAAAATATATTTAAAAAAAAATTACTTCGTGACGTCATTGATGTTGTTGTCAAAAGAAATTAAACGTATACGATGTCTTCGAATTGGTTCGAATGTTTCACGACAGGTAAGCGATCAATTCAGGTGTGTTGGTAGTGACATAGTAACATTAGTACGGAAAAGTATTATTATTATTATTATTATTATAATTATTGTTATTATTATTATTGTTATTATTATTATTGTTGTTGTTATTATTATTATTATTATTATTATTATTATTATTATTATTGTTATTATTATTATTATTATTTGATAAATAAAGCTCAAACCAATCAAGATAATTACTATTAAATAATAATTGTATATAATAATAAATATCTTTAATAAAAAATAATATTAATGTTGTTAATTGATTTATAATTATAATTGCCACGTGATTATGAAAATATGGTCAGTTGATTATTAAACACGTCGTCAAAATACTCAGGTAAAGTTGTGGGGTTTTCAACTTTTCGTGCTTTGATTTAAAAAGATTCGAGTTAAAAATTCAAAAATGATATTCTTTTTATTATATTACTAATGGAAATTCCTGTTATTATCATGAATAATAATAATAATAATTATTATTATTAATAATATAATATTATAATTTAATTTAAAAGCAATAATGTTTGAAATTATGAAGCAACGATATTTTTTTATAAATTATGAATTTTATTATAATTTATTTATAACGCTGCTACGTTTATAATGCAATAATAGTCTCACATAAACGTTTATGATATAATTTTATAATATGAATTATATAATACATTTTTACATTATAATATAATATGAATTATATAATATAATTTAAAAAAATTTTATTCACAAAATGTTATTCGCATTATACGCATTTATTATGTTAGGAGTCGGTTATTTTCAGAGTTTAATTATAAAATATGACAACAAACAACGAACTGCATGACCTTTGAAGATATTTTTCAGGAAGTTTTGGAAATTTTAAGAACTTAATAACACCCGATGACGTCACGATTTCGCCAAACTGTTACTTTTAACTTTTATAATTATAACTAATTAGCTAAATTATAATTTCCATGAAACAATTTGTTCTGTTAAATTCTAAAATATATTATTTAAATTATACTAAATTAATGAATATTTAAAGAAACTTGAAATACTTGATTTGAGGTTGTTGGAGAATAATATTTAAAAATGGTTATAGAAACAATTTAACAAAATTACAATTAAACGAGATTATTAAATTATTATTAATTTATTATTATTATTATTATTGTTATAATTACAATCAATTACTTCTTGAGAAATTCCATTTCTTCTGACTGCAGAAAGTGATGATCTTCCAGGAGCTGTTCCTCTGTGATTGGCATTTTATCATCTGCGGGATTTAATTATAAATTACGAATATTTAATTGTAAATATTTAATTTAAATTTAATTATTAATTAACCAATTCGTTATTATTTAATTGTTTCATTAAAATCGAGAAATTCAGTTCCTGCAGGTTGAAAAGGCTTTGTTTGTTCTCACGTTTCCTATCCTTGGATTTCCAAAAATACGCGACAATTATTTGAAACAACAATTTGCAACAATTGTTTGCAATAATTATAGGAAACATCGTCTTCTTCATTTCCTGGTTTAATGTCTTACAGTTATTTATGAATAATTATACAACTACGGTTCTTTATTTGTGGTTATGTTCTCGTCTTTCTAGTATGTTGAGACCAATTTTACAAAAACCTGGTTGATAAAATGATGACCTTATCTTGCTTCTTACACAAAAGTTCAGTCACCCAGTGGTTTTACTGACAAAGATAGGTCACCAGTTTACCCACAGGTCATCCAAAGGTCACCATTAACCCAAAGGTCACCCATTAACACAAAGGTCACCTGTTCACCCAAGCCCTTTCGAGACCGGGTCAAACTTTGTTGTTCCGCATCTCTAAATATTTGCTTTTTGATAGCGATGCTGGATTAGTGCTCCAATTAACTGACCCTAAACTCGTACCTGGCCAAAAATACTTACTTCTTGTAACGAACTGTCGCTCATTAGCATGAAAAAGAAACAAAGTTGTAAACAAGTCGTTAATATTCATGAGGTCTTTTGACCCTCCACGCCTTTTAAGCAGGTACTTTAAACGTATTGCTTTTGTACAGAAACGATAGAACGAACGTATCTTCTATAACTGGTTTAAAACTAATTGAAATTTAATGAAGCCGATTAATATTCATAAACTCATTATAATAAATCATTAATTATTAATTACCTTGCTTAACGCAGCGTTATTCCCTACTAGATTGGTGTCATGGGACTTAACGAACGAGTGAAAGTGTATTCACACGACGTGATGGGGAAGTTGCTAAATTGGGCTGAAAAATATTTCTGCCTCAGCAAATCACTTTGATGACGAAACAACGACATTACAGCAACAACACCGTCGACTATGGCTACAACAACAACGACGACGACATAAACGATGGCGATTTCTCTATTGTGATCTAAATTTTATTAAAATATTGAACAAAATCGGCCTTAAAATGTTATAGATATATAAATAAAAATATATATAATAAATATATTTTTAAAAATATAAAATATAATAAATGTATATTTAACGAATAAATATTGCTTTAATAATGTGAAAAAGATATTTATTCGAGAACTTTTGTACCTTTGTACATTTGGATGTACTGTGGAAAGCCCGACAAAATGAGCCACCAACACGTTTGCATGAGTTTCTGATCTGCAATTTCATCGATTTCATTGATTATTTTTTAACAAACAGAAAAAAATGATGCAAAATTATTTTGAAAAATCAAAACAACTCCATGGAAATTGTTCGAGGTTTTGTTTTAAATTGTTAAAAACAAAAATAAATCACAAAACATAAATTAATGCAAAAAATCTCTTTTATTCAAAGATAATTAATATATTACGATATTATGATTTCTTTAAAATAACAAATAAGTAAAAACCCGATAAACTTTAAATCGATCGAAAGAAGATGAAAACGTGGACTCTTGTCTTTAATTTTGTTTTCTTGTTTTAAGATGAAATAATGATTTAAATGTTTTTCTCTTACCATTCCTGACACCCGAGCAGATGTTGGCGGGCAAATAATGTTTCGCAAACTCGGAAAAACAACTGTAAGATCTACTTTTCAACTTCGCCATGGAAACTTTTACGAGCCTCGAACGAAAGTTGCTAATGGCAACGACGACAACAACAACAACGATAACGAGTGACGACGACGACGACGACGATGATTGTCCTTTAATTCGTCTCTTGCGAAACCAAGTACGTGCTCAGTGATCGATCGATTGATTGATTGATTGAATGAATGATTGAATGATTGACTGGAAAAGAAGTTAATTTATGAATGAATGAATTTATGAATGAATCGTAGCCTCAGCCATTCTCCGATCCTGATCTATTTTTATCCTTTTATCCAATACGAAATCTTCTGACTCGAGTCAGAAATCGAAACGATTAATAATCATTTAATTTACTTGTTTATTAATGCAAGCGAATAATGAATAATTTATGCTAATTTAATTAATAATAATAATAAAAATAATTTAAGAACCGTCTTAAACGGTTTATAGTTTAAGAGAAATTTATTTAAAAGAACGGGTCAATTGAAAACCCGCAGAGTACTGTTGAAAGTTGAACGTTCAAAGCTTTAAGAAGAGCAGCCTTCGCCCTACAACAAGAGCAACAACACCGTACAACACCGTACAACAACGTCACACACACACACACACACAAGCACTCAACAACTATCGAACGTTGTACTACTACTACTACTTCGTCGAGGCTAAAAATAATACACGTTAATTCCCAACTTATCATAATTTATGTTAATGAAGTCGACGTATTCACGACGTTAACAGATTGAAACCTATTTTTTAAGGTTTTTTTTTCGTTGCAAAAGTCATCCATGAGGTTGACAAGTACGCATCTTACAGCCATTCGTTGTGGAAAGAATAATAATAATAATAATAATAAAAAAAATAATAATGATATTAATAATAATAGTAGTAATAATAATAATAATAATAATAATAATAATAATAATAATAATAATAATAATAATAATAATAATAATAATAATAATAATAATAATAATAATGTTCGAGCGAGCGATAAGTGCGCATGTTTTGTTTTGGCTCTCGAGTTTAAACGATTAAACATCGCTTCAAAGTCAATTTTTTTAATTGATTTTACTTTCTGCTCGTGTCCCCTACCGTTAGTTTGTCTTTCGGTGAACAGCCTACTTCCCCGAGGGAATTTAGAAAAAGGGGAAAATATACCTGCACACCCGTTGTATTCGACATTTCTTTCGGGTAACAAACAGGTTTACAAACACAGGAATCGTTATTCCTCAGCGGTTGATTGTATTTGGTGTTGGTTTGGTGATTATGGAAGATAAGAACTGTCAGAATAAAGTCTTTGGCTGTCAAAGAAAGAAAGAAAATTCTTCAGATTCTGTTGGAACACAGGTGCATTGTGAATTCTGTGCAAAGACATTTGCTTCTGTTAGAGGTAAACATATACATGAAAACAGAATTCATCCAGAAGAATATCATAAAATTAGAGCAGGTCTTCCCTCTTCCAAGGCAAGATGGACTGAAGAAGAATATTGCATGCTGGCTTCCATGGAGGTTGAATTGATTAGAAAGGGAGTTCACAATGTCAATCAGGAACTCCACAAAAGATTTGAACATAGATCGTTGAATGCCATCAAAAGCCGTAGATTAACCGAGAAATACAAGACAACTCTAGAAATATATCTCAATCACTCAACAATAGCAAATGAGGAGTTGATGCATCAAGGAACCATTTTTTGTCAGGATTCTAATCCATCAGAGGATAGTGAGTGTTTTGTTCCCAATTTGCATAACACTGAGTCATGGAATGTCCTGGCCAAGGCTGAACTTAGTCTTGGGGGAACACACAAAAACAGAATCAACCTCTCACTTCAGCAGCAATTTCCCTCCCTCAGTGTGGATGCTATAAAAGTGATTAGAAATAAGCCTCAATATCGTCATCTTCTCTCAAATATTATAATGGCAGACGTTAAGGCCGATGCTGGTATCTCAGCCTGTTGCAAAGCATTAGACCCAGAAAATATTATTGGTCCCTTGCAATTCATTGAAAGAAGAAGATTTTTTCTTCGATTGTCTGATGAAGAGTTCAGTTCGCTCATTGATTCCACTGAGGTATACGAGATTAAAAGGTCACTTATCAACATAGAATATCAGAGATGGATTGCTGGCATAACAGTGTCAAAGAAGAGGACTCAAAAAGTGGCAAAGAAACATCAGACAAAGAAGCAAGACAAGGTGCAAACAAGTGGCCGCAAATTCGTCAAATGGATCAATCGCAACTCAAAGCGTGCGATAAAAGAGAGGCGTCGGAAGGAGCAGTATGCGAGGATCCAGCAGCTGTTTAGGAAAAGTCCAAGTCTTGGGGCACAAACGGTAATGAAAGGTGACTACGAGAAAAATGCAGTATGTCCTTCCGATGAAACATTGGTGGAGTATTGGGAGAAGGTTTTCACTCAAGCTTCCAAAACCGACTCCCGGCCATTGGATGAAACGATTGAGCCTATCGATGAAATGGACATTCCAATCACGGTCGATGAAATCATTCACGCGGCAAAAGGATTGAAAGATTCTGCCCCCGGCTTTGACGGCATGAAAAAAATTGATCTGAACAAAATTGCACCGGAGGACCTGGCGACTCACATGACGCTTTGGTTATTTACTGGATGCCCTCCCGATGCACTCAGGAAAGGAATTGTCACCTGCATTCCAAAGAAACAAGAAAGTCTGAAGCCAGAGGATTTTAGACCAATTACGGTGGGATCAATCATCGGTCGTTTATTTCACCGATTGCTGAGCAAGAGAATGCTCGCACACTGGTCCATCTCAAATCGTCAGAAGGCTTTCAGACACGGCGATGGCCTGGCGGATAATATATGGCTCGTGAAAGCAATCATACAGAAAAAGAAGGAACAGAAACAGAATCTCAATCTCACGTTCATTGATGTGACCAAAGCCTTCGATTCGGTTTCACACCAGTCCATTGTAAGAGCGGCTCACAGATTGGGAACTCCTCCTTTTTTGTTGAGATACATTTCAGAGGCCTACCGCGATTGTTCAGTTCAAATGAAGATTGGAGGCAAATTGAGTCGGGACATACCAGTTAATAGAGGAGTCAGGCAAGGAGATCCAATGTCTCCTCTACTTTTCAACGCGGTTATCGACATGGTGATGTCAGAGGTAGACCAATCCATCGGTGTGACTGGCGATGTTAGTTCATCAGTCAAATGCAATTATTTGGCGTTCGCAGATGATTTGATCCTGCTATCCTCTACTGATATTGGAATGAGGATGTTGTTGAAACAAGTCGAGGAATCTCTGGCAAAAGTTGGACTAATTATGAATGCCCAAAAATGTTCTTCACTGAGAGCGAAAGTGCAAAAGAAAAACAGTCCTTGGATTGTTGACCCGGATTCTTACCTCAGTGTCAGCCAGCTGCCAATCAAGGCAATGAACATTCTCGACACCTACCGATATCTTGGAATTGACATTGGCCCAAAAATGAAATACGCGTCACTAGGCGACAGAATGCATAAATCCTTGCATGCAATATCTAGAGCTCCTTTAAAGCCAAATCAAAAACTCTACACCCTAAGATCGAACCTTATTCCAAGCCTCGTGCACTATCTTACCTTCAATAAAATCTCTTTGAAATCTCTAAAGGCTGCAGACACGAAAGTAAGATCTGCCGTCAGGCAATGGCTGCGCCTCCCAAAAGACACGCCGACCGCCTTCTTCCATGCGGGGCTGAAATTTGGTGGATTGGGACTACTGCAGCTCAGAAAGTGGGTTCCACTCATCAGAACCAGCAGAATGAGATCTATGATGGCTCGCTCGAAAAGCAATGAAGACGAATTCTTGCTCGACACTCTAAAGGACAACAGCATCGTCCTTGGAGAACACAGGAAGTTCGGGCAATTAAATTCGGAGTCGTCAGCCAAAAAACGACTTAAGGAAGAGACTCTCGAGAGCCTTTACAGCTCGGTAGACGGATTTGGACTCCAGTCCTTTTTCCAGGGTGTCGGTATCAGTGAATGGATCGCGGATGGGCGTTCAAGATTGTTCCCGAGTGACTACTTAAAGTGCTTAAAGGTCAGAGCAGGCGTCCTCCCATGCAATCTCCGGGTTTCCAGATATCATCCAGAGGTAAACACCAAGTGTGACGCCGGTTGCAGAGTCACCGAGAGCCTGGATCACATTTTCCAGGTTTGTCCAGGAATGGATGTATCGAGACGAGAGAGGCACAACAACCTCGTCCATCGGCTGGAAACGAAGTTGGCCGAGAAAGGGTACTTCACCAAAATCGAGCCGAGGATACCAGTTGAGGAAGGCATCAGAGTCCCTGACCTAGTCGCATGGAGTAAGGACGATTCAATCGTATGCGACGTCACCATTGTCTCTGATACCGCCTCACTGGACGAGGTCCACTCATCCAAGACAGGGAAATATAACTCCAAAGACATCCACATCTGGATGTCTAACAATAACCCTGGGGGTGCTCTCTCTCCGAAGATCACAGTAACCGCCTTTGTATGCAACTTAAGAGGTGTAATATCCTCCAGATCTTACTTGTCATGGCGGGGCATCGGTCTGTCCAGAAACGGCATGATGTACCTGGCAACATCGGTTTTGCTGGACACCTACCTTATGTGGAAATTCCATAAGCGCAGAACTCATAAACGTTGGCGCCGGCGAATTGGACTATAGTGATTGATTATGGTTGATGTCGCTTGTTTATAGCGCGGTGTTGTTGGCGCTGGGGAATGCGGTTGTATGTCCCGGGGTGATCTCGGGCCCGGATGGGGGACAGTGGATGTTAGTTGAGGTGTTTGATGATCGCGTTTGCTGTTGGATGATTTTTTTGGCCGAGAAAATAAAGGAAAAAAAAAAAAAAAAAAAAAAAAAAAAAAAAAAAAATAATAATAATAATAAAAATAATAATGATATTAATAATAATAGTAATAATAATAATAATAATAATAATAATAATAATAATAATAATGATAATGATAATAATAGTAATAATAATAATAATAATGATAATAATAATAATATTAATAATAATAATAATAATAATAATAATAATAATAAAAATGATAATAATAATAGTAATAATAGTAATAATAACAATAATAATAATAAATTAAAGTATTAAATACGCTATGTATTACATAATAAGCGACAGCAATTGCCTAAGAGTAAAACCCGCTGCGATTGGACAGGTGATGAGTTAAAATCTCTTATCATTTCACCAACGTCTGGGTTCAAAGGACCTGCAAATTGGGGTCAACCCGTCATAAGTAGGTCAAGGACATCCTCTGTTCCCTAAAAGGATTGGCAAAATTGTGAAATAATTAATAAGTAATTCGTAAGAAAATCTTTTTTTGATCAAATATGTTAGTCTATTGGAGCCTGGAAATGTGAAGCTCAAAGTGTGACTGTGAATGATGGCTATTATGATGACGACGACGACTATGATGATGATGATGATGATGATGATGATAACATTGGTGATGATGACAACGACGATTCTAATAATAGTTGTAACGATTAGGAGGACGTGTCGCGAGCAACTCAGACATAATTATGAAAGAAACGGTCGGAGAAAATTAGACGGGCTGTTGATTTGAATCGGTCTATGAGGGTAGTTGGTTGGTTGGTGTGGTTGATGTAGTTGGTGTGGTTGATGTGGTTGATGTGGTTGGTGTGGTTGGTGTGGTTGGTGTGATTGTTGTGGTTGGTGTGGTTGGTATAGTTGATGTGGTTGGTGTAGTTGGTGTGGTTGGTGTGGTTGATGTGGTTGGTGTAGTTGGTATGGTTGGTGTGGTTGTTGTGGTTGTTGCTGGTCGATGGTGATCATGTAAAAGATGGATGGGAAACGGAGGTGGAAAAGCATTTTTTTTCACGACTGTTCCACGTTTCCAAGTAAAATCGGAAAAGCAATTGTTAAGAAACTTCTAATCGTTCAATGGAGACATAACAACAACAACTACAACAAACACAACACAATGGAGACATAACAACAACTACAACAAACACAACACAATGGAGACATAACAACAACTACAACAAACACAACACAATGGAGACATAACAACAACTACAACAAACACAACATCAATTTCAAAATGAAAATAAACATCAACAAATAATAACTTATACAACATTAATAATAAATTATTAATAACATATTAACTTCTCAATTTAGTAATCATAATTATTATTGTAATATTATAATTAATATAATTAATTTTTAAAATTATTATTTATTATTTTTACAATAAATTAACGTCCCGTTATTAGACTGATGAGTTCATTCCCCAAATAGCAGATGTCCGACAAACAGTGAAGCATCGACAAAAGTAAATATTTACTTTCTATGGAGGCTATCCACCACCCACGAGAATGATTTGATTGGCTGAGGACTGCTGATGACGATCATCACGATCATCATGATTATCATGATCACCGTTGCTAGGGTTACGATTATAGTAATGATGATGATGGTTATGATAGTAGTGTGCAAATGGCTATCATGATTGTATCTGTTTTGCGAGTTAAGAAGCAAAAGTGTGACATGACTATTATTAAGGCAATGACGATTATTATCAGGATTACTGTGACTGGGATGATGATGACGACGACGATGACGTTGATGATGATGATGCTGACCAAGGTGATGGATCGAGTGGAATACGGTCCCATTCGAGACACACTCAGTCAATCGGACGCAGTCTCGATGAGTCATCCGTGGTTTGTTGGACTTTTTTTGTGACCAATTGATTCGTAATTAATGAATATTCATAATTTAAATCAATTCTTAAACAAATTATTACAATTTATTATTAATTATAAATCATTATCGTAATTTCGTTATTTATAATATTTATAATTATCGTTATTCAAGTCACCACGTCGAATTATTATGACACGTGACACGCCAGCCTTTAGATCTTGATGACGAATAATGACGACGACGACGACGACGACGATGATGACGATGACGACGACGAAGAGGAGGATGACGATGACGGCGACGAAGACGATGATGATGATGATGATGACGACTATGGCGATGATGATGATGATGACATATAACGGTTCTCAATGGAAAGAAGGAACGGAATTTTATTTTGATTTCCTCTTCAGTTGAAAATATTTATTCGACCTACTTTTACGAAGACTTGTATTTATAAAGGATTCAACGCAAGCAATTTGCCGATAATAAGAACAACATTAATAATTTAATGTATTAATAATTATTAAATAATCGCCAAAAAAGAATTGTAATTGTTTCTTAAAAGGTTACGTCAAATGGATTAGTTTAATTACAAGAAGAAATAACACCGTATATTACGTAATTAATAAATAATAATCAATAATATATAAATAAATAATTAACCACTAACGAATAATAAACTAATAAGTAATTGGCTCATTATCCTTAAGTTATAAGTGACTCGCCAGATGTCAGGAGATGCGCATCATCAATTGGAATCAATTGGAATAAATTGGATTATTGTTAAATTATTAATTAATTTGTTAATTAATCCCTGAGAAACTATTTGAGTCTTTACATTTGGTTTGGTAAATAAATAAATCATATGTTTGTAATTAATTTATTTTATAGATATTATAATTCATATAGATAATAATATCGATTGTATGTTAAGGATATTACATGTTATGAAGATTATCCACCAAATTAAACGTTGCTTTTAACTCGGCATGGTAAATACTTTGAGCATGGAAAATATTTGAAACATGATTTTGGAATTTAAATTTAATAACTAAAAAAAAAGAGAGAAATAATCCGTTGGATCTGTTCTTGATTTGTATCGCATTACATTGAATAATGAATTCTTAAAAAAAATATTCCAAATATTCAACTTGTGCTTCGTCAGTGCAAATCACAAGTCTGGCCTAAATATAATACCTCGTAATGTTATCGTTTTCAAAGCGGATTTCAACAACAACAACAACTTAGGAAGGCCTAAGTGGAAGCCTATCTGGTATTGTTTTTTCGGACTCAGCAGTGCAACAAAGGAATTCTAAGAGGCATAATAAGAGCCTATGGGACATAACGTAGGGCTTGATTTCGCGTGTAGTTGTTATGTTGTGTTTAACACTACTGTATGTATCAACACATATGGCTCTGTGAATAAGCATACCAATGTATACGAACGTATGAACGCTTATATGAACGTGGGTATTTGATTTAAGCTGCACTTGTTATGTTGTGTTTAACAAGAAGTATGTTTATAAGGGTTTTTGGCATTTTTAAAAGCAGCCCAGTGTAAAATGCACAAATCATTATAAATAATCTCCTTTGTAAACAATGCCTTCATGAATAATTCATCAGCCGATAAACATCACAATTAATTTCAGCCTTCCACTGGCAACTCGGCATTCAATTTCCAATTTAATTTACGGAAAACAAAACCATGGCAACCACGAAGTGTTTTCAGCTTAAATCTGTAGATGGCAGTAATAATAAAGTTAAATATGTTAATTATATGAATTTATTCAATTACCTGTATAGGTGGGCTGGTCTTTAGCAGGTGTCACAGGTAGGCTCTTACTGTTGTCCGAACTCTGATTGTTTGAGAGGAATTTAAAAATTTTAAAGTTATAAACATTTAAATTGTTGACATTTATAAATTATTGAGAACTTCGTGACGCACGTGGTTATATTATAACGGTGTAATATTGTATTAAGTAATAATAGTTAAGTATTTTTGTAACAAGTATTTTCAAAATAGTTTAAGGTAACCATTATAAGAAATTTATAAAGCGACAACACCTCATCACCAAAATGGTTGAAATAATAATCAACCTTAACATCTTAATGATGGCATCGTAATCACGACAACTTAATTTCAAAGGACCATTAATAATAAAAGGTGAATCAATCAATCAATCAATCAATCAACCAATCAATTCAATCAGCCGCTCGTTTAAAGCAAAGTGAAAAAAAACTCATAGGACCACAAATGTATCATCACCCGACCTCTCCATTTGCAGAACTTTTGTTGCTATTGTTGTTGTTGTTGTTGTTGTTGTTGTTGTTGACAATGGATTTGGTGAAACTGTGGTCCTTGCATGCAAACGATTTGCTACAAAACACCATTTTAGGAGGTCCGATGACGATGTTGTTGTCCAGTGAAGATCTTCTGCACGAAAGTCTTTTGTCGTGGTTGTTGTTGTTGCTATTGTTGCTTCCGGACCTATAGAGGCCCGGATAAAAGGTGCGATGGAGTTTGTCGAGCAGGTTCTCCTTGCTGAGTGCACGCAACTTTTTCCCGAGGAAGGGATTGGAAGTTCGCCTCGTGGACGATGGAAATGCAATTTCGTCGGACGTTCGATTTGCACACTGATTGGGGATTACCTTTGAGATTTCGCTTGGAATTTGATTTCTCTTTTGATTGAGAATTGGACTCGACGGTTGATTTGGAGGTTGTTTGTTGTTGTTGTTGTTAGTAACGTTGGAGGAGTGATTTGATACTTCTTTCTGAATTGGATTCGATATTGAGTTCTGAAGATTCGAAGGACATCTGTAAGCAGACAATGATTTGATTTTGTAGTCAAAAGGACTGAAAGACCAACAAGAATCGTTGGAAGGATTGGTTTTGTTCATGAACTTCTGAAGAAGAATTTCGTTGGCCCTGTTGTGAATGGAAATCGGGTCCCTGTTTTTCAGACATCCGTTGGTCTTCAGGCCCGAGTAATGGCCACGTTTTTTGATTTTCTTCAGACTCGAGTCGTCCATTTCTGACGAGGCTTGTGCCTTGTTTTCGCTGCGTTCGAATCTCCTAGCAACGAATGCCGGAGTGTTTTGAGAGATGTTGATACGGGATGGTGAGAGGGTCCTCGATCTTCTCTTGTGTTTCTGATAGTCAGGAGTCGTTCCTTGCCATTTGCTTCCACAGATTTTTGTGTCGTCTGCAACTTCTTCAGCTCTTGAAAAAATGTCGTTGTTGAATGTCGTTCTTGTTGTGAAATTAAGATTTTCGCTATCGTTGTTGCTGCTACTGCTGTTGTTGTTGTTGGTTGTGTCGATGTTTTCGTGAAGATTTTGAAACGTTGATTTTAAAACGTTTGCCTCGTGTTTGGCTTTTCTCCAATCTTCAGGTAAACTTTTCAAAACCGTCGGCGAAGACGAGCCTCTTGTTTTGACTTGATCGGCTCCTTGAGAAAGCGAACCTTCAGAATTTCCAATGTTTCCATTTTTATCCCTTTCTAAATATAGTTCCAATTCCCGCATGATGTCGTCCAGGTCTCTTTTGTAGTCGCTGGATTTAGTTTCGATTTCGTTTTCCCCTGAGTTCATTTTAGGATATGAATAATCGCCATTGACCAGCGAATGCCAGGGTTTGTTCTTAAACTTACAGCAACTTGGGAGGACCACCGGCCTCGATAGGGTACCTGGTCTTTCGGGCTTAGAGGGCATCGGATGGGATTCTGAGCCCTCGTGGCAAGATTTAGAAGCGTCGGACAAATTGACGAATTCCTGAAATATGAACTTTAAATAGAAAAATAATTCAAATTTTAAGACAAAATTAGAGTTAAATTGTATGCTATTAAACGATTCGTTTTGAAAATAAAATGTTTTGCAATATTTAAAGCGTTGTTTCAAATTATATTTATTATAATATTAACAAATTGATCGGCAGATCAGGAATATATTTTAAAAGCAACAAACCAGACACTTGTTGCGGTCAAGATACGCCAAACTAATGAACTTGTCGCAGGATGAAGAGGAGGATGAAGAGGAGGAGGAAGAGGAAGATAAAACCAGGGAGGGGGTTGGGGGAGTTTCGAGGGGTGCATCAGTTGAAATGGTCGTCAGGTCATCCTAAAGGATAATTTGCATATCTGAATATTTATCTTCCAATATTCATCAATATTCATGGTAGTGCCTAGTTGGGAGTAATTGCAGGTGGTGGTAATAAATAATAACTTAAATTTATCAATAAATCATTAATTAAAGCCACTATAAAATATAATATTAAGTATTAAATCAACAATAATAATAATAATAATAATAATTTTTGTGTGTGCAAAAGGCGATGATTTGCGAGGAGTCGGATTTTTTTCTTCAAGAAAAAACAACCTGACGTCTTATTGTTCTCTGAGAAACTAAGGGGAAGAAAATAATGATGGTGATGATGATGATGACGACGATGATGATGACGGTCAAGGACATGATGATGATGATGATGATGATGACCGTTGAGGTCCTCATTAAGGCGGCAAAAGCACACCAGCAACTGAATCGACAAAAGCAACAACATTCAGTTGAAATGATTCCGAGCCACTTGTCGATTCTTATCTCCTTTACCAACACACACACACACACACACACACACACACACACACACACACACACACACACACACACACACACACACACACACACACACACACACGCAAACACGCACGCACATGCGCACACACGCGCACGCACACCTCTTTCTCACCTTGACCTCACCTCGTATTTCTATTTTTACTTTTAACAAAGAATAAAAAGTTGATAAAACATAAAATCACGATGATTAGATTTTGATTCAATTGCAATTCATTTATAGATTTCAGTTGGTTAAAGTTTTTTGTTTCGTTCATCAATTTTATTTGCGCAACATTTAGAAGATTAACTCATCAACGGCTCCTATCCCTGCTCAATCCTTGATGCATGATAATGATACATTATCATCATGATAATGATACATTATCATCATGATAATGATACATTATCATCATGATAATGATACATTATCATGCATCAAGGATTGAGCAGGGATAGGAACCGTTGATGAGTTAATCCATTTAAAATGATTTGAAATTGAAAATGAATTAAAATGTTCATTTCATTGAAATCTTTGGCCTCGCTTGGGAAACATGTTTGTGCAACTTGACTGCTACCGAAACATCGCTCAATAAGTGTTGATATAAAACGTATTTATATTTAAAATTTATATTTAATCTCTGTAAATAATATTTAATAAAACTAATGGTGAAATAAAATGAATTTTTTATATTTTTGCAATATTTCCCCCGAAATAAATTCACAAATAAATCCTAAAAACCTCGTCAATTCGAGACACGAAAATCCGTGTTTGTCAAATTGAATCCTGAGTAAATATTGACAGACAAATTACATAAAATTGATTGCTTGGTTGTTGATGATGATGATGATGATGATGATGATGAAGAGGAGGAGGAGAATGACGACGACGACGATGATGAAGACAAGGAGAAACAGGATGTAAAAGAAGTCAAGGTCGCTATTAATTCGATTCTATCCAAATATTTCCAACGTGGTTTTGAGGGATAACTGACGACGACGACGATGATGATGACGATGATGATGATGGTGATGACGATGATGATATTGAAGGTTGTGAGACGAAATTGCAACTATGACCGCATCGTTATCATTTCATCACTCAAGTGATAACATTAATTGATGATCCTACTCTTGCCGAGCAAGATGATGACGACGGCGACGACGACGACGACGATGATGATGATGATGATGATGATGATGACGACGACGATGATGATGATGATGATGATGATGATGATGATGACATGGTTGAAGATAACGACGAAGTACGATAATTGCAAACAAACAAGTAAAAGTTGAAACTTCTCGCGTTTCTTTCCATAAAAAAAAAAATAAAAGACGAAACCTTCAAAAAGTCCTCAAAAATCGAATCTTTTCACAAACAAACAGCTCCCGGGTGGCCCCTCAGATGTCGTCATCGTCATCATCACCATCGTCATCATCATCGTCATCATCACCCTCATCATCATCACCATCGCCATCATCGTCGTTGTCATCGTCATCGTCATTCTGGTTTTCAAAAAGATAGCGCAACATGTAAATCGAGCAAAGATTGGATGTCCTCGCCATTTGGAAGACCACAGGCAACCAGACCGAGTGATTGAAAGCGATTGAAGCTTGGTTGATGTAAACAAAGGAGTCGCTTGAAATCAATCCTCGTCCTATCAGGGACTTTGATTGATGAGACGTCAACCTTATTTATGTCTACGTCGAATGTTTTTGTTTGCAACCAAAGATATTAATAATAATAATAATAATAATAATAATAATAATAATAATAATAATAATAATAATAATAATAATAATAATAATAATAATAACAATAATAATAACAATAATAATAATAATAATAATAATAATAATAATAAATTCAAGTATTAAATACGCTATATATTACGTAATAAGCGACAGCTTATAATAATAATAATAATAATAATAAATAATAACAATAACAATAATAGCACCAGCAATAAATTCGGCATAAATATTTCCAAAGAATACTTAACAAATTTATTGTTCATAAACTCTGTTCATAACCTCCAAGCAACGGAACATCAACACGATGTTCCATTCCAGGAAACAAAAATAGCAATCCCTCCATCATTCCATCGTCATCATAGTTATCGTCGTCGTCATGACCCAATGGTCGTGATAGGCATTGTCATCATCATAATCATCATCACCATCACCATCATCATCATCGACGTCGTCGTTCTTATCCTCCTCCTCCTCCTCCTCATTTTCACCATCATCATCATCATCATCATCATGTCGCCGTCGTCATCGTCGTCGTCATCATCATAATCGCCAAAATGAAGCATGACACTGGTATCATTATCGGCATTTCGAACTCATTCACAATAGGGAGGAAAAAAAAACAATTATTTCATTCGGTCGACGGAATGTCAATTTAATCAGGTGAAAGTTCATGCGACCCCGTGAGGTCATCGGTGCAGAGATGATGATGATGATGATGATGACGACGACGATGACTATGATCTTGGTGACGGCGGCGTTGATGACGACTTACGACGATGACTAGTAAACAATTCACGTCATAACAAGTTGCCTTTTGTTTTTGCCTCTGTTTGTTGGAAAACGTTCTAATATGTATTGTTTATTGTTGCTGTTCGCCTCGCGGTCGTCGTCGTCATCATCATCATCATCATCATCATCAACATCATCATCATCATCGTCATCATTATCATGATCCATCATCATCTTTCAGGCATCGCTAACAATACTGACGTCACCGCGACTTCGAAGACGACGACGATGTTGATGATGGAAGTCGATGACTTCACTGGCCAAACATCGTCTGTCGGGTTGATGATGATGATGATAATGCTGGCGACGGTGGTGATGATGATGATGGTGATGACGATGATGATGCTGACGGTGGTGGTGATGATGATGATGGTGATGTTGTTATAAGTCAACGACGAAGATGACATCGATGATGATGATAACAACTTCATTGGGACAGACTAAGCAACCGGTTGTTGATGATAATTATGACACTGATAATGATAATGATAACATTGGTATTATAATGACGATTATGACAATGATGGCTTGGTGAATGTTGATTAAGAAATAATGTGAATAGAAACAAGAAAGTTGTTTGTTATTATTATTATAATAACTCGTTAAGGAATAATAGTGATAGTGATGATGGTGATGATGACGATGACGATGATAGGTCGATTATGATAATGATTATTCCCACCTGAGCCCTCTGGAGAAGCTTATCTATGGTTTCGTATTCCTCCTGCAAACTTTCAGCATTTCTCTCCTCAACGGAGGAAATGGAAAGAGATGCTGATGATGACGATGACGATGGTGTTGTTGGTGTTGATGATGATGATGATGACGGTGATGACGACGTTGTTGACGACGTTGTTTGCTGAGAGGAAGAGAAGATTGATGACCGAGGAAGCTCCATGCAACTGTCAAATGTTTATAATTATGCCTGCAGATGACTATGGTGACAATAATGATGATGATGCCGACGATGACGACCTAGACTATGACGTTGAAGACGATGAAGATGATGATGATGATGATGATGATCTGCTTTGAATGGATAATCCAAGTATGTTGACGAGTACCTCGTACCTGTTTTGCAGAAGCAACAAAGGGATGTCTACTCCGTTCTTCTTGGACCTGTTCCGATGCAAGGACAAAAGTCGTGAATAATTAATGGCTTCATTAATATTCATCAATTGCCAACGTTTTCTCGTTAAATCGCTTCATCGCATGTTTATCAATTGGACAAAATGATCCTTGGACGCTCAAAAAATGATCTGCATTTGCAAACATATCCATTCAAAAGCAATTTACTTTTATATTCCGAATTTATTCCGATTTAATTCCGAATTAATTAATTCCGAATAATTCCTGCAACAGCAGCAACAACAACAACAAAGCGATCTAAACTACGACGGCCAAACGACTGCCAAGGCAATCATCCGCATTTTGTGCCTGAAAGCATTAAATATTGAGTCTTGCGCACGGCGTGCTGAAAACATTTGTATGCCCATACAATGTAATATCATTATTTACGTCCACCTAAGGCAACATAATTATTTATGCCACAATAATATAAAATAATTATTTATACCGCAATAATATAACATAATTATTCATGCCACCATAATATAACATAATTATTTATGCCACATTTATGTAATTATTTACAGCCACAAACAGAATTTCATGACCACAAGGCTTCACCATCCTTCAAAAATATATCTCGTTGTTGACTCTTTCATGACAACTTTCATGATGAAGATATTACCGATGATGATGACGATGACGATGACGACGACGACGACGAAGATGACGACGATGATGACGATGATGATTATGTTGGTAGTCATGGCGACCGATCTAAATTATGTTTTTTTTTTTATTTTAAAATATTTTACTCATTTATGTCTTGATACGATATCAAAACCAGTTGTAACATATTCACGTTTAATTATATTAGGCAGAAACATTATTTTTATTATTATATTATATTATTGTTATTATTATATTATATTATATTATATTATATTATATTATATTATATTATATTATATTATATTATATTATATTATATTATATTATATTATATTATATTATATTATATTATATTATATTATATTATATTATATTATATTATATTATATTATATTATATTATATTATATTATATTATATTATATTATATTATATTATATTATATTATTGTTGTTGATGTTATTTTGTTTAGACATTAATATAATATCAACTTTACAAAAATCAGCTAAAACATTTGAACATTTTTCCGTATCTATTAGGCATTTTGAAATTATTATATTTTAATAATAATAATAATAATAATAATAATAATAATAATAATAATAATAATAATAATAATAATTCCATCAATAATATCGTTTTATTATTATTAATCAACCCAATGTCAATAATTCTATTAATATAAATATTATATGAAGCATTACTTGCGAGGATAAATTGAGCGCCTCAAACTATTTTATAGTACAATTCAAATCAAATATAAAAACTATCATTACTATGACCTGGAAGTCATCATCATCATCAATCCATTGTCGAAATAATTCTGCTTATTTTCCGATCCATCCGATTTGCTGAGTCATCGGCATCTACAGTGTGAACGATGATGACGACGACGACGATGGAGATTATAGTGATGGTGGCGATAGATGAAGATGACGATGATGACGACGATGGATATGATAAATAGCTTTAATAGGCAGAATTTCCAAGAACCCTTTCAACAAATCGCAAACCAAGAAGCGCCTCCTAAAAAACAGTTACGTAATGCGGCAGCCGACTGTTCATCATTATCATCATAGTCGTCGTCGTCATCGTCATCACCACCACCATCATCATCATCATCATCATCATCATCATCATCAGTAGCAGCAGTAGCAGCAGCAGTATCATCATCAATATTGTCTCCACCACGACTACAATCATCACCGTTAACAAGAACGTTAAGCTTAAAAAAAAAGTCCAGAAATGTGTAAACAGAAAAACGGCCGTTAAAAATGTTTTGCAAGGTTTTTTATTTTTATTTTTATAAAGAAATTGTTTATTTAAAAAAGATTTATGATGACCATTGAAATATTATACATTTGCAGGCATTTCTTGGAACTAAAAGTCATAATTTCCTTTCAATGGTTAGGGTTAGGGTTGCGGTTAAGGTTAGGGTTAGGGTTGGGGTTAGGGTTATGGTTAGGATTAGGGTTAGGGTATTGAAAATTGATAGCACACAAATTATGCACGAGTCGTTCACCAAAGTTCATCGATCCCTTGAATTATATGCTTGTGACGTCACAAGAAGGATGACCTTGATCACGTGGTCCACTTGCGCACTTCCTGCTTTCCTGATTTCATCCGGACATTTCATTGGCCGACGGCATTAGATAAATCTTAGCTAATATGGCCATCTTTAATAAAATTATTTTGATTTTTGACTTCTTACCGAACAAAATTACTTAATTACTTTTAAATATTTTACTTAAAATTTTAATTAATTTAATACAAAAAATTTAAATTGATAAATGTTGTTTTATTTGCCAATGGATTTTTATTTGCAATGCTTAATGATTTCATGTTATGATATTTAAATTTATAACAAAAAGTATTAGAATTTTGTATTACTCAAGCAATGTCACGTGATTTCGTATTTATTTCCGTCTATTATTACTCCTAACATTTCAGTTTCAAACGTCCTCATCAATTATATTAACTTTTATTAATTTTATTTTAATTTATTAAAATTATTTTAATAATTAATAATAATAATAATAATAATAAATTATTTTTTATAATAAACGTTTTCACGTGTAACATGGAAACAGTGGATCTTCAGCTGCAAAAGACGTCATTAAAAATAAATTGTTTGTTTGTTTGTCAACATAAACTTCTGGTCCACAAATGTCGCCAAACGTAGCACAGGCTGTCGAGAATTCTCACAAAAATCGGAATATTTACATTAATTATCAGTAAAAATAATAATAATAATTATTATTATTTAATAATTGCTTAGCCAGCCATGAGTAATGTAGTCCATTGCCACTGTCTCCATTTCGGAGTAGGTACGTTGGGTGTAAAACGTTCAGTATGCTTTCATTCAGAGTTACATTATTGTATTATTATTATTATATTATTATTATTATTATTATTATTATTATTATTATTATTATTATTATTATTATTATTATTATTATTTGCAATTATATTCCCCTGATTGAATTCAAATCTATCATCATTAGATATTATTTTCTTTTATTTTGGTCAAATAAAATCTTAAACCATTGATTTCCAATTTCATTGATTTCATCCAATTTCGTAAAAACTTCATCTGATCTAACCTCGAATGTGAAGACAAACAGTAGCACAAGGTGAACGAGTGAAAGTGAATGAATGAAAATGAATGAGTTAAAGAAAATTAGTTAATTTGTCCAGGGAGACGAATTAACAAGGAGGCCAATTATAACCATCCACTAAGCAAACTGTCGGCAAAGGGCTACAAGCTAATAATAACATTACGGGTGGAAAAAATAATATAATTGTTACGATAATAATTATTAATAATTATATAATAATAATAGTACTTATAATTATTGTATATATAATAATAATTATTATTATTGTTATTACAAAAAAGAAAGTGACTTGGCATATGTCCAAAAAAGATTTAAAGGCATTATTAATAATATTATTATTAGGTCGGCCTTTGCTAAAAAGAATAGTTCGCAAATAATGAATCAAGGAAAGAAATCAGTTGTTGACAAGAAGAGGTAGACAAATCGCAACTACGGGCGGAATTTGACGAATGGGTTTGAGGACTTTGGAATAAAAATAAGATAAAATATCGTGGAATAAAAATAAAAATAAGACAAAATAAAATAGAAAGAGATTGGAGTCGACGAAAATTTAAATTTCTATCACGTTTTATTTTTATAACGTTTAGGATAAAAAAAAGAGAGATATTATCTTAACCTCACACAATAATATCGATGAAGCAAAAAGTGATTTTCTATTTTGCCAAAGTCATTTCAGAATGGCAGGTTTTGAATGTTTATCCACCAGACGTAAGGATCGAGTTGGCATTAGCAGTTATATCTTCACAACTCCAAATAATAGCTACCAGTTTTTTGTTGTTTTTTTCTAAAGATCACTATTATGATCTATTAGCTATGAACTTGTTAATACCACGAACGATATGATAGTGCAATCACAAACAACAACATCCGAGATTGATTTCGCGCGTGTTATCGCATATAAATTTGTGTCATGTCGTCAGTTTCGTGTCATCTTTAAAATGTTTATAATACCAAGATAATGTCAAGTAACATGGAATAAAAATTTTCTAAAGCCTTCTCAATAGGAAAGTACTGTTTCATATTCTTCGGGATAGTCATCTTTTCCCTAGTATGCCTCATGATTCTCGTCATTTACCTGTGTTAGTCGTTAAATTTTAACTTAATTAATTAATATTTATGTATTAATATCTAATTAATACAATAGTTTATAATTAATACAATTTTTATTAATTAATTGCTTTGGCATTAATTAATCAATCAATCGTAATTCATAAAATTCACTAGAATGACGATGAACGATCAGAAGTGAATTAACTGAACTACATAACAAACGTAATAACATTAGGACAGCTATTCGCCTTGCAAATCAATGTGATCGAACTTTACATTGGAAATTGCAGACCTATTGCTAAACAAACTCATCCAAACTGCCGTCACTAAAGCAGAAAAGAACAGAGCCATTGGGGCAGTGGGTAGGATGATCAATAAGATCGACAACTTTAAACTAGAGAGCGACTGAAGGGCGCCAAGAAACCTCGCCGACAAGTACTGCAAATGACGTCAATTCAACTATTAAGACATTAACAAATGAAATTGAAAAACAATTTTTACATTTTTTTGAATTAATTTCTAATTTTTATTACCTAATAATATATATTGACAAAAATAAACAATAACAGCAATATTTATTATTATTATTATTATTATTATTATTATTATTATTATTATTATTATTATCGCATGAATGAACGCAATTTCAGTGGAGCTCCAATGGGGGAACCGAAGGTAAAACGATGGGAAGGATTTGAAATAAAATATTCTCGTTGCACAACTTCAACTTGTAGCAAATATTTACGAATAAGCATTTAATTACAAACGATCGACCGATTAAACGTTCATATTGCTATTTGTGAAGCTTCTCATTTAAATAAATAAACATATGTTAATTTAATATTATTATTAATTTAATAATTTATTAAATATTTATTAAATAATAAAAGTTTTATTAATTTTGTGATATTGTAATAATCTTTAACTTATTATAACAATTTTATTATTTAATAACTTATTTAAATAAAAGTATATACATATTAATTAAATTATTATTTATAAAATGGAGGAGAAAAGATTACTTGTGGTTATTATCATAGTTACATTCGAGCTTATGTTCGAGCTGATTAATATATATATATTATATTTATTGGACTCATGTATAAAAACAGAAGTTAATTTTATTCCAATTTATCAAATTCGGTTAAAAGAAATTAAATAATTAAGTAATTAATCAAACTTATTAACCATAATTATACCGATTATAATTATGCGAACAAAAATAAATAATAATTTACACGTATAATTATTAGCAACTATATAATAATAATTATAAATATATAGATAGAAGATAATAATTGCCCTACGATTAATAATTCTTCGACTAACTCTTATTGCACTTCTTAAGAGCTGTTGAAAGTGTCAGTCAATCTCCTCCTCCTTGTTGTTGTTGTTGTTGTTGTTGATAAAAAGCTGATGTGAATTGACGTATGATGAAGGAATTTAAAAGTTCATTCAAGTTTTGATGACAACATCTTTTCTAGGAGTCGCTCCTTAGCCGCTCCTTAGCCGTTCCGAGTTGGTTGCAAAGGGGAATGGAAGATTGAATGTTAAAGATTAACAGTTCATCCTTGCCAACAACAAAGGTTCGAGTGACTTCTGACACGACAAAGTCAACCTTTGGCATTGATTCATAACTGAATCATGACTACAACAACAAACAACAACCCAAGAACAACAACAGCTCAAGAATAACAGTGGCGGACGTTTTCCAATAATGTTTTCAAGTACAGACACTTATCCCGTCCAATTGGAAATTAATATTTTTAATTCGACCTCGATTTAAATCACTTTAAATTATTTAATTTAATTTAAATTACTTTATTTGAATTTTAAATAATTGTAATGACTCATTGCATTCCTTTAATAAGAAATAAAATCAAATGGAAGTTCAATTTTCCACTATGACGTAAGACTTAAAAACAATGTCATTGTTCATTGCATCGAACGATTATCAGTTAAATATTACTTAAATAATTTCAAATGTATTTCAATCGATTAATATTAAATTATTATTTAATTAACTTTAGATATTCGAACAGATTACAAATAAGTTTAGAATTATAAAGTTTAAACAAAATAAAATATGGACTCAAAGGCTCGAAATGAATGTCACTGAAGAATTAACGTGCAGCTGCCTGAATTTCGATAGCGGTTGGTATCATATTCTTTTTAATTACGTGATGGACTAGTATCATTTAAGTCATATATTATTACCGCCATCAATAATCATTATTATTATTATTATTATTTATTTTATATATTGATTATTATCATGAACGCTTGGAAAATATTTTTGCGAATAACAATAACATTATTATTACTATATCTATTATTATTATTATTGTTGTTATTATTATTATTACTATATCTATTATTATTATGTTATATAAACATATCATTAAGGTTAAAGTACTTATACTAATATTTTTAAACTGAATTTATTAGGAGTTAGGGAGTCTTTGGTTAATTGCAGTTTCTTAAATATGTGGTTTAATTTAAATTTTATTTATTATTTATTTTATTTGATATCTCCCTATTATTATCAGCTGAGCAGGCAGGCAAATATTGTCTCGTGCTGTTTGTCATCTCGCTGGGATGTCTAATTATTTTTGTGATCCTTCTTCTCTATTTTTGTGAGTTTCAAATGTGTAAATAAATAATTTAATTATCCTCTTGACTGAACCTAAGTACAAGATTAAGGTTATCAGTGCAACCAGGAATAATAAAGGCACTGGATAATAAAATAAGGTAATGATTTATTGGGGACCTCAGTTTAATTGTAGCAATGAAGTAATAGTCGTGATAGTAATAACTGTAATATCCTCTAGTTATCCTAAATCGATTAACAACACAATCTCAACTTATTAACCACATTATTGTGACTATTGACTTATTTATCGCGATTATTATTAAATTTGTAAAAACAGATTACTCTCTCTACAATTACTTCCAAATGGTTCAAATGAAAGCAGAAAATGTGAACAAGTTTGTTGGGAAAATCAAGGGAAGATTCGATAAAAAACGAAGCGAAAGTGATTAATAATTACTTATGATAAATAAACACTTACGATAAATAAACAAATAAACGAAGCCAAAAAATGTCACGTCTCCTGTTTTTCCTCACAAGTGATATGTGTACCGGATGTTGTGGGTAAAAGCAAGTGCAGGGGAAGATTCAACAAAATCACAGGAAATAACCATTAGGCAATTGCCAAAGCTAATATTCACGTTGCAACGCGTATGGATCCAGAGCTAAAGGAAGTAATGGAATCTATTAAAACAGGGAAATTGGGCAAAACCAGAATCGGCTCAAAAACAAACGCCTTCCACAGCGTTTTATCCATCATCGACCATCATCGCCAGTCAACTGAACGAACGTCGGAACAATGTCTGGTCGCGGCAAAGGAGGAAAGGGTCTGGGCAAGGGAGGCGCCAAGCGTCATCGCAAGGTCCTGAGGGACAACATCCAGGGAATCACCAAGCCGGCAATTCGTCGTCTCGCCCGTCGTGGCGGCGCCAAGCGCATCTCCGGTTTCATTTACGAAGAGACGAGGGGCGTCCTCAAGGTCTTCCTCGAGAACGTCATCAGGGACGCCGTCACCTACACCGAGCACGCCAAGAGGAAGACGGTCACGGCCATGGACGTCGTCTACGCTCTCAAGAGACAGGCTCGCACTCTTTACGGCTTCGGAGGCTAAATTGATTTCGATCGAACCAATTCGACGAGAAAACGAAAAAAGGGACGAGGGAGTTTTGTTCATGGGTGTACGAGCAGTGATTTCAGCGACTCTGCGGCAAAGAGTTCTAAAAATGCAACACGAAGGAATCACAAAAATGAAAATGTTAGCCCGGAGATGCACATACTGGCAGGGAATAGATGGGGCCATTGAGAACACTGTGAGGAATTGCAGTGCCTTTCAAAAGGCTGCAAAAATGCCAAAAAAGAATGAATTGGCACCATGGCCAGAACCAAACCATGCATGGGAAAGAATTCACATAGACTTTGCAGATCCAATGGAAGGTTCAATGTTTTTGATTGTAGTGGATGCATAGTCAAAATGTCCAGAGATAGTACAAATGCAAGCAGTTACAGCAGCAGCAACTGTCAGTGAATTAAGAAAGATATTCACAAGTTATGGGTTCCTGGTAACTTTAGCCTCAGACAATGGAACCCAGCTCACTTCTGTAGAATCTGAAAGATTTTCTCAATCAAATTCAATAAAGCCAGGATAATAATACCAGGATTCCACTTGGCCATCTGCAAAGGGATGGTCAGGCAGAAAGGTTTGTAGACACCATTCAGAAACTAAAAGGGAGTCGGAGGAGTGATGGAGGAGTTGGTGCAGAAATTTCTGTTAATGTTCAGATCTACTCCATGCCCCATGGATCCAGACCAAATGTCTCCTGCTGAAAATTCTACAGGAAGACAAATGAGAACACCCCTGGCAGATCTTCAACTTCATCAGGAGAGGGAGGAGGAAATCAAGGAAATCCTGAAGAAACAGTTTGATCGTAGGAATGGAGTCAAACCCAGGGTGTTCAAGGGACAACAAACCAGGGACTTCAAAGATCCGAATCACGCAAAATGGGTTTCTGTAAGAATTATCAATAGACTTCGAAAAAAGGTTTATGAGATTGAAGTTGGTAAGAAAATAATAAGACATGCAAACCAGCAAAGCCCAAAAAGCATTGAAGCAAAATATTTAGAGCATTAGATCTACCTGATGAGGTGATGGATTCTGAAAGGATGTCTCCTGTAAGAGTAACACTGGTCAAATCAGATAAGTCAGGAAAGGAGGAGGAAACGGTTTCAACCATCGCCCCGGAAGACAGAGAACCAGAGGAGAGAACTCCAACAGAACAAGCCCAAGAACCAGCCACAACATTGGACAATGTCATGGAAGATACATCAGGCGACAAATCTAGAGGAACTCTCCCAAGAGGCAACTCCAAACCCAGCAATAAGAAGACCCACACGTCGTCTCAGTCCACCCAAGTGTCTCGTGATCGACGCAAGCAAGAGCTGCAATGCTACACGAGTATGAGGTGTTATAGGTGAAAGTAATAATATTCTAAGAAATTATCATTACTTAAGTAATAATCAGAATCTTTTGAAGGCTGGTTCATTAACACACCAGCAAAGTCTCTCCAATTCCCAATTAAGTTTTGAAAATATGGATTTAAAGATGTAATCATTTATCTTGTGTCGCAAAACTATTATCAAGGATGGAAATTACCAAAATGTTCACATATTTATTTATAACCCTTGCAAAAAAAAATTATGAATTCTATGTTTTAAAAATAATAATAATAATAGTAATAATAATAACTTTTAATAATAATAATCATCATCATCTTCTTCATTCTCACTCAATGTCAAGACCTTTTATGTTCATCAATGTACGTTTTACAACGTTTGTGTGATTTTGTTTGGTGTTCTTTCATTATAGAAGCTCGTTTCTGGATCTCCCTGTAAAACAGAATGTATGATAGGGTTATTCATGCATTATGATATGGATCTAAAAGATTTTTAAACTCATAATAAATTAAATGCCTAAAGCAACAAATATATCAGACATTAATTATCCATAAAACTAAATTGAATGGCATTAGATTGCTAAGCTAAAAGAAGTAAAACTTTAAAGAACCAACTCTAGAAATGGGGTTAAGGAGTCCCAGTGAGGTCCTCTTTTGAAATTTTTAGCCTTGTAAAGTTGTTCGATATTATACCAGCGTCCTGACTAAAATAAATAATTTAGATTGCTTTGAAATACGATGTATTGATCGTGGATAACAAAAGATATGACAAACCTTGATTTCCTCGTTTGATTTTGGTTTCAGCTCGAATGTTTCTGTACACAAGGTTTTCGATGAGAAAAAAAGGTATATGGGAATGCTTACAAGTTGCTTATTTTTAACTGTTTTTCGTATATAATCATTTCCTAAATCAACATCCGCTCCGGTTTCTTCAAGCAACTGAAATATATTTGTTTATTAAATTATTGCAGAAAAACAACTATGTAGTTCATACCTCTTTCTTTGCTCTTCGTAATCCATTTTTTGTGAAAGTTCCTTTTGAATTCAACTTGCTTTTAGGGGGAGAGAAATTGAAGAAGCTGTGGTCAATGTCTCTGCTTACTAAAAGCACCTGCAGAGCAATAGAACCTTAAGAATGATTTAAAATGAGCTTAAACTAATTCAGTAATTCTTACAAATTCAAAAGTGCAGTCGAACACTATAGCTCCAACTCTTGGCCTTTTGTTCATATCAAACTCCAATACTTCGTGAATGTTTTTGTCAAATTGGACACCAATTATTTCATATATAAGTGATAAGAAATCGAATTCATCAATGGTGATTTTCATGATGTTGTAACTTTCAAAGTTATGATCTCCATAATTCCAAAACATTTGCTTAGCTTTTTCATAAACTTCATTCTTCTCTTTTTCTGCCATCCTTTTTTTAAGATATTTTCTTTAAAACAAAATTTTGAAATTTAAGTGTCGACCCCAAAGATAATTGAACTACAAATTCATAGTTTTACCTGGCTTCATCGGTTCTAAGAATCCATAATGCAATTTGTCTCCTTAAAGGATTTCCTTCAGATATAATTTTGAAGAGTGCTGAAATGTGATAAGGAATGATAATATGCGACTTATAAATTTGCTTTGGATCACTAATGAGTACAATATGAAACAAATTAACAAAAGGCTTCCTGACATTGCACCAAGAGATCCATGTTGGACCCCTCATCCTTGCACTTGACAACATCAAAGGCTTTTCCGAACTCTTTGTAGTTTCTGTAAAGAAATATATTAAAGAAAATAACTTTTAAAAACAAAACAAATTTTAAAGAGATCAAGCGTTAATCATGCCAATGAAGAATTAAGCATTGCAAATTTTTATTCTCAAGCCATAACAATAATTGGCTCAATTAAGTTAATGGTAAAAATAATGACCAAAAAATATCGTAAGCATAAATATTATTAATGATGAAACATAAACAAGAATACTTATTAATTCAATAGATTTAATGTAACAGAAAGCAGACAATTTCCTTATACCCTTCTGATCCAAATCTCCTCTTGTACATTCTCAGAACAGATAAGTTGTAGTCATCCAGCTGTTAGCAAAGATAAAAATTACTGATTAGCTCACTAGATTAGACAAACTAATTAATACCTGAAAAAATTTATGATACATTGTTGTGATGATGAAATTGAAAATGGGTGCAAAGTTGGAAACGGACTTTGATAATGATTGGTTAATTAATAAATAAATAAAAATTAAAATAACTAAAATGGGCCAAATCAATGTCACAACCTCCAGTGCAGTTGCAGCTTTCAACTTCTTGTTCTGCTTCTCGAGTGCTAACAAAAGGTTAGTCACTATCAGATCAGATTGACCTGGCTGTTGACAGATGGTTTTTATAAGGTTACCACTTCTTAATTCAATCATGTTCCAACCACATAACAACCTTATAATGATGATCCTAACCAAGAACACCTGAAAAGAGTTTACCTGCAGAGCATGACTGAGAGAGGAGAAATCAGTGGAGAAGTAATTGCTTATGGCAGTCAGGATCAGAATTTGGAGATCCATGTGTTGAGTATATTCTGAGCTCTTCTGAGCAAAATACTTTCTGTACAAATGCTCGAAGTTTGATATTGTCTTCTGAAGAATGTACAGATTGTTCTTCTGATCCAACTGGACGCATAATTAATAGTAACATAATAAATAAATAATATAATTAACTATTCATATCCATGAGTTTAGCACCAATCGTAGAACGACAGATATTCTCATTATAAATTATTATTAATCATAATGTTACTAACATTATGGAAAATAAATTTGGAAAAGTTTATTTGATGCTAAATTTAAAAATAAAATTCATGTAACAGGCAGATAAGATTCAGCTACATTATGTTGTAAGAACTGACCATATTCAATTTTGAACCAGTATCATTTTTAAGTTGATCAATATATAGATCTATGATCTTCTTGCAATTGGCAAATGTTGGGAGCGAAATTCCCGTTTTAAGGAAAGCATCAATGGCACAGGCCTCCATCAATCTGCAAGACATTAGTATAGTAATTGGTAATTGTATAAAATGTATGATTTTATCAGTTTGCTAAAAAAGTAAAATAATCCATCCCAATAATAAGACTAATTTCTACTCTATTTCAAACAATTTTCTGAATTTTCCATCAACTCATCATTAAAAATATGATTATAAATAATTAATCCCTCCCACTTTTCGAAGTAAATACAGTATCCTTTAACGAGTGATGACAAGTTGTAGATTTTGATTAAGGTTTGCTTGGATTCCGCATTTTCCACTCCTTCTGCCTGTAGCTATGAGTTAATTAAAAATGGTCAAAAACTTATGTATTAATAAACATCCATTTGACAGATAATATATACATGAATTATGACTTTTAATTGTCACATAGCAATTATTCTTAAGTCAACATCGTGAATATTTACATGCTAGGTCATTAATATT
Organism: Hirudinaria manillensis; assembly: GCA_034509925.1. Lineage (NCBI taxonomy): Eukaryota > Metazoa > Annelida > Clitellata > Hirudinida > Hirudinidae > Hirudinaria > Hirudinaria manillensis. Next base: position 4,048,758 of record CM067527.1, read on the forward strand.
TGTTAGGAATGATTTTCATACCTTCTCGATTACTGATATGAGTATATCACATTTTGAAGCAATGATTGGAAAAGTATGCAGATCTGGCGGTGGACCTGGAAGCGAAAGGGTTCAGAGTTGACCTCTTCCCAATAGATGCTGGAAACTCCTCCTCGGAGCTTTCCGACAGGGATCCTCAGAGAAGGTCCCCCATCTTCGAACGTTTCGGCCCTTTGAAACCCCTGACGTTCTCCGGGGGTGGGCCGCATCCGGTGATCAGCCGGATGTCCCTGTCGGTTTCCATTGTGCGGACTCGAAGCTTAGGCTTTGGAAGGCTCTCATTGGCCTCTTTATGCCATCACGTGCCAGACTGGAGCGACTACTGAAAGCTCTCGTTGGCTTCTTTCGTCGCTGCACTCAGTCGCTGAAGCGACGCCACCTAGCCCCAATGACTCTCAGTGGCCTTCTTTCCGTCATCCCTGCCGCCCAACAGTATCGACTTGGGCTTTAAATTTCCTTTGCAGCGGCGCGCGGTAACAGACATTTCCGTCACCGGCTCCGCGCCTCTCGGGCGATGAACTACTTTGGTGGATTTATTCTGACCGGAGATCGGCGGCTTTCTCCGGTCCTTTCGCTATGGCATCCGAAGATGTTTCCTTGCCTCTCATTTGCCAGATCCAGAACGAAGCTGCCTCCGCCGCTTCCGACATCTTTGTCATCGTCTTCGTTCTTTCTCGGCTAGATAGGCCTATTTTCGTGAGGAAAGCGTAAGTCGACTTGCCGACTACGCCCCTTGCGCCAACTTCTATTGGGAAGAGGTCAACTCTGAACCCTTTCGCTTCCAGGTCCACCGCCAGATCTGCATACTTTTCCGCTTTCAGCGCATTGCTATATTGCATTCTGTCCTCCCATGGGACCGTCAACTCCACCAAAATGATGGCATCTGACGACGGTGACATCAACACCATATCGGGCCTCTTGCCACTCTCAATCAGCACCTGGGGATAGTGCCTCATTCCTTCTAAGTCGGCTGCGACTGTCCAATCGTTTGCCTCTGCAAGGATGTCCTTTCTTGGCGTTTTACATCGCTTTCTGCAGAGGTGTGCGTGGCCCTCGGAAAATGGCTAACGAAGATGAGAGAGAAGGACTCTCCGTCCTATGGGAGGACGTTAAAAGACGTGTGAGGGACTTGCGCGGAGCTGAAAGAGCGCGGAAGAGGAAATACGAGAGGAGGAAAGCTATGAGAAGCTTCTTCAGCGATCCCTATAAGTATGGGAGATCGCTGTTAGATCCTCCAAAATCGGGTGTGCTTACTGTAGAGCAAGAAAAACTGGAGGAACACTTAGTCAGAACCTATAGTGACCTCCTCCAGCACGAGGCTCTTCAGGAAAGGCTGGACATTCCGGCGGTGCCGCTGCCAGCCAGCCCCTTTTGTATGGCGTCTCCTTCGCTCGAGGAGGTGAGAAGAGTCGTTAGAAAAGCGAGAAACCGCTCAGCGCCAGGACCCAATGGAGTTCCATATCTCCTGTACAAAAGATGCCCCAAGACACTATATCTGCTGTATTCCCTCGTCGAGGGGGCGTGGTCTTCCGCCACGATCCACGATGAGTGGAAAAAGGCAGAGGGCGTCTATATTCCAAAGGAGAAAGACTCCAGGGATCTGAATCAATTCAGACCCATATCACTGCTGAATGTAGAGGGGAAGATATTCTTCTCCATAATGGCATCGAGGCTCACAGAGTTTGTGATGGCTAACCAGTACGTTGACATATCTGTCCAAAAGGGAGGAGTTCCAGGTGTACCTGGTTGCATCGAACACACCTCCATGATATGGGAGGCGATTCAGAGGGCCAGGAGGGCCGCTTAAGTCTGTACGTAGTGTGGCTGGACCTAGCAAACGCATATGGGTCGGTGCCGCATCAACTCTTGTGGAAGACGTTGGAGGCACACCATGTGCCTCAGCCCGTTATCCGTATCCTCCAGGAATATTTTAACGGGTTCATGATGCGTTTCTCCACCCAAGCGTACACGACGAAATGGGTTCCTCTGCAGGTCGGGATAGCCATGGGGTGTGCGATCTCTCCGACCCTGTTCGTACTGGCGATGCAGATCCTACTGAAGGCAGTTGGGTCCGACATTCCAGAGGCGCACATTGGTAAGGGTGTGTATATGCCTCCAATAAAGGCATTCATGGACGACACCACCCTGATTATGAATAGGAAGCGAGTCGTTCAGGAAACCCTGGACAAGCTGGACGACTTGCTAGGATGGTGTCGTATGGCCTTCAAACCTGCGAAGTCCAGGAGTCTCTCTTTGGTTAGAGGGAAAATTTGCAGGGACGCGTTCTTCGAGGTGGCGGGACAACGAATCCCCACAGTATCCGAGGAGCCTGTGAAGAGCCTAGGAAGGATGTTTGACGACTCGCTCACCGACAAGAGCATGAAGAACGCCATAGTCACGCAAACCAGTAAGGGGCTGCAAGCGATCGAGGCGGCGCCGCTCCAGGGTCGTTTCAAAGTGTGGCTTTTGCAGTTTGTGCTCCTGCCCAGACTCCTTTGGCCTTTGACCATCTATGAGATTGGTCTATCGGCGGTCGAGGGGTTAGAGAGGAAAATCAATCGGCACACCAGGACATGGCTAGGTTTACCTCCAGCATTGTCGTCGGTTGCCCTCTACAGCAGGAGCGCGAGCCTTAGACTGCCACTTAGGTCCATCGTGGAGGAGTACAAACTCTCCAAAATCCGAACGCAGTGGATGCTCAATAACTCCGCGGACAACAGGATCCGTGAAGTTAATCCACTGCTCAGATCTGGAAAGAAGTTCCGAGCGCAGAAAGAGATCGACGAGTCAGTAAATGTACTGATGTTCGAAGAAGTGAGGGGTCCTATCCAGACAGACCGTCACGCAGTGGGATGGAACCACTTCCAAAAATGGTCCCAGGCCAGCTCATCGACCAGGGGTGCGATGATTGGCCAGGAGAGGAGGCGGAAAGAGGAACAAGATCGAGTCACAAAGGCCGTACAGCTAGCACAACAGGGTAAGTGGACAACTTGGGAGGATGTGATCCAACGGTCCCTTACCTGGAGCGACTTATGGAAGTTGTCTCCGCTCCGGCTGGCCTTTGCGGTAAGATCGATTTATGATCAGTTGCCTTCCAAGGACAATTTAAGGAGGTGGGGGTTAGTAGAAGACGGCAAATGTGGACTCTGCGACGGAGCCGAGACACTGCATCATGTGCTCAGCAACTGCACATACGCCCTTGCCCATGGTCGGTATACATGGCGACACAATCAGGTCCTTCGAGAAGTGTGTGAGGCCACCAAAGCAGCAGTAACCAAAGCAAACTCGCGCGCAATCTCCAAGCAGCGGAAGATTTACTTCCTGCGCGAGGGCCACGCACACCTCTGCAGAAAGCGATGTAAAACGCCAAGAAAGGACATCCTTGCAGAGGCAAACGATTGGACAGTCGCAGCCGACTTAGAAGGAATGAGGCACTATCCCCAGGTGCTGATTGAGAGTGGCAAGAGGCCCGATATGGTGTTGATGTCACCGTCGTCAGATGCCATCATTTTGGTGGAGTTGACGGTCCCATGGGAGGACAGAATGCAATATAGCAATGCGCTGAAAGCGGAAAAGTATGCAGATCTGGCGGTGGACCTGGAAGCGAAAGGGTTCAGAGTTGACCTCTTCCCAATAGAAGTTGGCGCAAGGGGCGTAGTCGGCAAGTCGACTTACGCTTTCCTCACGAAAATAGGCCTATCTAGCCGAGAAAGAACGAAGACGATGACAAAGATGTCGGAAGCGGCGGAGGCAGCTTCGTTCTGGATCTGGCAAATGAGAGGCAAGGAAACATCTTCGGATGCCATAGCGAAAGGACCGGAGAAAGCCGCCGATCTCCGGTCAGAATAAATCCACCAAAGTAGTTCATCGCCCGAGAGGCGCGGAGCCGGTGACGGAAATGTCTGTTACCGCGCGCCGCTGCAAAGGAAATTTAAAGCCCAAGTCGATACTGTTGGGCGGCAGGGATGACGGAAAGAAGGCCACTGAGAGTCATTGGGGCTAGGTGGCGTCGCTTCAGCGACTGAGTGCAGCGACGAAAGAAGCCAACGAGAGCTTTCAGTAGTCGCTCCAGTCTGGCACGTGATGGCATAAAGAGGCCAATGAGAGCCTTCCAAAGCCTAAGCTTCGAGTCCGCACAATGGAAACCGACAGGGACATCCGGCTGATCACCGGATGCGGCCCACCCCCGGAGAACGTCAGGGGTTTCAAAGGGCCGAAACGTTCGAAGATGGGGGACCTTCTCTGAGGATCCCTGTCGGAAAGCTCCGAGGAGGAGTTTCCAGCATCTATACCACGGCAATGGCCATTTGGCACTCGGGAATAGACCGAGGGACAACCAGGAGAGCCTGGTGGCGACCTGGAAAGACAGGTGACGTCTCGGAAAGACGAGGTCGCGATTGGGCTAGCGACCCGCGCGATAAAACGACCGCTACTTCACCGGACTACGAAATATGCCCCCATGGTCCCAGCCGAAAGGAGGGGGAGAATGACGGACCATCAATGGACTCAAGGCTTGACCTGGCTACCAACAGACTTCCGAGTACGACTAACGCCCCGGACAATGGCATGTCTGGTAGCAGATGCGTGTGCGGAAGAGCGTTCGCGACCGAAAGGGGACTCAAGATCCACCGATCCAAGACAAATTGCGGGTGCAAGGCACAGAGACAGCGTACTACCGCGAAGGTGCGGGTAGATAAAACGCCGGACGACACCGGACCGGAGTCACACCACAGTTCCGCGTGTGTCCGAGTCTCATGCCCAGGACAAGACCCCCCGAGAGCTAGGATCAGGTTCCCTCGAGGAAGCGATAAGGAAAGCTGGTCAGGACTGGATGAGGAGCTGAAGCGAGGGCTGAAGAAAGTCCTGAAGGATGGATCAGTGAAGTCCTTCAGCGACTTCATTTACGACAAATGTGTCGGAAAGTTTGGGGTCATCCCTGCAAAGGAACCTCAGAAGGTGCATGAATCCAGGCGACAGCGCGACATTAATCGTCTAAAGGGCGAGAAAAAGGCGCTTCGCCGACGGTGGAAAATGGCTAACGAAGATGAGAGAGAAGGACTCTCCGTCCTATGGGAGGACGTTAAAAGACGTGTGAGGGACTTGCGCGGAGCTGAAAGAGCGCGGAAGAGGAAATACGAGAGGAGGAAAGCTATGAGAAGCTTCTTCAGCGATCCCTATAAGTATGGGAGATCGCTGTTAGATCCTCCAAAATCGGGTGTGCTTACTGTAGAGCAAGAAAAACTGGAGGAACACTTAGTCAGAACCTATAGTGACCTCCTCCAGCACGAGGCTCTTCAGGAAAGGCTGGACATTCCGGCGGTGCCGCTGCCAGCCAGCCCCTTTTGTATGGCGTCTCCTTCGCTCGAGGAGGTGAGAAGAGTCGTTAGAAAAGCGAGAAACCGCTCAGCGCCAGGACCCAATGGAGTTCCATATCTCCTGTACAAAAGATGCCCCAAGACACTATATCTGCTGTATTCCCTCGTCGAGGGGGCGTGGTCTTCCGCCACGATCCACGATGAGTGGAAAAAGGCAGAGGGCGTCTATATTCCAAAGGAGAAAGACTCCAGGGATCTGAATCAATTCAGACCCATATCACTGCTGAATGTAGAGGGGAAGATATTCTTCTCCATAATGGCATCGAGGCTCACAGAGTTTGTGATGGCTAACCAGTACGTTGACATATCTGTCCAAAAGGGAGGAGTTCCAGGTGTACCTGGTTGCATCGAACACACCTCCATGATATGGGAGGCGATCCAGAGGGCCAGGAGGGGCCGGTTGAGTCTGTACGTAGTGTGGCTGGACCTAGCAAACGCATATGGGTCGGTGCCGCATCAACTCTTGTGGAAGACGTTGGAGGCACACCATGTGCCTCAGCCCGTTATCCGTATCCTCCAGGAATATTTTAACGGGTTCATGATGCGTTTCTCCACCCAAGCGTACACGACGAAATGGGTTCCTCTGCAGGTCGGGATAGCCATGGGGTGTGCGATCTCTCCGACCCTGTTCGTACTGGCGATGCAGATCCTACTGAAGGCAGTTGGGTCCGACATTCCAGAGGCGCACATTGGTAAGGGTGTGTATATGCCTCCAATAAAGGCATTCATGGACGACACCACCCTGATTATGAATAGGAAGCGAGTCGTTCAGGAAACCCTGGACAAGCTGGACGACTTGCTAGGATGGTGTCGTATGGCCTTCAAACCTGCGAAGTCCAGGAGTCTCTCTTTGGTTAGAGGGAAAATTTGCAGGGACGCGTTCTTCGAGGTGGCGGGACAACGAATCCCCACAGTATCCGAGGAGCCTGTGAAGAGCCTAGGAAGGATGTTTGACGACTCGCTCACCGACAAGAGCATGAAGAACGCCATAGTCACGCAAACCAGTAAGGGGCTGCAAGCGATCGAGGCGGCGCCGCTCCAGGGTCGTTTCAAAGTGTGGCTTTTGCAGTTTGTGCTCCTGCCCAGACTCCTTTGGCCTTTGACCATCTATGAGATTGGTCTATCGGCGGTCGAGGGGTTAGAGAGGAAAATCAATCGGCACACCAGGACATGGCTAGGTTTACCTCCAGCATTGTCGTCGGTTGCCCTCTACAGCAGGAGCGCGAGCCTTAGACTGCCACTTAGGTCCATCGTGGAGGAGTACAAACTCTCCAAAATCCGAACGCAGTGGATGCTCAATAACTCCGCGGACAACAGGATCCGTGAAGTTAATCCACTGCTCAGATCTGGAAAGAAGTTCCGAGCGCAGAAAGAGATCGACGAGTCAGTAAATGTACTGATGTTCGAAGAAGTGAGGGGTCCTATCCAGACAGACCGTCACGCAGTGGGATGGAACCACTTCCAAAAATGGTCCCAGGCCAGCTCATCGACCAGGGGTGCGATGATTGGCCAGGAGAGGAGGCGGAAAGAGGAACAAGATCGAGTCACAAAGGCCGTACAGCTAGCACAACAGGGTAAGTGGACAACTTGGGAGGATGTGATCCAACGGTCCCTTACCTGGAGCGACTTATGGAAGTTGTCTCCGCTCCGGCTGGCCTTTGCGGTAAGATCGATTTATGATCAGTTGCCTTCCAAGGACAATTTAAGGAGGTGGGGGTTAGTAGAAGACGGCAAATGTGGACTCTGCGACGGAGCCGAGACACTGCATCATGTGCTCAGCAACTGCACATACGCCCTTGCCCATGGTCGGTATACATGGCGACACAATCAGGTCCTTCGAGAAGTGTGTGAGGCCACCAAAGCAGCAGTAACCAAAGCAAACTCGCGCGCAATCTCCAAGCAGCGGAAGATTTACTTCCTGCGCGAGGGCCACGCACACCTCTGCAGAAAGCGATGTAAAACGCCAAGAAAGGACATCCTTGCAGAGGCAAACGATTGGACAGTCGCAGCCGACTTAGAAGGAATGAGGCACTATCCCCAGGTGCTGATTGAGAGTGGCAAGAGGCCCGATATGGTGTTGATGTCACCGTCGTCAGATGCCATCATTTTGGTGGAGTTGACGGTCCCATGGGAGGACAGAATGCAATATAGCAATGCGCTGAAAGCGGAAAAGTATGCAGATCTGGCGGTGGACCTGGAAGCGAAAGGGTTCAGAGTTGACCTCTTCCCAATAGAAGTTGGCGCAAGGGGCGTAGTCGGCAAGTCGACTTACGCTTTCCTCACGAAAATAGGCCTATCTAGCCGAGAAAGAACGAAGACGATGACAAAGATGTCGGAAGCGGCGGAGGCAGCTTCGTTCTGGATCTGGCAAATGAGAGGCAAGGAAACATCTTCGGATGCCATAGCGAAAGGACCGGAGAAAGCCGCCGATCTCCGGTCAGAATAAATCCACCAAAGTAGTTCATCGCCCGAGAGGCGCGGAGCCGGTGACGGAAATGTCTGTTACCGCGCGCCGCTGCAAAGGAAATTTAAAGCCCAAGTCGATACTGTTGGGCGGCAGGGATGACGGAAAGAAGGCCACTGAGAGTCATTGGGGCTAGGTGGCGTCGCTTCAGCGACTGAGTGCAGCGACGAAAGAAGCCAACGAGAGCTTTCAGTAGTCGCTCCAGTCTGGCACGTGATGGCATAAAGAGGCCAATGAGAGCCTTCCAAAGCCTAAGCTTCGAGTCCGCACAATGGAAACCGACAGGGACATCCGGCTGATCACCGGATGCGGCCCACCCCCGGAGAACGTCAGGGGTTTCAAAGGGCCGAAACGTTCGAAGATGGGGGACCTTCTCTGAGGATCCCTGTCGGAAAGCTCCGAGGAGGAGTTTCCAGCATCTATACCACGGCAATGGCCATTTGGCACTCGGGAATAGACCGAGGGACAACCAGGAGAGCCTGGTGGCGACCTGGAAAGACAGGTGACGTCTCGGAAAGACGAGGTCGCGATTGGGCTAGCGACCCGCGCGATAAAACGACCGCTACTTCACCGGACTACGAAATATGCCCCCATGGTCCCAGCCGAAAGGAGGGGGAGAATGACGGACCATCAATGGACTCAAGGCTTGACCTGGCTACCAACAGACTTCCGAGTACGACTAACGCCCCGGACAATGGCATGTCTGGTAGCAGATGCGTGTGCGGAAGAGCGTTCGCGACCGAAAGGGGACTCAAGATCCACCGATCCAAGACAAATTGCGGGTGCAAGGCACAGAGACAGCGTACTACCGCGAAGGTGCGGGTAGATAAAACGCCGGACGACACCGGACCGGAGTCACACCACAGTTCCGCGTGTGTCCGAGTCTCATGCCCAGGACAAGACCCCCCGAGAGCTAGGATCAGGTTCCCTCGAGGAAGCGATAAGGAAAGCTGGTCAGGACTGGATGAGGAGCTGAAGCGAGGGCTGAAGAAAGTCCTGAAGGATGGATCAGTGAAGTCCTTCAGCGACTTCATTTACGACAAATGTGTCGGAAAGTTTGGGGTCATCCCTGCAAAGGAACCTCAGAAGGTGCATGAATCCAGGCGACAGCGCGACATTAATCGTCTAAAGGGCGAGAAAAAGGCGCTTCGCCGACGGTGGAAAATGGCTAACGAAGATGAGAGAGAAGGACTCTCCGTCCTATGGGAGGACGTTAAAAGACGTGTGAGGGACTTGCGCGGAGCTGAAAGAGCGCGGAAGAGGAAATACGAGAGGAGGAAAGCTATGAGAAGCTTCTTCAGCGATCCCTATAAGTATGGGAGATCGCTGTTAGATCCTCCAAAATCGGGTGTGCTTACTGTAGAGCAAGAAAAACTGGAGGAACACTTAGTCAGAACCTATAGTGACCTCCTCCAGCACGAGGCTCTTCAGGAAAGGCTGGACATTCCGGCGGTGCCGCTGCCAGCCAGCCCCTTTTGTATGGCGTCTCCTTCGCTCGAGGAGGTGAGAAGAGTCGTTAGAAAAGCGAGAAACCGCTCAGCGCCAGGACCCAATGGAGTTCCATATCTCCTGTACAAAAGATGCCCCAAGACACTATATCTGCTGTATTCCCTCGTCGAGGGGGCGTGGTCTTCCGCCACGATCCACGATGAGTGGAAAAAGGCAGAGGGCGTCTATATTCCAAAGGAGAAAGACTCCAGGGATCTGAATCAATTCAGACCCATATCACTGCTGAATGTAGAGGGGAAGATATTCTTCTCCATAATGGCATCGAGGCTCACAGAGTTTGTGATGGCTAACCAGTACGTTGACATATCTGTCCAAAAGGGAGGAGTTCCAGGTGTACCTGGTTGCATCGAACACACCTCCATGATATGGGAGGCGATCCAGAGGGCCAGGAGGGGCCGGTTGAGTCTGTACGTAGTGTGGCTGGACCTAGCAAACGCATATGGGTCGGTGCCGCATCAACTCTTGTGGAAGACGTTGGAGGCACACCATGTGCCTCAGCCCGTTATCCGTATCCTCCAGGAATATTTTAACGGGTTCATGATGCGTTTCTCCACCCAAGCGTACACGACGAAATGGGTTCCTCTGCAGGTCGGGATAGCCATGGGGTGTGCGATCTCTCCGACCCTGTTCGTACTGGCGATGCAGATCCTACTGAAGGCAGTTGGGTCCGACATTCCAGAGGCGCACATTGGTAAGGGTGTGTATATGCCTCCAATAAAGGCATTCATGGACGACACCACCCTGATTATGAATAGGAAGCGAGTCGTTCAGGAAACCCTGGACAAGCTGGACGACTTGCTAGGATGGTGTCGTATGGCCTTCAAACCTGCGAAGTCCAGGAGTCTCTCTTTGGTTAGAGGGAAAATTTGCAGGGACGCGTTCTTCGAGGTGGCGGGACAACGAATCCCCACAGTATCCGAGGAGCCTGTGAAGAGCCTAGGAAGGATGTTTGACGACTCGCTCACCGACAAGAGCATGAAGAACGCCATAGTCACGCAAACCAGTAAGGGGCTGCAAGCGATCGAGGCGGCGCCGCTCCAGGGTCGTTTCAAAGTGTGGCTTTTGCAGTTTGTGCTCCTGCCCAGACTCCTTTGGCCTTTGACCATCTATGAGATTGGTCTATCGGCGGTCGAGGGGTTAGAGAGGAAAATCAATCGGCACACCAGGACATGGCTAGGTTTACCTCCAGCATTGTCGTCGGTTGCCCTCTACAGCAGGAGCGCGAGCCTTAGACTGCCACTTAGGTCCATCGTGGAGGAGTACAAACTCTCCAAAATCCGAACGCAGTGGATGCTCAATAACTCCGCGGACAACAGGATCCGTGAAGTTAATCCACTGCTCAGATCTGGAAAGAAGTTCCGAGCGCAGAAAGAGATCGACGAGTCAGTAAATGTACTGATGTTCGAAGAAGTGAGGGGTCCTATCCAGACAGACCGTCACGCAGTGGGATGGAACCACTTCCAAAAATGGTCCCAGGCCAGCTCATCGACCAGGGGTGCGATGATTGGCCAGGAGAGGAGGCGGAAAGAGGAACAAGATCGAGTCACAAAGGCCGTACAGCTAGCACAACAGGGTAAGTGGACAACTTGGGAGGATGTGATCCAACGGTCCCTTACCTGGAGCGACTTATGGAAGTTGTCTCCGCTCCGGCTGGCCTTTGCGGTAAGATCGATTTATGATCAGTTGCCTTCCAAGGACAATTTAAGGAGGTGGGGGTTAGTAGAAGACGGCAAATGTGGACTCTGCGACGGAGCCGAGACACTGCATCATGTGCTCAGCAACTGCACATACGCCCTTGCCCATGGTCGGTATACATGGCGACACAATCAGGTCCTTCGAGAAGTGTGTGAGGCCACCAAAGCAGCAGTAACCAAAGCAAACTCGCGCGCAATCTCCAAGCAGCGGAAGATTTACTTCCTGCGCGAGGGCCACGCACACCTCTGCAGAAAGCGATGTAAAACGCCAAGAAAGGACATCCTTGCAGAGGCAAACGATTGGACAGTCGCAGCCGACTTAGAAGGAATGAGGCACTATCCCCAGGTGCTGATTGAGAGTGGCAAGAGGCCCGATATGGTGTTGATGTCACCGTCGTCAGATGCCATCATTTTGGTGGAGTTGACGGTCCCATGGGAGGACAGAATGCAATATAGCAATGCGCTGAAAGCGGAAAAGTATGCAGATCTGGCGGTGGACCTGGAAGCGAAAGGGTTCAGAGTTGACCTCTTCCCAATAGAAGTTGGCGCAAGGGGCGTAGTCGGCAAGTCGACTTACGCTTTCCTCACGAAAATAGGCCTATCTAGCCGAGAAAGAACGAAGACGATGACAAAGATGTCGGAAGCGGCGGAGGCAGCTTCGTTCTGGATCTGGCAAATGAGAGGCAAGGAAACATCTTCGGATGCCATAGCGAAAGGACCGGAGAAAGCCGCCGATCTCCGGTCAGAATAAATCCACCAAAGTAGTTCATCGCCCGAGAGGCGCGGAGCCGGTGACGGAAATGTCTGTTACCGCGCGCCGCTGCAAAGGAAATTTAAAGCCCAAGTCGATACTGTTGGGCGGCAGGGATGACGGAAAGAAGGCCACTGAGAGTCATTGGGGCTAGGTGGCGTCGCTTCAGCGACTGAGTGCAGCGACGAAAGAAGCCAACGAGAGCTTTCAGTAGTCGCTCCAGTCTGGCACGTGATGGCATAAAGAGGCCAATGAGAGCCTTCCAAAGCCTAAGCTTCGAGTCCGCACAATGGAAACCGACAGGGACATCCGGCTGATCACCGGATGCGGCCCACCCCCGGAGAACGTCAGGGGTTTCAAAGGGCCGAAACGTTCGAAGATGGGGGACCTTCTCTGAGGATCCCTGTCGGAAAGCTCCGAGGAGGAGTTTCCAGCATCTATACCACGGCAATGGCCATTTGGCACTCGGGAATAGACCGAGGGACAACCAGGAGAGCCTGGTGGCGACCTGGAAAGACAGGTGACGTCTCGGAAAGACGAGGTCGCGATTGGGCTAGCGACCCGCGCGATAAAACGACCGCTACTTCACCGGACTACGAAATATGCCCCCATGGTCCCAGCCGAAAGGAGGGGGAGAATGACGGACCATCAATGGACTCAAGGCTTGACCTGGCTACCAACAGACTTCCGAGTACGACTAACGCCCCGGACAATGGCATGTCTGGTAGCAGATGCGTGTGCGGAAGAGCGTTCGCGACCGAAAGGGGACTCAAGATCCACCGATCCAAGACAAATTGCGGGTGCAAGGCACAGAGACAGCGTACTACCGCGAAGGTGCGGGTAGATAAAACGCCGGACGACACCGGACCGGAGTCACACCACAGTTCCGCGTGTGTCCGAGTCTCATGCCCAGGACAAGACCCCCCGAGAGCTAGGATCAGGTTCCCTCGAGGAAGCGATAAGGAAAGCTGGTCAGGACTGGATGAGGAGCTGAAGCGAGGGCTGAAGAAAGTCCTGAAGGATGGATCAGTGAAGTCCTTCAGCGACTTCATTTACGACAAATGTGTCGGAAAGTTTGGGGTCATCCCTGCAAAGGAACCTCAGAAGGTGCATGAATCCAGGCGACAGCGCGACATTAATCGTCTAAAGGGCGAGAAAAAGGCGCTTCGCCGACGGTGGAAAATGGCTAACGAAGATGAGAGAGAAGGACTCTCCGTCCTATGGGAGGACGTTAAAAGACGTGTGAGGGACTTGCGCGGAGCTGAAAGAGCGCGGAAGAGGAAATACGAGAGGAGGAAAGCTATGAGAAGCTTCTTCAGCGATCCCTATAAGTATGGGAGATCGCTGTTAGATCCTCCAAAATCGGGTGTGCTTACTGTAGAGCAAGAAAAACTGGAGGAACACTTAGTCAGAACCTATAGTGACCTCCTCCAGCACGAGGCTCTTCAGGAAAGGCTGGACATTCCGGCGGTGCCGCTGCCAGCCAGCCCCTTTTGTATGGCGTCTCCTTCGCTCGAGGAGGTGAGAAGAGTCGTTAGAAAAGCGAGAAACCGCTCAGCGCCAGGACCCAATGGAGTTCCATATCTCCTGTACAAAAGATGCCCCAAGACACTATATCTGCTGTATTCCCTCGTCGAGGGGGCGTGGTCTTCCGCCACGATCCACGATGAGTGGAAAAAGGCAGAGGGCGTCTATATTCCAAAGGAGAAAGACTCCAGGGATCTGAATCAATTCAGACCCATATCACTGCTGAATGTAGAGGGGAAGATATTCTTCTCCATAATGGCATCGAGGCTCACAGAGTTTGTGATGGCTAACCAGTACGTTGACATATCTGTCCAAAAGGGAGGAGTTCCAGGTGTACCTGGTTGCATCGAACACACCTCCATGATATGGGAGGCGATCCAGAGGGCCAGGAGGGGCCGGTTGAGTCTGTACGTAGTGTGGCTGGACCTAGCAAACGCATATGGGTCGGTGCCGCATCAACTCTTGTGGAAGACGTTGGAGGCACACCATGTGCCTCAGCCCGTTATCCGTATCCTCCAGGAATATTTTAACGGGTTCATGATGCGTTTCTCCACCCAAGCGTACACGACGAAATGGGTTCCTCTGCAGGTCGGGATAGCCATGGGGTGTGCGATCTCTCCGACCCTGTTCGTACTGGCGATGCAGATCCTACTGAAGGCAGTTGGGTCCGACATTCCAGAGGCGCACATTGGTAAGGGTGTGTATATGCCTCCAATAAAGGCATTCATGGACGACACCACCCTGATTATGAATAGGAAGCGAGTCGTTCAGGAAACCCTGGACAAGCTGGACGACTTGCTAGGATGGTGTCGTATGGCCTTCAAACCTGCGAAGTCCAGGAGTCTCTCTTTGGTTAGAGGGAAAATTTGCAGGGACGCGTTCTTCGAGGTGGCGGGACAACGAATCCCCACAGTATCCGAGGAGCCTGTGAAGAGCCTAGGAAGGATGTTTGACGACTCGCTCACCGACAAGAGCATGAAGAACGCCATAGTCACGCAAACCAGTAAGGGGCTGCAAGCGATCGAGGCGGCGCCGCTCCAGGGTCGTTTCAAAGTGTGGCTTTTGCAGTTTGTGCTCCTGCCCAGACTCCTTTGGCCTTTGACCATCTATGAGATTGGTCTATCGGCGGTCGAGGGGTTAGAGAGGAAAATCAATCGGCACACCAGGACATGGCTAGGTTTACCTCCAGCATTGTCGTCGGTTGCCCTCTACAGCAGGAGCGCGAGCCTTAGACTGCCACTTAGGTCCATCGTGGAGGAGTACAAACTCTCCAAAATCCGAACGCAGTGGATGCTCAATAACTCCGCGGACAACAGGATCCGTGAAGTTAATCCACTGCTCAGATCTGGAAAGAAGTTCCGAGCGCAGAAAGAGATCGACGAGTCAGTAAATGTACTGATGTTCGAAGAAGTGAGGGGTCCTATCCAGACAGACCGTCACGCAGTGGGATGGAACCACTTCCAAAAATGGTCCCAGGCCAGCTCATCGACCAGGGGTGCGATGATTGGCCAGGAGAGGAGGCGGAAAGAGGAACAAGATCGAGTCACAAAGGCCGTACAGCTAGCACAACAGGGTAAGTGGACAACTTGGGAGGATGTGATCCAACGGTCCCTTACCTGGAGCGACTTATGGAAGTTGTCTCCGCTCCGGCTGGCCTTTGCGGTAAGATCGATTTATGATCAGTTGCCTTCCAAGGACAATTTAAGGAGGTGGGGGTTAGTAGAAGACGGCAAATGTGGACTCTGCGACGGAGCCGAGACACTGCATCATGTGCTCAGCAACTGCACATACGCCCTTGCCCATGGTCGGTATACATGGCGACACAATCAGGTCCTTCGAGAAGTGTGTGAGGCCACCAAAGCAGCAGTAACCAAAGCAAACTCGCGCGCAATCTCCAAGCAGCGGAAGATTTACTTCCTGCGCGAGGGCCACGCACACCTCTGCAGAAAGCGATGTAAAACGCCAAGAAAGGACATCCTTGCAGAGGCAAACGATTGGACAGTCGCAGCCGACTTAGAAGGAATGAGGCACTATCCCCAGGTGCTGATTGAGAGTGGCAAGAGGCCCGATATGGTGTTGATGTCACCGTCGTCAGATGCCATCATTTTGGTGGAGTTGACGGTCCCATGGGAGGACAGAATGCAATATAGCAATGCGCTGAAAGCGGAAAAGTATGCAGATCTGGCGGTGGACCTGGAAGCGAAAGGGTTCAGAGTTGACCTCTTCCCAATAGAAGTTGGCGCAAGGGGCGTAGTCGGCAAGTCGACTTACGCTTTCCTCACGAAAATAGGCCTATCTAGCCGAGAAAGAACGAAGACGATGACAAAGATGTCGGAAGCGGCGGAGGCAGCTTCGTTCTGGATCTGGCAAATGAGAGGCAAGGAAACATCTTCGGATGCCATAGCGAAAGGACCGGAGAAAGCCGCCGATCTCCGGTCAGAATAAATCCACCAAAGTAGTTCATCGCCCGAGAGGCGCGGAGCCGGTGACGGAAATGTCTGTTACCGCGCGCCGCTGCAAAGGAAATTTAAAGCCCAAGTCGATACTGTTGGGCGGCAGGGATGACGGAAAGAAGGCCACTGAGAGTCATTGGGGCTAGGTGGCGTCGCTTCAGCGACTGAGTGCAGCGACGAAAGAAGCCAACGAGAGCTTTCAGTAGTCGCTCCAGTCTGGCACGTGATGGCATAAAGAGGCCAATGAGAGCCTTCCAAAGCCTAAGCTTCGAGTCCGCACAATGGAAACCGACAGGGACATCCGGCTGATCACCGGATGCGGCCCACCCCCGGAGAACGTCAGGGGTTTCAAAGGGCCGAAACGTTCGAAGATGGGGGACCTTCTCTGAGGATCCCTGTCGGAAAGCTCCGAGGAGGAGTTTCCAGCATCTATCACATTTTGAAGCAATGATTGGCATGCATAGAAATGCCAGGAGAGCCTCACCACCACTGCCACCTAAAGGAAAAAAAAAAGAATAAAACAATCTCCAAAGTGAATCATCTCGTCCTTAAGAGTTTTATAGGAAGGTTTTCAATGGAATAGTTATATGAAATGTAATATTTGTAACAAATACATTTTATTAACTAAATTAAATTTACATTTAACATAATATTGCTTAAAATGCATAATTTATAATACAATAATTTAATCATTTTGATTTGTGCCTATTTTGTACAAAGATTTTCACCTTGGAAATCATTAATTTCAGGCATCAGGAACTTGAGACGGGCACTCTGTGTTTCTGCCTGAGATTGATCTAATTCTTCAAGTTCTACAATCTGGAACACTTATCTTTATCAATACCTCCCCTACCATATTGATTCTACAAACCTTTCCTAACAATAAAATTGCTTAGAATAAAAGAACATGGAAATGCCCTAAAAACCAAATCTCACCTTTTCCAATTGAAGTCTGATATCCTTGTATTTCTTTAATTGAATGACATTGTCCCTCATGATCCACAACACCTCTTTCCACTGACAA
Source organism: Hirudinaria manillensis (assembly GCA_034509925.1). NCBI lineage: Eukaryota > Metazoa > Annelida > Clitellata > Hirudinida > Hirudinidae > Hirudinaria > Hirudinaria manillensis. The sequence goes on from CM067527.1 coordinate 4,065,594, forward strand.
TTGCAAGACTCTTTTGAGTCTATCTCTTTGGAGATTTTTTCCTCAGTCTTTTCGGTTTCCTGGGATGAAAACATTCATCCAGCTTGACATTAAGTGTAAATAATATCTATGTCTAGGACATAAAGTATTTAATTTAACTAACAGAATCATTCACATTTAATCTTTCAGGCATTAATGCAAAATAACAAATGCTTTGCCTACAATAAACTGTGTCATGTGCGAGCTTACTGCTTATTGCATCTGTTACACACTGAATGACTTCAATAAATATTTAAAATTTCAGCAGCTCTCACACATCTGATCAAAAATACATGAAAAATGAACAAGAAACTTACCACAGGGATCTTGATCCAAATATCAAGGACGGATTGACCTGACTCTCTTTTTTTTTCCTCAGTCTTTTTGGTTTCCTGGGATGAAAACATTCATCCAGCTTGACATTAAGTGTAAATAATATGTCTAGAACATCAAGTATTTAATTTAACTAACAGAATCATTCACATTTAATCTTTCAGTTATGAATGCAGAATTACAAATGCTTTGCCTACAATAAACTGTGTCATATGCAAGCTTACTGCTTGCTGCATCTGTTTGCTCATTCTTTGTATAAAACCAAAAGTAATGGAATAAGTTATTCAAAGTTTGTATTATCAGGGTATAAAATCTCATTAATCGATTCAACAGATACAAAGAATGGAACGAGGTCAAATGAATAACCACTCGATGATACTCTCCAAAACTACAAGGTGACTCACCTCAGAGACACGAGCAGAGGACTCCTCAGTGGCCTCTTTGGGTACAAGATCTGCCTTCTCTTTGTCTCCTGTTGTTGCCTCACCTGTTGGCACAGAGACTGGTTAAACGTTGGGCAGAGTTGAATTTTTAAAATGTTATTATTAATGCTACTAAGAAACAACCAGTCAATTATTTCCATGCCTTATGGTTTGTTCTCATCATATAATCGACAATAAGTGTTAACATATAAACAATGAAATACATAACATTTACGACTGAGTTCACCGATTCAAACAATTTCATTGCACTGATTAAAATAAATTTCAGTTTGTCAGCAGCTGAGAATTCTGAGAGTTCTGAATTTGGTTCATGAATCAAAATATTATAATATTAGTACGAACATATTATAAAATTAGGAAAGATTATTTGAAGCGTTCTTATCAAATTGAACAGAATTCACTTTTAATGTGAAAAAACATTCAAAATAATGAGACATGAGAATGCACTCACTACTAAAGTGAGGTTCATTGAATTTGAAAACAATATTAAAGAGAACAGTCAATTGTCACTATTATTATTAGTTAGGATGTGCCATTCCACTACAAGTTAAGGCAATAATTGACTAAATTAAAATTTAAAATTATTGTTAAAATCAAAAGAACATTCCATGTTGAACACTTTAAAAGATTACATGCAACATATAAGTTTGCCTCAGACCATTAATGGGCACAATAAAAAAAAAATAACAGAAACTCTACTAACATTGCAATGCCCTGCTCGACTCACCAGTTTCTATTGGAAAAGCTTCTAATTCCTTGCAGTTTCTGTAAAGAAATATATTAAATATATTATTTATTTACTTATTACAGTAAAGAAATATATTAAAGAAAAGATTTTTTTAAATAAAGTAAATATTGAAGATATCAAAAGTTAATCGGTGGAGCACGTCCCAATGATGAATTAGCCATTGAAACTTTTACTCTCAAGCCAAAACAATAATTGGCTCAATTAAGTTAATGGTAAAAATAATGACCAAAAAATATTGTAAGCATAAATATAATTAATGATGAAACATAATCAAGAATACCTATTAATTTAATAGGTTTAATGTAACATTTAAGAGAAAGAAACATACAATTTCCTTATACCTTTCTATTTCAGATGCAAGACTAGACCCAAATTCTTTTAGAACAGATAAGTTGTAGTCATCCAGCTGTTTGCAAAGATAAAAATGACTGATTAGCGCACTAGATTAGACAAACCAATTAATACCTGAAAAAATTTATGATACATTGTTGTGATGAAAATTGGTGCAAAATTTGAAATGGACTTTAGTTAATGATTGGTTAATTAATAAATAAATTAAAATTAAAATAACTAAAATGGGCCAAATCAATGTCACAACCTCCAGTGCAGTTGCAGCTTCATTATTAGATTTCAACTTCTCAAGTTCCTTAAAGAGGCTTGTCACTGCTGTATAAAGTTTCTTTAATTGGTTGTCTTTGTCCACCAGCTTCTGTAACAATTCATTCCTCTGGCAAGAGTAAGACTCTATTGAGTCCATTCTCAGTTCTGCTTTCTCAGCCTTATTGGTTGCCTGGGATGAAAACATTCATCCAGCTTGACATTAAGTGTAAATAATATGTCTAGAACATCAAGTATTTAATTTAACTAACAGAATCATTCACATTTAATCTTTCAGTTATGAATGCAGAATTACAAATGCTTTGCCTACAATAAACTGTGTCATATGCAAGCTTACTGCTTGCTGCATCTGTTTGCTCATTCTTTGTATAAAACCAAAAGTAATGGAATAAGTTATTCAAAGTTTGTATTATCAGGGTATAAAATCTCATTAATCGATTCAACAGATACAAAGAATGGAACGAGGTCAAATGAATAACCACTCGATGATACTCTCCAAAACTACAAGGTGACTCACCTCAGAGACACGAGCAGAGGACTCCTCAGTGGCCTCTATGGGTACAAGATCTGCCTTCTCTTTGTCTCCTGTTGTTGCCTCACCTGTTGGCACAGAGACTGGTTAAACGTTGGGCAGAGTTGAATTTTTAAAATGTTATTATTAATGCTACTAAGAAACAACCAGTCAATTATTTCCATGCCTTATGGTTTGTTCTCCTAACATAATCGACAATAAGTATAACTTGACACATAACCAGTATGAAATGCATAACATATACGACAACCTGTATCATCCGAAATTCCGAAAGTTCTTTTATTCAACGTATCAAAGTTGCTTTCCATGTTAAAATGTTGAGAAACACTATCAAGCAATAAATATCAGTCCGAAATCGGTATTTGTAGGTACAAGCAACCTCGACGTTGGCGCCTGAAAATACTTGCAAATGTGAAAAGCATAAACAAAAACTAAAGTTGAAATTATAAATAATTATAAATATATTCTGTTCTAATGCTAATGTTCTATATTCTGTTGTAATCATTACTTGTAGTTTAATTTGTTTATCGTAAAAAAATTATGTTACATAAATGTATGGATTTTTGTTTGACTTCATAATGACACATGCTAAGCTTAAATAAAGATATTAAAATGTTATTTTCAATTTAAGTTTCACATTCTGCATGGCTACGAATTTGGTCAGGTGGAGCCTTTGATGAAGACAATTACCGGATTTGGAAGATGATCAGAAATTAAATTCTTGGTTTTCGCCATTTAGTTGAGATCGAAGCATTAATCGGTAATCCTTAACCCTACTAGAGGCTCGCAAATGTCGAATTTTTTTTGTCCAAGCCCTGATCCTCTCAGATTTATCACGCCCGTCCTACATGTGAAAGTTAGGTAAAAACCGGCCCGGCCAGCCACTTACTGCTTTAAAAAAGCGGCCCGCACAGGCCCGCTCGAGTTACGTATCCATCCCATACGTGATCTTAAGAACCACAAGTCACTATATAAGTTTGATATGCGAAATAGATCTATGAATTTTTATTATATTACCCCGACGTATAAGCATATGTAACAATTAGTTTACAATAAATTAGAAATAGGCAGAGCTGAAGACAAAAAAAACTGTTAATGATATGCAAATGAGGGGAGCTTGCTCCGGTTTTGAGAAAAAGTAAGGGTATACAACTGTTCGAGATTACCAGATTCTGGGCGTATAACTGGATGACTGAATGATTATAACTTTAATTTCTTTGGTCAAAAACACATCCACTAATAACAGAATCATCTCCAGTAGTACTGTCATTATGTCTCCAGATTCCTAGTGCAGATTCTTGGTAATAACAAACTGGCAGTGGCTATCTCCAGCAACTATCCCACATGTCAAAAACTAATCAACTATTAGCATTTTCCAGGGTCTATTTTCATATTGCTATCTGGTCAGCACCCGGCAACGGGGTAAATAAACGCAATCGAAAGCCAGACATCCAACACACCTCCACATATGTTCATTATTCGTGTAAAAACTGTTTCACTCTGAATGACTTCTACCAATAATTTTTCTTGAACAATTATTCACTCAACATATTAAAAGATTTTGGATAGGAAACAAGTAGACAAAACATTAGAGGTGGATGGAATTGAATACAACAAGCTTCAAATCACTAGTCAGTCTGCTTCTGAACAATGCATGGGCAGATGAACAAATGACATTTCAATAATATTATTAGTCATTAAATATATTTAATCAAGTTAGTTGCAATATTAATAATATTAACAATAATCAAAAGTTTGTTTACATCCCATGAAAACATGCAAGCTTTTCAGCTGCACAGCACCAAATGCAATGTCACAGTATGCATCGGGCATTTAGGCCATTCTGTTCATAATGCATGCAATTGGACCATACATTCAACATTCAACAACAACATTCAACCAAACAGCTCATACAAACAAAAATGTGTTGAAGGACCAAATTCAAAAATAAAGAAGAAATTCATAACCATTCAATTTATCAACATAGGCAAACTAATAACAAGGCCAGTTAGAACTGCATATAAAAATCATGTCCTTGTCACCATCACTCACATTACTTTACTTAACGTAAGACCAAAAATAAACAAATCAAAAACTTAAATTCTTTAATTGAACAATCATTCCTTCTATGTAAAGGTCGTTCAGTCTCTGGATCAGAATTTATGCGATCCGATGCAAGGTAATAGTCGGGAATAAACCCCGAACTGCAAATTAACTGAATCGATAGAGGCACAACTGAGAAATTTAATCAAAAAAGTCAAGAGTCGAGAAAACGTGTAGGATTCGGCTTACGAGTTCTCGGTATATTCCATTATGGGAATTTCCCTGACGTTTGCATCGGCGACTGGAACGCGGATGCCCTCCGTAGGCTTTTCTATATGAACGGATGCCGGTTGTTCCGACTGACTGGCTCCGATTTGCTCTTTGATGCCATCATCCTGTTGAGAATCAAAATGGCCAACTTGCTGGAAAATCTGATGGCCCTGATGATCTGCTTGCTGTCTTTGTTGTTCAAGTAGTTGCTCAAGCAATACTTGCTTTTGCTGTTCAGCAGAAAGCATCTCAAACTGAAGAGCCTGATTTTCTTCTGAGTCCTGTGCCACTCCTGCCTGCACTTCATTTGCCTGGTTTTCCAGACCACCATAACTCTCCATGTTTTCTTGGATCTGACCATGCTGGAATTGAGGAGAAGCAATTACAATTCTTGGCAGTTGTCCGTGATCCTTAGTCATGCTGGATCCTTGATTAAGGAAGGTTAAGCCACTTCCAGGGCTAGCTAAGAGAATCTTTTTGGGTTGGGTCTGCTGTACGGTTGTTGATGGCATGATGCTCTGATCAGAAACTTGTTGCTGCTGCTGGGCAGGCCTCAAAATGATTATCCTCTGACCACTTCCTGATACCTGAGATTGCTGCTGGAGTCTAATCTGTTGTGGTTGCCAAACGGACTGGGGTTCCTGGCTGGTTTCAAGCAAGCCACCTCCTAACTCGAGAGATTCCTGATGTCCAGGGTTGTCGTATGCTCCGTAATTCAATTCGCCTGCATTGTTCGGATTGATTAGCCGCACGACCTGCAATGAGCCAGAACCACCCACATTTGCCTGGAAAGGATTAAAGAAATGTTTATGATTACAATGCAGATCAAAATTGGAATTATTATTGTAAAATATCATTACAAATTAAAAAAATGTCTTTATTAAAAATAAATCAGAATAAAGACTTGCCCTCTGCAGTTGGGATAGATTTATGTGCTGCTGATTCAAGCCACCTCGCCTATCTGGTTGCATGAATATTTGCATCGGATTGGCAAAGCTGGACTGCAAAATGGCTGCTTGTGGCGCCTTCACCATTTGATCTGAACAAGACATAGTTTGGTTTTAGACTATTTTCTGAAAATTAGACCATTAGCTCACCTATTTTTCTTAGATCTCTAAGGTCTCAAAATAAAACTGTAAACTATCATCACCTTCGCCCTCTCCGAAGTGCTCATTTCCAACAAAATTGAAACTCTCAGTTGGAACTTGATTGGCCATGGCAATGTTGTTAGCTGCCTCCTCATCTTCATTTTGATAAGTAACCTCACTGCTCTCTTCAGATTCACCAACACTGAACAGAAAGCCAAGGCATATAAACAATTATAAACAAAATTAATACTACAATATTTTATTAAATGGAAGAAAACTGGAAGTTTTTAACTTTGAATACCCTAAGTTATTTCAATTTTGAACTCATCTTCTAACTATTTAAAAATTCCTTTATAGAATAATTCTCTCTGCCACTCATAAACGAATTCCAATCTCAAAAGAAAATCAGTGCCCATCATCTGCGCCACACAAACAAATCAATTTTTCAAACCCACATCGGCTCTGGCACGACCCTCGGAATCTTAGGAGGAGGTGGGTGGTGATATTTGTCTCTGGTGCCTCTGGGTCTATATGCAGTCTTAAAGAGATTTGGCTTGTCCAAAGGATCGATGGACCAGAGAGATCCCTTGCCTTCTTCATTTGCCCGTGGAAGCCTGACAAAACTCTTGCTCAATGACAGATTGTGTCTGATGGAGTTTTGCCAACCTTTATCTTCTGGCTTGTAGAAAGGGTAGGTCTTTGTTATGAACATGTAAATGTCATTCAGACAAAGCATGTGCTCCGGAGCCGAGAAAATGGCCTGCGCTATGAGCTGACTATAAGAGAAGGGAGGTTTGCGACCATCTGCATAATCGCTACCAGAGTTCCATTCGTGGTTGTTTGCAGCAGCATCTACTTCTGGGTCCCTGAACTTTCTCTTCTTAGTCTGCTGAGCAGGAGGTGCATGGTACTGCTTGTAGACTTCCCTCTCAAGTTTAGTCTGAGCCGTCGGAGCTGGTGTCGGCATGTTCTCTTGCATCTTCTCTGGCTCGTTGGCCATCACCATTTGCTGATGTGCCATGCTGAGGAAATGGTGAAATTAAGATAATAAAATGAGTGCATAATATAATCTGAATCAAATAAATAAATTAATCAATAAATGTTATATGAGAACAACATCATCAGCTAATATGGCAACTAAAAAAGGCACTCACTTATATGCTTGTGGGTTATGCTGGCCATCAATATTGTAGTCACCATTTTCTCCACTGACCATTGAAGGAATCTGATGACTGGAGTCATTCACAGATTGGGGGTCCTTCTCAAGTAGTTGGAAGAGAATTTTCAAATCAGTTTTTGGAAACCTTAGGCGAGACCTGATGGGCAAGCACCAATAACATTCAATTTGATAATAAGAAATAAATTGATTAATTCTTTTCTTGATATGCAAAAATAACTCACAGATTCTTCAGCTGAAACTCTGCACCTCCTTTCCTCAAGAACAAGCCATTCACAAACAATCCATTCTTGCTATAAACTGAAACAAAGAACTTGTTGCAATCTTTAACAATGATGTCAAAGTGTCGTCTGCTGATGTAAAGAGAGCAGCTGTCAATGCTTATATCGACCTCTGGTCCTCCAGTTCTTGATTCACCTCCTGACCTTCCAACAAGAACCCTTGTCTTATTGACAAAATATTCAAATCTATTTTTGCAATAAAGTCTTGCAACTGGACCACCAATTATAGGCTTTGACATGATTTCAGAGGGAGGGATGGCTCTATTCAGTATGTCCCTGCTGTCTGTACTATAAAAGTAGAATGAATGTGTCTATATTCTTAAATACATTGGTCAAATGTCAAGAAATTTCATATTTATACTTCAAACATAATTGTTGCACTTTCTATAATTATTAATAATTATTACGAAATAGTTACTGAAACAAGAAAACCGACGCACATTTGTGTTAAAAAGTAATGTACGTAATCACAAAATAAATGGCATCGTAAATCATAGCTCGTAAATCTTTATTAATCGTGTATAATCATAAATAAAAACAATTGTGCATCTACCAATTTTCCTATTTGTGAATTTTATGCATTTATCGAAACATTCGCCTTATGGTACTCGCTTTCTATATTTGGCTTTGTTTACGTTAATGTTTTGGTTTAAAGAATCCCAATGACATTATGTTGTCTCAACATAAATAAATTTTGTAAATAAACAATTTGGTCGATAATTGATGCAGGCGAAAATACCAAACCTAAAAATCAAAACAAATCCTTACTCAGAATCTTCTGCATCGGATTTAGGACCCATATTATCAACAATCCACACCGCAAATCAAAACAATTCGAAGCGGAAATACGGTGATCCGATAATCAGAATTCAAAACAAGCAACGACTATATCGACATGAAAAAATGTCCGTAGGTAATTGACATTATAAAATTGCAAAATCTTTGTTTATTATGAATCAATATATAATTTAATAACGAGTTGTAATTATTTAATATTACCGAAAAGCTGCAATGTTTACAATTTAAAGGTTCGCGATATTATGTACAAAATTAAAAATAAAATTAAAATAGCCAAAATAAATTTTAAATTTAAGCTTAATGAATATCATGCTTTATAATTTTATTTAATGGTAATTATGATTTCAAAATAACTCCTTGTAATGATCAATTTTATTAGAAATATTCATTGAATCTTAATTCAAAGCAATTAAAAAATTGTTTAATTGTATGAAATATTTTTTGATTAGTTTGATCTAAGAAAGGAATGGAAGTATATATTTGACAACTCGAAAATTTGGGAGTTTGCCAGCATCTCAAGTCTTAACTTAATTGCAATTTATAATAGCTAAGTTGATCAAAGATAGCTAACAAATCATTTTAAAGAAAAGTTTACAATTACCTTATCATTAAAATTTAAAAATACTTTATTTTATACATATCTGTATTTAAAAATTCGTTAGTTTTTTATATTTATATTATAAGCGGTTCGTCATAGTGCTTTGTTTAGCGCACGGGATACTTTACTTATTATCGCTTTCATATTTTTCTTGAGGTTACGAAACTTCTACATACATTTAAATAATTAATCGGATCAATTTTGGGTGTAATATTTATTTCGTTATTCTTCGTTGTTGTTATTCTTCATAAGCAATTCTTTCATGATAAATCACATATCCACTAAATCAATTTTTCATTCTACCTTTTTTTATCTTACCATTTATCTAATAGAGCTTCAAGTACATAGCTTAAGTAACAATTATGAATACAACGTTTCACACATTAAAGGGTTTTTTTTACAGAAAATGGCGAGCCTCACATGTGTAACATGTAGAATAAAATTTATTGGAGAGCTTGACGATATTGAGAAAGCCACAGAGCTACAGAGAGCTCATTTTCAAAGTGACTGGCACAGATACAATCTGAAAAGGAAAACTGCAGATCTACCTCCCATATCTGCTGATGTTTTTGATGAAAAAGTACAGCTACTTGAAAATGTCAGTGCTTTTCTTTTCATTGATTCTTATGGGTTAAGATTGTAAAATTGATTTAAAACCATAGTCCAACATCTCACATTAGAATTCCAAACAAGATGAAGTAGCTGGATGGCATTGTAAGGCTTGCAGCAAAAAGTTTACTTCTCAGAAAACATTTGACAATCATATCATTTCAAAGAAACACCTTACAATGGTGAAAGAGCAGGAAACTATGCTCAACAAGAAACAGACCAAAAGGGAAGAGCCATCTGAGGAAGATATGGATGATTTAGGTTGGTTGTTGCTTGTTTCAGCTGGTTAAATTTTGTCATATCTTTTTTATCAGGAATTTGTTCATGGCCGATTAATTGCATAATTTGAAGAACACATCATGTTGAACATTCATGTTATTTTGCATTACATCCCAGTAAACATGACTTACAAAAAACATAATCTCAGTGCAATAAGTAGTTTTAAAGTCTTTAGAGACACTTGTACACATTTCCCATAATTATGCCAATCACCATTACCACAGAGGTGGAAGAATTATCAGACGAAGATTGGGAAAGCGAACCTCTGCCCATAGAGGAATGTCTCTTCTGTGACCATCACTCGGAAAGCTTGGAGAAGAATTTAGATCACATGACCTCCAAGCACAGCTTCTTCATTCCACATAGTGATTGCCTGGTCAATCTCGAAGGACTCATGATGTACCTCGGTTATTATCGTTTCGTCATGTTGCCTTTTGTTTTTCAAGAAAATTTAAACATATTAAACAAAATATTGTCAATCTTATTAATTAATTAAATACAATTTCTACTTGTGTCAGGATTTATTTGAAGATTACAATCTTTCTAATAATATTGCTGTAACTCCTTGCTTAAATTGATCTGTGCAACTAACTAGATGCTTAATTTATTGACCATTCAAGTATAAAACATTTGAATGAAAATGGTAACATCAATGGAAATTGCATGCTTTTGCTGGATTTGTAATCATATTAAATATATTTTTAGGCCGAAGCATTCAGCAGACTAAACCAAATTGCTAAATTTACCTCGCTAAATATTTTCTTTTGACTCACAGGCGAGAAAGTTGGACAGTTCCATGTCTGCTTGTGGTGTTATTGTTCCAAGTTTTACGATGTCCGAGCCATCAAAAGCCATATGATCGACAAGGGCCATTGTAAGATCAGCTTCGATGATACAAACCCTGAATATGCTCCGTTCTATAATTACGAGTAAGTAGTTCATGCTTTTACTATTTTTGTTGATTAGATGCTATATATAGGTATGCTACTATGTATGTGTGTGTGTGTGTGTGTGTGTGTGTGTGTGTGTGTGTGTGTGTGTGTGTGTGTGTGTGTGTGTGTGTGTGTGTGTGTGTGTGTGTGTGTGTGTGTGTGTGTGTGTGTGTGTGTGTATATTTATGTGTGTAATTTTAAATTTGATTTTACTCTTTTCTAAACTCTTGGAACTACTTATCTCAGTAAGCTTCCACAAATGTTTGCTAAACAAAAAGATGAGCTTCAAGTTGTTCTACCATCTGGTAAGAAGGAAATTGACATTCTTTTTAATTTAACTATTTCTAGATTTAATATATTAATTGACATACTATAATATAACGAATATAGCGAATTTCGTATCTTTTATTTAGAAGGTTATCAATATCTTTGATTACAACTTTATTTGAAATTCACTTAAGTAAGTTGACAAGTAATTTTTGTTTAGGAGCTGTTCTTGGCCATAGAGATCTGTTCATCTACTATAAGCAGAGGGCCAAAACTGGCAGCGAAATGGCCATTTACAATGGTGGTTCTGCTGTCAAATACACAAAGATGATTGGTTGGACAGGATCATCAGGTAATTAAGTGATAAAATCATAATTGAGGTGTAATGTGCTCACATTTTTCTTTTACACATTAAAGGAGCAGAAGCCATTGCAAAGGCCAAGTTGGTGAAACTCCAAGAACGCACAAGGTCAAAGGCTCTGTTGAAGGTCGGAGTTAGGGCAAATAAATTGCAGAGGCATTACAGAGATCAAGTTTTTGGGTTCTAAATATTCAAAGAATTGGGATTGTACTTGTTTCTTAACAACAGAACCTGAACATTATTTTATCTCCTGAAATTTTAATGTCATTCATCCAATGTCTCTTGTTGTTCTTAATTTTTGAACAGAAGTTGTTCTAAACTTCTTTTTATTTACTTGGTGGCAGTGCTATTTTTTTTTTTTTACAAATTTACGTTTTTATATTGGGTAGGTGCTCCATTAAGTTGAGTTAAATTGTTATTTTCAGAGGCTTGACAGATTCTTTTGTTATGGCCTCTTTTTATAGTAAGTTATGTGTGTCTTACGACATGGAAGTAACTATTGCATTTGAAGAGCAGTTAGTGTTTTTCTAGCGTATTCTAGCAGTTCCAAGTCCAGTTTTGATTATAATTTCTGAGTTATAAGCGGTTTACAATTCCGGCCGTTAGTGACGTAGTTTGGACGATAACCGCATTCTCGAGAATCTAAAAACACTTCTGCTCCGTGACCTACTTCTGAAAACGCGCAGCATTCTTGGTCCACGAGCAGTGATTAAACCTCCACCAAAGATCCAAACGAAAACGTTATCGAAAGGTCTGTCGTTCAATTTAATAACAACACGACGATCCAGACCCAACTTTGTACCAATCCATTATAAATGAACCCTTCCCCGAAAGCAACAAGAATAGAATGCCAGACGATTATTCAATGACGTTAAACATGCAACACAGTGGATCCGCATAATTGCATGCCTGGGCATCATAGCACTGCGTAAACGGGCCGAAAACATACTTCGTTAATTCATTGCATTTTGCTGGCCTCCAACGAATGCCATAGCCACAAATACCAGTCAGAAATAGAATACTTGGCCACAGACCAAATACAGGATATGCTGACCACCTCAACAATCCACAACACATCTTGCTTCTAATTGTACTAAGATATGAAGCAAGGAGAATATTTAACTGTGAAAAACATCTCAAAAGAGAACGAGTGAGTTCATGACACCTAACCGTGATACGATCGACTTTAACTTACAAAGCACACCATCTTTGTGGCTTGCTAAAAAAAACTTTACCTAAAGCTTACCATGTCCACTTCGGCCATTTAATTTAAAATATTCGACGATGAGGGTTCAACAAATTTTGAACTAAACCAAAGTGGAACTAAAGGTGTAAAGGTGTCAAAATTAATTATAACAATCGTCGTCAGGTGGTCAGTACCCGTCTCTACTGCGATGCACACTGTACCCTCTGGGCACCTCCGTGGGGTCCCGATCCTTCGTCATCCGAGTCGTAAGCCTCGCCTCTTCTCGTCCCGTTGGCACCGATCTTGTCGGTATTCGGGTCGAACTTCAAGAGCATGCACTCCTCTGCGTGGTCCGGAACCATAGGCTCCTGCACGGCTGGGAGGTACTTCTTCAACTCCAATATCTTCTCCTTTGGAATCCAGCCATCCTCTGGAAACTTGACTTGGAAGAAGACCACCAGTCTTCCCTTCTCCAATGGATTCTTGTAGAAGGGCATGCCCTCATTGAGGATACATTTGGCCTCTTCATGCTTTGTGACTTCACCTGATATTGAACAGCCATCAGCAACATAGCTAAATTCAAAACTCGAAATTCATTCGGCATGCTAGAATCTAACGACTACAAACCAGGAGAGGTCGAGATTACGAGCGTTCTGTTATCTAGAGTATGGATGGTTTTGTGGAAACCACAGAGGGCTTCAGTCAGATTAATCTCCATCTTCATTGTAAGATCTGAGTTTACTCTCCTGAAAACTTCATGTTCAGTCTCATCAAGGATGACCACAATATCACCAGGCTCCAAGCCAGGTTCTTGATCTCCTTCACCAGAGAACCTGATCTGTTGTCCATCCCTCATGCCTGAAAACAACAAAATGTACTCCAATAAGAGAGCTCATAGCTACTACAAGATTGCTGAACAAAAAATTGGGAATCCCTAGCACATGTCTTTAAGTAAATTGGTTTTGTAAGATTGTCATTTACTATGTAAATTAGTTTTATAACATTTACGTGAAAATAATGAGGAATCTTACCTTTGTCTATGTGAACCTCTAAGATTTTCTTCTCTCTGACTATCTTACGTCCAGCACACTCTTTGCATCTGTCCTTGGAGTTGATGCGTTCGCCCTGACCCTGGCACTCTGAACAGACCGACTGAATCTGCTGGACAAAGCCAGGTCCAAGCTGTTGAATCCTGACTTGCATTCCTGAACCCCTACAAGCACCACACTTCTCAACAGCTCCAGCTTTTCCACCACGACCTGACAGGTTTAGAAACATAATGAAAGTCCAAGTTCAAAATCAAATACACTAATCTGTATCAAATTACCTTCACACTTCACACAAATCACATTTTTCTGCAGGGACAATTTCCTAGTAGAGCCATTATAGAGGTCCTCAAGAGTAACTCTAATTTGGTGTACAACATCCTTCCCTTTTGGAGGGCCTGATCTGCCTCTTCTTCCTCCCATTCCAAAGAACATGTCAAAAATGTCCATAGGGTTGTGCATTTCACTGGCAATTCCACCCTCTTTGATGGCTTGTTCACCACCTCTGTCATACAAGTCTCTCTTTTTTTGATCTGATAGAACTTCATATGCTTGAGATATGGCCTTGAACTAATCATTTGTTAACGCATTAAAAAGCTGTGTCACTAAAAAGCAAGCAATTTTTTTACCTTTTCTCCTTCGTTTGGATTTTTATCGGGGTGGTATTTCAAGGCCAGCTTCCTGTAAGCTTTTTTCAATTCGTCTGGAGTGGCATTCGGTTTAACACCGAGTATATCATAATATCCAGTCTCTTTTACCATGTTTGAAACTAAAATGTAACGTTTTTGTTACTTCACAGACATTAGTGATGCAGTGATAATACAAAGGGCAATTCACGATTATGGAAAAGTTCAAAAGCCTCAGCTCTTAATACATACAGCCACAACAAAGTCAAACAGCGTGATTTTATTCTTTTAAAAGAAGTACAAATATGCCGATATAACCTCTAAAACAACGCTTTTAAGCACCCGAGTGAGATATACGAACTCTCCAGAATGTACCGGAATAACTAATGATATCAGGGATGTGTACATCTTAGAAAGTAGACTCGATCTATTTTTTTATGCCTATTTTTTTCAAAGTTAGGTAAAAATATTTTTTCAAGTTACAAAATACTTTTATGGAATTTACTAATTGGAACATTAGTTCTGAATTTCAATAGCTGGAATGGCAATTGCATGTGTGGACATTTCAAACATTAGAACTCTTAAACATTAGAAAATAACAATGCTGTGACTAAAATGTTTATATGACTTTTTCGCATTTTACATGATCAGGATTGTTGGCGGCGGGAGGGGCCTACCTTAGAAAATTTGCATCTCAAGTGGCTGATTTTTGTTATCAGATACCATTAAATTAAATTAAATTAAATTAAATTAAATTAAATTATTTAGTAATTATTCCACTGAAAACCCTTTGTGAGAACCAAGTTTTTATACAGATATAATCTAAATACTCGAATTTAACTCTTTAAACATGCTATATTCGTTAAACTCCGCATATTTAAAAAATTAAAAGGTTGTTTAGACTAGATTATAAATCGTAATACTGCCAAACTGATGTACTAATTTTTTTCGCAATAAATCCACTTTTATTCCTTATTTATCCGTCCCATCATTGACATGCCTAGAAATTTTTGGCGGGGCCTAAATTTGGAAGAATGAACGGGCAAATCTATATACTTAATATTGTAATGGTAATTATAATGTGCAGAAATAATATTTGAAAAACGGACATTAGAAACTAGACATCAAATTATACGAGAAGAATTCTCTAAACTTCCAATTAACTCTCCTGTTGATTTGAATTAGACGTCGTCTTGTGACTCACGTATAATTAAAGGAAAGCCATGTCGAACTTATGACTTAGTCAGAGATTTAGTTCAAACGCTCCAAGACCGATTATAATATTTTTATAAAGTTTGACTTTTACAATAGATTTTTCTTTATTATTATCATGATTATTATTATTCAATTCAATTCCTCCAATATCTTAAGTGCCTTTTTTATCCAAGTCCTAGGATGTCAAGGCACTGCCGACGCACATTAGCATAGACACGACCGAGCACAACATAATGAAATAATGAGAACAAAAGACAATTAAAAAAATGCAAACTAAAATATTTAAGAATAACATTATTAACTTATTGTTATTATTATATCCTTTCTTAGAATGTATGTGGAATAAGATAGCTAAATGCTCAACTCTTTGAGCCCTAATCTATCAGAAGACCTTTGTTCAGATAATAAAAATTCGGTTACACTCTCCGAGTGGCGTTGATAGGGAATAAGATGTCTTAATGATTGCAGTCGTTTTCTCATGTAATTAAACAATATGGCTTATTCACACTTTTAAAATACCATAGATGGAAAACTTTCCACAAATTTATGAATCGTTGATTCTGAGATAACGCAATAGTTTTCTAATTAAACGTCGGAATAAAACATTGGTTTATCCACAGGAATGCACAACTTTATCGGAGCGCGTACGATCTGCTATGGAATTGTTTTGATTAAACATGATTTCTAGAATAATTTAAATTCAACATTTCAGTTTCGTTCAACCGATTCTATTTTCATTCATCAGTCCCTTTCTTGTAAACATTACTATTACTTGGTCGGAGATTTTGAGCATATCGTGGGGAATGTTGTAAGATATTATGTTTGAGGATAATTTGATCCGAATCGTAATCCTAGAACTTGAATAATTTTTGTATTTTAATTTTAACTGAATATGAACCGTTAAAGGAAAACTTGTAAGATCTTTACACCGCACTAAGTGGTTCTCAGGGGCTATGAGTCACTTATGACGAAGTTAGCTGATATTACAATCTAACAGGTTTGCGAAGCAGTCATTGACGACGAGTTAATAAAACATTTAGAAAGGTGATTGACTGTACCGTCACCGAAAAAGTTTGAAGCGTTCCTAAACGTAAAATATATTAAAAGGTTAATCGTTGTTTGGTCACTTGGTCCCAAATAAGGTTTCCTACTGGGGAACTTTAAAAAAATTCATTTTATAGAACAAAGTCCTGCAGATTTTATAATAAATAATTTGATCGACATTAATAATTTTAATTTCTACCAAATCTATTAAATCATCTGAAAATAAGGCTGAAGTTCCAACCTTAAAACACGATATTTCAAATCTCCATCTTGCTCAACGCTTTCTCAATCACTAATTATTTTAAATATCTTAAACAAATAACTATCCAGTAAATCTTTATAATCCTCTTGCAAATTTCTTAGCCAAAATGTCGACGAAAATGAAAAAATTACATTAATTGTTAGCATATAAAATCATACAAGTATCTTGCTCTCTCTGTCTCTGTCAGGCCGACGTCCCTGAAAATGTTAAATTAAATTACAACAAAAGAACTACAAATTAATAATTGAAAGTAATGTATTCAAGCCTTAAAATATTAATTCATAGTACAATCAAAATGCAACCTTCATCACTTAAACTTCTTTTCAAGTGAAGATCGTTGTTAAAGACTTCCTGTAAAAGTAAAGACAGGAGTCAATCTGTCATTTTAAAGCTTTGACTTACCCATTGGAAAAGTCTAAGCATCATTATTAAGAACCGTAATTTAATATACAATATTCTTTAATATTACTAATTGTCACATATTTTCGTAAGATGAAAAAATAGTATTTTTATTGAGACGAACAAAGCCATTAAGAACAAAAATCAGTATGAATAAAGCTTAAGAAATACAAGATTTGTAGCACTCCCATGTTTTGTAATCACAGAGACCAATGGGCTTCGGTCTTGCCGTTCGATAAAAACAGATAATAACACATAATTTTCTTGAATATGGTTAAAATTTTAACCAAAACCAACCAAAACATTTTGGAATTTGAAGTGCAGTTTGTCGCTCCACTCTCTAAGTTGTTTTGACGACAAGGATGTAACTTTGGATGACGATGCTTTAAATTTGTAATCGAATTATTTAGGCTGAGGCAACACGCTCGGGATTTTAGCATTAATGGAACGTCAATTTAATGCTTAAATCATTTTTTTTAATGACTATGCTTAACTCTAATCAACCACGGACTAATGGATTTGAATAATATGAGCTCATGATCACCATAAACATCTCCACAAAGTGAATAGAGCGAAACTCAGCTATTTATGTGAGTTCACTTCTATCAAATAATATAATTATTTAGAATTATTGATTTAATAAGAATCAAACTTTCAAAATGAATCCGTTCGAAAACTTACAATTTTCAACGAGAAATATTCCAAGTGCTTCAATAAACTCGTTGAATTCAAAGTACATGCCATAGAGATCATTCGACGATGTACTTTCAATTATTTCACCGCTCAGGAGGTTATCAACACTTTTAGCGGCAATGCTGAGATTTGAAAGAGTATAACTTTGGAATACGTTGTCTTCGGCCTCAGAAATTTTATCAACGATTGATCCAATTCTCAAGTCTGGATTTGAACCAATCGCAATTCTTTCGTCCAAACCTCCCTGGAAGAGTTTATTTCGTTCGTTCTGTGGCGCATTCAAATATGCGTGATCGTTTAATGAATGACTACATACATGACTGGTTATGACTGATATTAGTTATTATTAGTTATGGATTACCGTTAATAAAATATTAAGTCATAATATAAAATATTACTTGACATGTATGCATTGAAATTGATCTTCCAGTCGGTTAACATTAAACATAATTATGCTACCTATGCCCAACATAAAACATGCAGACTGACGAAAGACTACAGTTACACTTTAAGTTATATTGTTACAATTTTTTACATAACAATACAACTTTTTTATATGACAATATAACTTTCGCTTGAAGTTCCTCAAAACACACCATGACGGAACCCCATTCAGACAGATCGAGACTCAATTCTCTGCTGAATTCACGGCCTGGACAAAATATTAAAGTATCTATCACAATACTATAACCGTTTATTATTTAAGTAACCTTTAATATCATTAAATTAAAGCAACAATAACTCCACGAGATGTAAATGTTGCAAAACATTCAGTAAAGAAAAACCTTTTTCGTTGTTTGCAAGCAAATTATTTCCGCTTTCCGAAACGATTTCATTTGGGACAATGGTCTTTCTGTAGATCAAGACATCAAATCGAAAGTTTTATTCCGAGTTTTAGCTATTCTTTGTTTTATTTCTAAGCGTCCTAAACTGAAGACGAGCGATAACCAAAATATAATAATAACAATAAAAAAAAAATCAGTTCTTTAAATAGTCACCAGGATTACAGGTCGTCTGTTAAAGTCAATAATTCGAAGTTAGCGAATAAAAAGCAACAGTGGACCAAAGAACAGTATGCTGAACTGATGTGGAGTTTTTCCATTTAAGCGCAAGCTAATAAAAATGATGGAGGAGTTATCAAAGGAACTTATACGACGTGGAGGAGTGGAAATGCTGGGATCCACCAGGGTATCAATAAGGATACTCTAGCAAACACCAGAAGATGGATTAACATAAAGAAATTCAGCGACATGGAACTCCAAGACATTAAAAATCGTGCATGTCAGAACGCAGAGAGGCATCTATCAGAAACACAAACTGAGATGTGATGGAATCGATACGTGAGTTCCTTTACATGGATGACCTAAAATTATTTACTGAAACAGAAACTCAACTTAACGAGGCTTAAACCACAGTCAAAACGTTTACTGATGACATTTACAGGGAGTTCGGTTTAGACAAGTGTGCCGTAGCTATAATGAAGAGAGGCAAGCAGATCAAAAGCCGAAACATGCCATTTGACGATCACAATTCAATTCAGAGCCTTAACGAAGAAGAGGCGTACAAATATCTTGGAATCGATGAGAATGGTGACATTAAACATCCTGAAATGAAGGAGAAAATAGCCAGAGAGTATTACCGTAGGGTGCGTCTCATTCTCAAATCAGAGTTAAATTCCAAGAACAAGTTATCGGCAATTAATGCTTTGGCAATTCCAGTGCTCACATATAGCTTTGGCATAATTGATTGGAGAAAGTCTGAAATCGACAAAATGGATCGCAAGACTCGAAAGTTGCTGACGATGCATGGACTTCATCACCCAAAAGGAGATGTTAGTCGACTCTACATTAAGAGACGCAATGGAGGCCGGGGACTTATCCAACCGATGTCTGCCTACAGCTGCTCCATGGTTAACTTGAGTGATTATATTGAACAGGGCAAAGGTAGGCTCTGTAGTCTTGTCAAAAAGTAAAATATTCTCTCCTTAAGGAAGCAAAGACAATTAAAATAAATATCTGTCTTTGTCCACAGTTCAAACATCCGCGAAAGAAATGTTAAAGGACAACATGGAGAAGGAGAGAATAAATGAATTGAGGGAAAAGCCCATGCACGGACAATTCTTTTATAACTTAGAAAAGCATTGTGTGGACAAAGAAGCAAGCTGTGCTTGGTTAAGAAGCGCTGGGCTCAAAGGCGAAACTGAAAGTTTGATCATGGCAGCTCAAGACCAAACACTAAACACTCGATATCATCAACGAATGATATTGAAGCAGCATATAGATTGCAGAATCTTTGGCAAGGCTCAAGAAACCATAAGCCACATAACGTCGGGTTTCACTGTGCTAGCAGCAACTGAATATTTGCACTGACATAGAGAAGGTGGCCAGTTACATTCACTGTATTGTATGCCAAAAGCTATGATGTGAAGTTCCAAAGAAATGGTACGAACACAGACTCCAAAATGTGACAAATATAAAGGAGTGCACCATCTTATGGGACTATGCAATTATCACGGACAGGAAAATATTGGCCAACAGACCTGACGTTGTCATCCATGACAGGAGATCCAAGTCTTGCATGCTAATCGATGTTTCAGTCCCGGATGATAAGAACATCGCGCTCAAAGAAGCTGAAAAGATTAGCAAATACAAGGACTTGGAGATTGAAATCAACCGGATGTGGAAAGTGAAGTCTAAAGTCACACCGGTAATTGTAGGAGCGCTCGGAACGCTAAGAAAAGACTTTGCAAAGGGTGTAGAGTTAATACAGGACGACCAAACACTTCGGAGATTCAGAAGGTCTTTTTGCTGGGCACTGCCCACATTCTTCAGAGAGTGAATCGCTGAGAGCACTGGTAGTGCTCAGCATTCATTCCTCACCGGCAATGAAGCCGAGAAGAGGAAGGAAAAATGTGTATAATAATAATTCAATACAGCTACGTTTGTTTCAGTGTACTATTGGCAACATTGAACATTTAACCACCCTGTTTTATTTACTTAATTGGGATAAAGTTTTCAATATTTCTCACTACTTCTGAAAATTCGTTGCAACCACAATGGATCATCACTTAAATCATTTTCATCTTAAATAGCAACAACTGTAAAATAACTTCATACGACATCGTTTGACTAACTTTTGGTTCAACTTCTGCCTTTTAGATTCTATGCCGAAGTAAAATGAGGCGTCGTATTTCTTTTCCTTCAGCGCTTGAGTTGCATTTTTGAGATGTTGGAGCCACCTAAGATGGAAAGGATATTTTTTAAACGCTTAACGTGGTAAATTAAAAGGTAAGATAAAATTAATAAAAGAGGTAGCAAAAAATGGTATATTGCGTTTTTTTTTTTTGAGTTTATGAGTTTATTAAGGTATCAAAGCAACTGAAAGAACAAATAGCAAATTGAACATGTACAATATTAAACAAACAATTATGTACATAACACAATGAAACAAATGAACTTAAAATACAAAGTAAACTCATAGGGTCAGTCTTAAGGAAGCGCAAGCTTCCGCTATACAGACTGGCCCTGAAAATCATAAGATATATAATGCAACCATGTAAACACAAACAACTGAGTCATCTCTCACTAGATGTGACTTATACAATTTTTTAAACAACAAGAACAATAACTCAAAAGGACATGAATGTGAACAAGTTAACTCCCTAATTGAATCTGGTATTGAGCTATATAATCTGGGACCATAACACTGTATAGAGAATAATTTCAAAGTAGATTTAGCAAAAATAGGACTGTATTCGTGAGTGTTACGTAAGAAATAAGAAGGATTGTTATAATTATTGCTTGTTATGAAAAAGTCAGAAAATATTTTAGGAATAGAATTTAAGTGATAAGCAAACATAAAAAGGGCAGTTTGTAATTTATGAATTTGCGTAATTTAAAATCATTCTCTAGAGAGAATTTTACGATTAAAGTTTTAATGGATATTGATAATATTTGATATTATCAGCCATTTGTAGAACTTAAAGATAGGAGAGTCCACGGTTTAACCTAATGCATCTGATGAAGTCATGTAATCAAAAAACAGTTTACTTTTTGTAAATTTACAAAACTTGCATGAATTAAATTGATTCACTTTTTTATTTCTTGAGGGGTGTCTGCAGAGAGGGAGTAGATTTGTGGACCGTGGTTTGAGGTACTGATAAGGAAGAAAGACCTCTTGTCTGTCGATGATGGTGATGACTTTGATTAAGTGCAATGAAATCGATGGCAAGTAGCAATAGTTATAGCAAGTTTAAAAGCCTGGTGATGCTATTATATGCATTAAACCAGCGCTATATTCGAGTAATTTCATCTGATGATAAGCATGACTCACCATTTGCAACCGGCTTGAAAATGAGGTCAGAAAGCAAAATTATAGGACTGTGAGTAGTTCTGGTGTCTTCTTTCCCTTCAGTTATAAGCGTGCTGTGGTAGGATAGTACGAGACTGTTGGTCACTCTCTGGTTAAGAGTTCGAGTCAACGTCTCCAAAAGCTGACTGGACTGCTGCTGTTGATGATGATGCTGGAGCAGAATGATCATCTCCTCCAGAAGGACTACGTGCATGGAGATGGAAAAGGTGCTATTCACCTGCCATCTCAGCGGTCCGTCGAACAGCAGCTTGTATTTCGTCAGATCCAGTGACTGATATGATACATAAACTCTAAACTTCAAGGACAATTTTTTGGATAAAAGAACGCCCTAATTTCTAAACTAAAGAAAAGAAATGTGAATTAAATTTTTTGAAGTTCATTAGATATAATGTAAATTTTGCATATATAATAGTGTATTCTTACTGTCTTATTGTAGACTCACAAAAATATTTTAAATTGCTTTAAATTGCGGAATGCAATATGAAAATTAGAATGTCCACCTTATAAATATCAAGGTAGGGCATGTTGTTGTTAACATTTTCAATCGGTTTTATGACAAGCCTCTTCTGTAGGCTGTGGAGTTTTAAATTCGTCTCAAAATTGTGAACAATTCTGTTCACATAGCTGGTTATCTTCTCGGCATGTTCCAGAACATCCGTCAGCGTCTCAAGGATGCTTGGTTTGCAATCTGATCGAAAGAGAGTGACGCTTCAGTTAATGGAATTCTCTTTTATGATTTAATGCATGATACGATTTCATCGTAATATAAAGGTTTTAGCTGCGTTCAAATAATCCGACATACACATGTACATAATTTATCGTTAAAAGAATATTCTTGAAGTTATCATTGTGGGATATCTTTCTGTTCGGTGGGATAATTTTAATCTTCTCAAATCATGAACACGTGACGAAAAAGGGCTATAAATAGCAGCGTACCGATTAAAAACGATTACGTCATTACTTGATGATGAATCATGACCACTGAGAAGCCACAACTATATAACTGATGAACATTTTTTAATAATTAATTTAATGAATTAATTGAATATTGATTAACGTGATTATTGTTTAATGTGAAGGTCATTTCCCTATCTTATTCTAAAACAATTTTTAGATTTAGAAAATGTCAACATTCGTTTCAATAACTGTTGTATTTTCCCCAAAAGAAGATATAAAGTAGATAATTCACTTGATTGAGTAATCAACTTTATAATAATTAATATTGGTTAGTAAGTAAGTAGACAATGGCTTGATGATGACCTGCAAGTTTATTAAAGAAACTTATGCACTGAGGCAGTAATAACAAACTCAAAAGTAAAACTATTGTTTACGTTAAACTTTTTGACTCGACTAAAACACATATTATCATTAAAAATAATTGCAAACTAAAACGGACTACAATTAATATACAGCTATTGTAATTAGGCTCACAATAAAACGTACCTTGGGCAAGTTTTATGAGGTTCTTGATGAGCATGGGATATTTGCTGATCCTCTGCATGACTTTGGAGAGCAGGTCTTGAAGACTGAGCCTGTCACACAGTGGATGATTCATTTTGTCCTTTATGAATGATGAATATATTAATGAATAATGAATATTAATGAGATATTATGTAATATTGCAACACAGGTAACCAGCAGTGGTAGTAGTAACAGAACAGTCTTTTAGATGGAATTATTGGTTATTAATGTGCAAATGGTCGTGATGTTTACAAACATCAAACGTTGTGGATCGATATCAACGACTTGTTGTTATAAAGGTTATAAGTATTGCTAGTGGATACAAATATTACAAATGATTAATTGCTTCCAGAACGGCACTGAGCAACGTACTTTGATGAAATTGTCCAGTTCAGGGTCATTGGCTTGCTGTCTTTTGAGAACTTTGATGGCGTAAGATTGTTTTTCAATAAATGTTCCGAATATCTCTTTGCACATTGTTCCCCTTTCACCAGAAAACTGTTTAATTTGAAAAGTTAAATTCAAACCAAAGAAGTCTAATCACAATAATTGCACAGAGTTAAATCCCAGATCAACACTTTAATAATTAAAGTACAGTTTGTGATAAAAAAATAATTTAATAGGGCAACCCATACATGGAAATACTTAAAATTAATTCAGATATGGAACTAATAAAACAGAATTGACAAACTCTAACATGTTTCAGAAGAATACGTGAAATTATGTCTAGATAATCAACATTTCTTTCATTTATGAGTGCTTTGAAGTCATTTTTCAAATCATCTGTCGGAGTATTTAGTAAAATTATTAATTATTTTATAAAAAAAATAGTATTAAACAATATATAATAACAACAAGAATAAACAAACTTATTTATTTGTATCTATTTTTGATATTGAATAGTCCAAGAAATATCAATTAGTTATTGATTAATTTGATGGAACAAACTCGCAATGAATAATTCCACTGCATAGTAACATTTCGAATGCCAAAAAGTTAAATCAAAATATTTCATATTCATAATAAACATGAAGTTTATAATTAATTATAATTAACATTATAGTGACGAGAACTTAATCGAAATAGATTGAATTTAAAGGTGAAAGACTGTGAACAGACTGTGTATTGATATGACTTCTTGTAGGTTTGGGAATATAAGATTAACAAAGTCCTGGGGGAACCTTTGGAGCATCGGTAAGAAGTGTACGTTGTGCAGGATTTTAAGAAACCTCACGTGGGCTGTCTCCGAAGTGACAATCTCTACAGAGATATTGGAACGCTCTTTGATTATGAAATGCTTCGGAAGTTATTTATAAAATATTCAGAAAATATTACCCGGTTAATTTTTAATAAGAATTAGCTCGCAAATTAAAGGCAATATTTTTTTTATGCCATAACTCGGTAGACCTTCAACAGCGGACTTGATCTTGAATTCCTTTTTGTCGAGAGTGTTGTTCAGACACAAAGTCTGTCTCAGTGACACTTCTTCGATCAAATCGTCATCAGGGAAAGCTTGGGTGGAGGAGAATGAGCTGCAGTGGAACAGTAGGTATGATTTTAAAGTTCACTTCGTACGTAGATAATAGGATTTTGTAGATTGGTGCAATAGCTTAAAGCATTCAGCATTATATCAATGCATTCGATATTATTTCAATAAAACGATCCGCGCTTGTATTAATTTGGTATCATTAATAAACCTACTGAAATTACAAACAGTATTTAAAATTAACAATTGTAGTACAATGTAAGTAAAATAAATAACCCAATGGTTTGACTCAAATCGAGTGTTAAAGTCGTTGGAGACACTGGAGAACCAGGAGATTCAAACCCATCTGCTGCAAATTGAAGAATAGTTAATCGATGAATAACTGCTAAATGCCAAATTATCTGAGCTAATAATATCTGAGTTGCAATATTAACGTATGGGATCAAAAAATATTTAAAAACATGAATTTAAATCCGGTCTCCAAAAAACCAAACCAATGGAATCTAAAATCTTAAAACAATTTCAAACTTAAGTCTGAGATAATAATAAAATCATCAACAATAAAAGTATTTAAAATCTTAAGTTTATTATAAATCTTCATTTTAAATCTTAAAATCTAAGTTTAGAAAAATAATTTGTTTCCCATCCAAAACCACCTTGCCGTCCGTTAGAGAGTCCAGGAACATTGGCCAGGTGTTGAATTGTCTTTAACTGGTTGTTCGTGACAAGCTTCATCTGTGGCTTACCCGCTCCTGGCATTCCTAGAATGTTTTTTTTTTCAGTGGTTTAAAAAGAAAAAGTGATGTTGATAATGAGCTGGCAAAGGCCATAAAATCGGAATGTTTTATGTCCGCACCCCCGGAAACGCTACATAAATGTTAGAATGATTAAAAAATGTCTCCATGTAAGGATAAACATGGCTAAGGACCAAAAGTGTTAAATTTATGCGTAGTTTTGTAAATAAATAAATGATACCATGCAAGTCATATTAATATTATTTTCAAAAAATCATCAACTAGGTAAAAATTTGTACTATTTTCTCCACCCTTAAATGCGGACAATCCGAAACTATGATCAGTGACAGTTCAGATGGACCATTGAATTTTAAGTTAATTTCTCGTAATCTACTACAAAGTAATAAAATAAGATTAATTAGACATGGTCGAGTTACCCGAAGCTGAAAACCTAGCTGTTTCATCTTTGGCCTTCTGTTTATTCTTCCTAACAACTTCGCAACTGAATTCCAACTGACTGGCACATGCCTTATGATAGTGCTTGTGGCAGTCTGTAACGTTTCAACTTGTTTTATTTAACTTTTACATTTAAACCACCAACAGCCACAAATTTGTTTGTTTTTCTGAGAAAACAACAAGTTAATTAATTAAAATTAATCGAACCACTAAAGGTTCTGCCTCATGTTTATTCATACCTGTGCAAGCAAGTCCGTAATCTCCAACAGAGCAAACCAGTCTACCGCAAAGATGGCAGTTTTGTTCACTGGAATATCTTGGCGCCAAGAAATGGTGCTCATTCATAAGGAAAATCTAATAAAACCGACGTTATAAAAGGATTAAAAACTTTATCAAATTATTTATCTGGAATTAAATTGTTTAAATTCGAAACGAATTTGAATAATATTCAAGAAGTAAGAGTTAAGGGAAAATTCACGATTTGCAATAAAGTACTCATAAAGTAGGCAATTGTCGTTTATTTTAAGACTTTGCGCGGAATTCAAAAGTATGCTCTTAGAAGAATAAATGTCATTGAACAAAAAATTGGTTTTCACCTTTTGCGCTGTATAACCACGGGATTTATAGACAAGTTGAAAACAGCGATAACAATAAGAAATTGAGACTAAAATTAGACACCGAAATTCCCAACCTTATCCTTGGAACTCTGATATGGAAAGGAACCATGTGAAAAACTCGACTTATTCTTCTGTCTGAAGACCGGACACAACTCAAGTCTCTTCGAGTGCGATGAGCTTTGTGGAGAAAACCCAAACATTTTGAAAAAGGTTGCAATGCAAGAGGCCAGCGAGAGGCTGTAACTGTTCCAAGAATCTTTCCTAGATAAATTACGTTATTCTCTTGTATTCATAAGAAAAATAAACAAATAATTATTTATTCATTTTTTTATGAACCCAGACTTGGGCCCCTAACAGAAATCTGTTCAATGAGTATTTTATTATTTTATAGAATTATATTAAGAATATAGGAAATGATAATGATTGTTTGGGACTAACGCGTACTCATCGAAGTGTGGCCAGAGAGACTTTTCAATTACTAAATTCTTTGCATAGGAGTCCATGTTATTACGAAGGTCTCGGTCGCCAAAGAACGAGCCAAGACCTGTGCATAAATGTCTCAAACTCTTATAAATTCAATTCAGTGTAATGAATCACAGTGAACTCATGGAGAATACAACGGGTTAACAAGTATGCAACTTAGGTAATAATTTATTAAGACTTTTAAACTTCTCCAAGCATAAATTTAAAAATTTTCCATAAAGGATGAGCGGTTTACAAAATCTATAATTTCGATATCAATGATCGACTTTAAATCCTTCTATCTTATTTTATTCAATCAAATCTACATTTAATCACCTAAAGTTTATCTAGGGAAAACAAATTAATTCATTTACACCTAACAGTCTCTTGAATTTGAAGTCGTCTAATAGCGTCTGCACCAGAGGACGGCAATCTTCATGTATCATCAACAGAATTCTCAGGATATCCTCTCGTTTCTTGTCGGGTTTTTCCAACTCCAACAGGTTTCTAACTTCGTCTATAACTTCTTTTCTAACATCAACCTTCATTGTCTACAAGGAGATGGTTGGCAACCATTGCTTACATAAGTAAGATTTTTAATTTTGTTTTGTAATTCATTGTTGTAAGACTAGCATTTTTAATTAAATAAGTATAAATGCTGCCATTTATTGATATAATAAAGTGCTAGTAATTAGAACAAGTCGAATACAAGTCAGTAAATGATAAACACAATTCGGTAAAATTAATGAAACGCAAGTTTTATTTTCAAAGCATTGTTGTGCTCTGAAGGTAACATATCAAGCAGATTATTTCACGCTTGTCATTGTCGGGGCAGAACAAGCAATATAAATACTCAAAGGTGATGTTATAAACAGAAAAATAATATTTCTTGTTTATGTGTCGGCATTACTTTCAAATTTTAATTGAAAAACATGACACTCACAGCAGATTCCTGAAGGAATGTGCAGTACAGTGAATACAAATGTTCAATCAGGCCTCTGAATTTTGCTATCTGCTTCAGTTCGGAGGTGATATAGAGAAGGCACTATCAAACAGATTATTATGTAAAATTAGTTAATTTCACTTGATGTTTATTATTTTAATTATGTTTGTTTCAGTTATACGTATCAGGTATATAACATTATAAATGATCCTTATAAATGAATAAATCCTTATAAATAAATAGTGCTAGCCCTTGGCATTCCTACAAACAGAATGCACTATGTATTGTACATCTAAATGTTTAATATATTGCAACAGCAACAAACTCACAAAGGCCGAAGGATTGCTATTGGAGATGAGATAGTGGAAAAACACGGAAAGGTGAGCTGGATGCTTCATGAGCTTATCCAAATTGTCAAACGGGCTTTCAGAAAGAGGATCCTGATTGATTGTTTACAGGTATTACAATAAATAGTGAATTTGAAACTTAATTACAATGCAAATAACAATAAATCCAAAAAACCTCTTCAAAGTCGTCATCAAAATCATCAAGAGCTTGGATGTTGGGCTGGTGGGGAGTATATGGATTATACGGAATGTTGCCCACTAAAGGATTGCTTGGATCATTATTAAATAGTGGTAGCCCTCGGCATTCCTACAAACAGAATGCAAAATGCGTTGTGCTTCTAAATGTTTAATATATTATAACATATGACCGTCATACATTTATTTACCTTAATTATTCTAAAAAAAAAACTATTTGTTAAAAAATATCTCACAATTGTTGGACAACGTTGCCTGATACATGTCGCCGGTATTTCGGCGATATAATATTTCTGCAGCCCTTTCTTTCTGCTGGTCTCCATCATGCTTTGTTTTCTCAAGTAAAAGTTTCCCACAAAATAACCAGCCTTACCCTGGTTCAAACACAGAATTAGAACCAATGAAGCACTAGGATCTACTAGGAAACAAAATTTTTAAAAATTTCTCACAATTGACTTCGAAACTTCTTGCATTTCGCACAAAATCCTTCTGACAACCTTAATTTTTGATTGAAGCAGGGATCGATCCGACTCAGAAACACTTCTTTCCATTACATTTTTACAACGCTGTTAGAAAATGGAACAAAGTGAAAGCTTTTCACGTAACTTCATGCATAAACGAGAAATTTAAATCATTACTTCAAAATCTATTAAGGCCTCTCCACACATTTTTTGTAGAGTTTTTAATTTCTGCAAGTGTAATTTCTTCTGTTTCTTCTTCTGATAAAATAGATGTTAAGTAATGAAATTGAAATGAGTACTAACTTTGATTATGAAAACTATAAAAGGCTAGATTTCCAGAAATTTTTCTTAAAAGAAAATTACGGACATTTTACCTCAATTGTTGCTTCGATTCTGACTGGCATTTTGGTTCCCGTATCGGTTTAACAATAGAAATAAGACGCCAAAAATGGGCGCCCAAAGTTTCGAATTAAACTTTGGATGGCAGAAATATGAAAAAAAGTAGAGCCTTATCAAGTTCAATCCTTTAATTTCAATTCATCAGATATCGAAAAATCCCTTCAGTAAATGATATCACGATACTAAAGAACGCTAGCAGGACAAAAGTTTATTCTTAGCTTATACGCTTGTGCCATCGACAGCAGATAAATGAGAACAAATTGAACGTACTGTATATCTGTGTATCTGCTTATTCGTAATAGTTGAAATAATGCCGAAACATTAGTAAAATTACTGTAATTTATTGCTTGTGATCGTGAGATATTTCAAAAAATAAGTCTAAATTTTGACCAATATATGTGCATTAACATCTACGTGTTGTGGAGGTGTTATATCAAAGGGATTGTGAGTGTCTGTTATTCATGACTCCAGCAAATCTCAGAATATCGAGCGCAATACAACAATAAATTCGCCCTGCAACGCTCTTCTAGTTTCCTCATATTTACTACTACCGTCTCAGCTAACACATCCCGGAGGGGTCCACCCGGGACCCGTGCGGGCATATTCGCGGGTCCCGCGCTTTGTCCACGGGAGGGGGGGAGACCCGCGTGGTCTGCCCGGATGTTAAGCTCGGGTTGCCCTGCGAAATCCCGGCCTTCAGTCGAGCGTTCCCCGGCCTAATCCCAGCCACTACACATGGCTACCCAGCCATATTCCGGCACCATTATTCGCGGATCAACCATAGCCACAACTATTAAATAAAGAACTATTCGTATAAAATATTTATTTACAAAATCGTTCATTCATCAACATTTAATTTTCACTTTCGACTTCCAGCTCCTCTATTTTTGGAATTCCAATTTGCTAAACCCATTCTCAAAATCTTGGATGGTGGAGGTTGATGTGTTTGGATTCTTCTTCACTTCACCTGATTAAGATAAGTAGCACATGGTTCAATGCTGTAAAATGTATGATATTAAAGCCATTTGACTAACCAAATGTTATATCTAGGTTGTAGCTTCCATTGATACATAAAAGCAGAAATCTTAATAAAAAATTATTAAACAAATACTAAAATGTTACCCTTACAC
This sequence comes from Hirudinaria manillensis, assembly GCA_034509925.1. Classification (NCBI taxonomy): domain Eukaryota; kingdom Metazoa; phylum Annelida; class Clitellata; order Hirudinida; family Hirudinidae; genus Hirudinaria; species Hirudinaria manillensis. The sequence continues at coordinate 4,096,522 of CM067527.1, forward strand.
TAACCAAATGAGATTTTATAGCAGCGTCCTATAAAAGGTCCTCGAAGACTAAAAATGCAGTCATTTCAAACTGGGAGATGCACTCATTCTGGAAAATCTGCATTTTCAATCACATTGCCTTTCTCAAGGATTTTGAATCTTCATGAACACCAAGTTATTCATTTTTCTCAGACTTTCAAGAATTGAAATAATCTCCTTAACAAACTTTTTCCAAATCTGTTTTAGCAATATATCAATAATGAATATGAATTTGTTCAATAACATTACAATGTTATTTAACTCACTTTTTGTCAATGGTTAATGCAATCTTTTGAAATGTGAGAACGTTGTTTCATATATCTTCAAGAACAATTGACCTTCCTAAACTCTTAACGATTTGAGCAAGAGATTTATTTGGCTTTTTAACTAATTTTTAAGCTGGTACAGAAAAGTTTCAAATTTAGAAGATGGCATAGACCACGTTTCTTCATCAAACTGATGAGATAACTCTTCGGTAATCCCGATCGATAATCCCCCCTATTTTCGCTCAAAACATCGGAGCAAACATAGCTCCACCTCTCGTGCATATTATTAATAAATATAGCTAATTTGTTAAATAAATTGAATGATATGTTTTAAGAAAAACATATGTATAATATTTTAAAAAATACGTTAAATATTTTAAAAATACTCAATCAAACAAAACCCTAACCGTTTTTCATTTAAAAGGCAATTAATCTTCGTTGTTTCCACCAACGATTTAATAATGATAATATAAATAAGGTGGGCTTATCGATCGGGAATACCAACAAAAGTAACAGTCTTGAATTAATCCATTATTTTAGATACTCGCTTCGCTAATTTAAGCCCTTGGGACCGTGTTGACCAAAAATACACTCATACTGAAGAGGTGATGCAAAGACTCTGGCCTTATAATACCGGCGCCTCATCACGCTCCGCCCATTTTACACCTTTATGAAAATTGGCGCTAAATATATTTAATTATAGCTCCAAACGTTATTTAGTGAGCACATAAACTTTAAATAACATCGTCTGCACTAACGACTTATTTAGCATGAATTTTCAATCTAAATAATGTAATAACCCGGGGTCCTCAAACTAATTATAGAAGGGCAGGTTTATTGAAAGTTGTCAGATGGCTTGGAAGATGTAAAATGCTTAATTGATTAAGTCTTGAAATCTGCTGTTTCTATTACTCTCGCTCTACTTTCCGATATAAATCCATTTGTCAAAGGTACATAACCAAAGAGTCTGAATAGCACCAATTTAATTCTCAAATTATATTGCCACTAAATTTAATTAATTATTAAAATAATTAATCGGCAATATAATTTTAAATATTATTCAATTTATTGGATCTAGGGATCCAACACTGCCCCCTCCTTAAATCTGTTCGTCCCGAACAGTCATCTATTCCCATTTTCATTTTTACTCTCGGAATAGGATCCGATCTTCCAACAATCTCATGGCTGCAAATCCCAGATCCATTTGCTTTGTCATCTTCTGGGATTTCTGTCTCCTCCCTTTTACTTCTGCGTCCCGCAAGTTTCAGCCGCGGAACATCGTCATTTCTATGCACACTCTCCTGCTCCACGATGTCGCCAGATCCCAGGCTCTCCTCAGGATCACCTGCTCCACTTTCCATGCTAGGCACTCTCCTGAAATCCCGAGCACTCCCTTCTGTTATTTCCAATGGAGCCGAAACATCCGCTGGTAAATCCATGGGCTGTTCTGTAGACTCTACTTGTTCCACCATCAAATCCGTGCGCTCCACCGGCAACTCCACGTGACTCATCAGTAACTCCTCGGGCTGCACCAACAACTCCACATGATCCACCGGCAATCCCATAGGCTCCTCCGAAAGTTCCACTTGCTCCACTAAAACCTCCGTGAGCTCTCTGGGCCCTGCTGACGACTCGACCTGATCTGGTAACTCTATGGGCTCCAACGTCGAGTTCTCTAAGTCTGCCATCACGCACAGAGTTTCTGGAGACACGCACGCATTGTGGTTGGATGTGCCTTCTAATGACTCCATCCCAATGCTGCCAGAAACGGTACCTGGAACAACGGACATGATTTGTTCTTCGTTGGTAACCTTTTTGCAGAGTTCCTCTCCTTGTTCTTCGCAAGATGGAAGCACCACTTTGCTCTCCTCAAAAGAACCAACAGGACTCTTCTCGGCAGAGTCTTCACCCGAAGCCAACGAGACATCCTGGCATGGAACCGCTCTGTTTTTCAAATCACCCCTAATACTCCTAATACATTCCCTCATCTCATCTACGGACTTTTTCATAAAATCAAGAAATTCATCCATCTTTTTATGGGATGGATTCTCGAATTCGTATTCCTCTGGGTCATGGCCATTCTCTGTCAGCCATGTCCCAAGTCGCTTTCGTATCTCAGCTTTCGTGCCTTTCCAATCCAGGCCACGCTCTCTCAATTCTTGTCTCAATCGAGGCACGTACAATTCATCCAAGTACTTCGGCATCGTTCACTTTTCAACTAAACAAGCTTCTACTTTAGTTACTTTTGGATACCCTTTAACTCTAAATCCAACTCCTGACACCAATGTAATAACCCGGGGTCCTCAAACTAATTATAGAAGGGCAGGTTTATTGAAAGTTGTCAGATGGCTTGGAAGATGTAAAATGCTTAATTGATTAAGTCTTGAAATCTGCTGTTTCTATTACTCTCGCTCTACTTTCCGATATAAATCCATTTGTCAAAGGTACATAACCAAAGAGTCTGAATAGCACCAATTTAATTCTCAAATTATATTGCCACTAAATTTAATTAATTATTAAAATAATTAATCGGCAATATAATTTTAAATATTATTCAATTTATTGGATCTAGGGATCCAACAATAACATAAATATTTAGTTTAACTAATGCAGACAAGCTGGGCAACCCGCCCTCTGTCCTTTATTCCGTGGACGGCTTTAGAAAGATAACACTCCACCAGGCATAGCTCCGCTCATTTGTTTAGCCGCTCCTGAAAACTCACTTTAAATAGCTCCAAACGTTACTTATTGAGCACATTCACGTTAAATAATATCCTCTGTACCAGCGACTACTTTAGCGGGAATTTTCAAACTAAATAACATCAAACTTGTTTAGCTGATGTGCACAAAATGGGCAACCCACATTCAGCCCTAGCGGGTCCCCCGGGCTGTGTTTGCTGGGGTTAGATTGCAAACCGAACTAAATTTTTTTTAAATAATTTTTTTAAAAACTGTTCAACGACGACTAAGAAAATTAATTGTCTTTAAAAAAAGTCGTAAACTTAGCGTGTACATTATCTTGAATATCCAATTATTAATTACATTTCACTGACCTATCTCTATTTGACGTAGGCAGTTTTTAAATTTGCTTATTTAGAAAGGAATCCTGAATATATGTGTCACGGATTTTAAAGATTTTTTCACATTTTTACGGATGATTTTGCGATGATTCTCAATACACGAAATCTTTAGCAATTCTTGATTGGGTTAACTGACAAATGTTGATATTGAATCATCAGTGAATGTTCCGATAACGCAATGAAATGTGGACTTTCACGAAAGAATGATTACCTAACAGGTTTTAACTGCCCTCACAAGTTGAAAACAAAGTGAAGGAAGAAAATCTTGTCCAGTTGTTCATCAAATTTAAAAATTAGAAAAAATGAAAAAGAAACAAATATCATGGACAAGTTGAAGTGACTTAATTATTATTTTTTCTATGTTAATTCCTAACAGATTTCTAGTACTTGGTCACTTAAGTACACCTTAAGCCTTATTTTTAAGTATCCATGCTTAAATCCATACTTGGCAACCCCAAGTACTCTAAGAAAAATCATAAATTAATCTGGATAAGACGGAAAGCATCCTGAGCTCCAATTTCGAGCTCTCCCGTGGGAAGTGTTTTATCGAAATCAATTTGGTGAAATGTAACCTTTTTAAATTAGTAGGCATAACAAATAAATTCGCTAACATGTCATAGAATTTGTTCTCGTTCAATTGGCAATTAACAATTGAACAGCTTAAATCGGGTAATGGCATTGGTGCTTGAAGATCGAGTGCTGACTTCTAGCTAAATGTTTGTTTCCCAGTTTTGAACGATGATTTTCATAGCATGACAATGTTAACTAATAAATGTGGAGCAATTTTCCAGCTTGACAATTGAAAGTCTTAAATTTATTTTAAAAGAAACAACTTCATTGGTGACTTGACGACAGATGGATGGGCTTTCAGCTTCGATTTTTTGCTGAACGATGAGGCTGGCGCTGCAACTTTCATGAAGTTTCTCAAAATCGAAAAGAATTCTTTGAAGCTCATATTCTGGCTTAAATGCAGAAACTTTAAGATACTTTACGACTTGAAGGCTACAAACAAAAGGATAAAGGCCGCCATGAAGAATATTTACAAAAAACACATCAAAGAAAAATCATCTGGTGAAGTCAAAATTCCATCGGAAATGAAAATAAAAATCTACGAAAAAATGAGAAACGATGTTCCTGAACTTTACCACTTGTTTGATCCTGTCCAGAAATTAGTATTATGCTTATTATTCTTGTTAGATACTGGTTTATTGAAATTTTTTACCACGCAATCGCATTATTAGAAAATTAAATTATATTCACATTAAATTAACATATTATATTAATTAATTAATTAATTAATTAATTACATATGTATGTATGTGTTTGTGTGTACGTATGTAGGAGATTGGCATGCCTCATCTTCTGCACATCATTTCGTTACGCTATGTAATTGGAAAATTATGGTAAACTTTTTAAAAATTCTTAGAATATCTGAATATAATATAAATTACCGTTGGCGGATCTATGAGATAGTAATATGGGGGAGAACCAAAGTTATTAAGGACTGGTTACAGTGGAGAGGCTGCTTTATTCCTTAAATCAAATATTTTTATAACCCGCGGGTCCTCAAACTAATCAATCTGAGATCAAGTTTATTGGAGATGTTTGTTTATTGGATTACAGTTAACGTAACGGATCTTAAGATGCCTGGAAATTATGGGTTTTCCAATAGGCTAAGTCTTGAAGTCTGGCATCTCTTTCTCTTATTTGCTACATTATGTTAATGACGAGATCCAAAGACTCTCATTAGTATCCAGAATAATAATAACCTATAAATTAATTAAGAATTAATTAATCACAGTATGATTTTAATTACTCTTAATTACTTGGGTCCAGGGTTACAACAATATTTACAATCATTTTCTCCTGCCTCCATCTAATCGTTCTAGATCCGCCACTAATACGACTATTAAATATATTGTAAATAAAGAATCCATTTATTTTTAAGTAATTCACTTCCAAATCTTACTATCTCAGTTTTCCAATATTTGATGAATTTTAGATATACTTGGCATTGTATAAGGAATCGTACGGATCTTTTTTAACGTCGAAATTGTTCCTTGATGCAGCTACAAGAGAATCAAATAAATTAAAATTTAAGTATTCAAAACTTGAGGTTTACCACGTTTTTCTAAAAAAGAACAGGTTGTTTTGTCTTTGAATTCAAAAGCTATATTCATGTTGCTTTTTTATTTTATTTAAAATATTATTGTCAGTCAAAAATTTTAGTTGTCAGTTTTACTGAGTCCTTGAATTAAAATTGAATTAAAATATCCTATCTTCATTTCAGATTAATTTTAAAATGTATCTACCTAAATCTATTTAAAATATCATAATTATGTCTTGTTTTTAATAAATTCGAAATTAATGTAAGACAAAAGAGAAAGCTTTGTAGCTTTAACGAGAGGTGAGCTCAGTCAAACTGGGTTAATCACTGGGCGTGTGATTATTCTTGGCAATTGCTAACTATTACGTTGTCCACAACGATAATCATACAATGGTAAAGCAATGAAGTTAAATATCAAAATTTTATGTGATAAATCTGTCCGTTCCTCCTGAAAGCATGCCAGAAATATTGTCGTCCTTAAAGCAATTGTTAATATTTATTATATTTTCTAAGTAATGTCGTACTCATTAATGAGAATTTAAAAAGGGTACGAGGAAAAGTAATAGGAAAATGATAATTGAAACATCATGAACTGCCGAATCTAACGAATTAACCAGGATTGTCTATTTATAAAGCTACGTCATATAGCTTTATATTTTAATTTATAAATAATTTAAGGTCGATATTATATGCCGCGACATAATTAATTCTGCATTTAAAATGAGATTTTGAAAATTTAATTTCACTTTTTTAAATATTTACCCTTTATCTTTGCTTTTTTATTTTACGATTTAATTTTTCATAAATTTAAATTATGTTCAGCCAATTGCCTAGAAGCAACCTGATCACGTGGTAATCTACCTCTCATTTTGAAGTTTTGTTTTGGTTTTACTTGGTTGCGCGGTCCTGGCCGTCATTGATCTTTTAGGATCTTGATTTTAAAGATTTTATGTATGCGTTTTTAAAATTAACGCGTTTTTGAAGGAGCGTGTTTCTAAAAGGTGGAATGTGCTTTCTTCATTCACCCTACGATTTTAATAATCCAAAGGCATGATTTTATTACTGCGCGATTTCTTGGGAAGATGTCGAATACATTTGTAAATCCTATTTTACGTTTCCGCTCAGTTTCAAATATTTTCATACCAAAATGCCATATGAACGGAATATGCAATGCATTCAGTTTAACAAAATTCTACTATATTTAATTGCAGGAATGTATGGGTTCAGGGGCCCTAATTGCATGCCAGGGGATGTCTTTATAAGCATCCCCATAATCAGAGAGATTTGGATTAAGAAAGATGAGTTTGGTTTTGGCTTCAGTGTTGCGGGTGAAAATCCATGCCACATAAACAATGTTGTTCCTGGGAGTCCAGCAGATAGGGCAGGCTTGAAACAAATGGAGTTTATTGTCTTAATCAGTAAGTTCAGCAATGAATGATGTTGCACAAGTTTATCATATTTGATAGACTCGATAGATTTTAGATTGTGTTATTGGCTAAACTTAATCCTTATAAAAATTATCATAATATAGCAAAAAAATTTTTTTGCAACTTATTTTTTGTCTCACTAATTTTTTAAACTCTGAATTGAAATTGAATGATTTGATTTAGATGGGAAAAATGTCAAGCATTTGCCTCATGATGGCATCCTCAAGGAATTGAATCATTCAGGAAATGTACTCAAGCTTGGCTTATATGGAAACAGTCACAATTCTTTGTCAAGTCATGGCTTGTCAAAACCTCACATGCAAAATTACCAATCTCACTTAGATTACGGTTATGAAAATGGTTACAGAGGGACTCGGGAACCTTTTTATAACGCTCAATGGAAAGGACAGACTAATCAGAAAGTTGTTGCAAGGCTAAATGGAAAACAGTCATCGTTTGAGAGCCATAGAGTGATGAATCATGGTATGCAGGATGATGATAATTTTGACTTGAACAATAAGCATCCTTTGCATAAGCAAAGACCTGTTGAAGTGGGATTGGTCAAGAACAAGTTGAAATCTTATTGTAGAGACAAATATTTTGAAACTTCTGATAAAATGGCAAGAGTACGTACAGGGGTAATGCAGAGACCTTTGATGGAAAAGGTGAACAATGTTTCTGATCTTTTAAAAGACTCTCCTATTGTTAGGAATAAGCAAAAATCTGAGATAATTAAGCCTAAGTGTGACAAGGAAAATAAAGCATCAAAAAATGGGCATCAGAATAACACTCAAGGAGAGTTGCCCCTTAAAAAGGAAGAAGACAATACTTCCATGGATGGAGATGGTGCTTTGTGTGGTACTGGAAATGTTTCATGGTTCTTGGTCAATTACATCAGTTCAACTGATGTTCCAATTGATCTCTGGACAAAGTCACATGCAGATGCAGCCTCTGTAGCAGTGAAGCAGACCCATTCTTCAAAAGGAGGGGAACAAGTTGCTCTGATGTTTGCACAACACACAGGCATCAAGGTGATCAACAGATCTCAGCAAGTGATAGGATGTTATAGCATGGAAAGCATCAAATGGTGTGGAGAGCCATTATCCTCAGATGAAGGAAAATTGTTTGTCATTGTCATTGCTTCTGAAGCAAGGCCACATTGCACATGTCACATATTTCGAATCGATCTGTCTGTTATGCAGCACTCTCAGCACTTTCATCTGGCAAAAATTTTTGGAATTGATTGCAACATTAGCTCTGATCAGACATGTCAGGAGTTTCCAAAGACAGTTGATGAAGTGATTTGCTGCATTGCTCCGTGTATTGCACAGATAAAAGAAAACAGAAATTCAAAGCTTCATGTAGATGGCAATAAAGTTACTCAGGTTGGTAATGCAGGTTTGGGGAGAGAATTTCTCAAGCAGGAGAAAACCAAGTTCTTTAACTGTGAACCTACTGCTTCGACGACCCAAGGATGTCCAGACTTTGATGCAAATGGAGCACCTCATATTCCCATTAGAAAGTCCCTTTCCATATCTCAAACCTTTCCATCTAAGCCTTTCATTCCAACACCATCAAAAGTCAACACAGTCACAAGTGAATTTCAACCAATGCCAAATAGGGCAATATTTACATCTACTTCCTGTAAGCCCTTACATGATAAGAGCAAAGACAATATTGAGATGAAAGCTGATGAAGTTTCTCAAAATTCTGAATTGGCATGTCCAGTCCTGTTTAAATCTATTAAAAATGATTCCAATTTGTTGCAGAACAAGTCCATTTGCTCATCATTTGAAGGTTATCTTGACAACATTGAAAAATGTAACAAGAAAGATGGAAGGGCTGAAGAAAGTGAATTTCCCAAAAAACTGAGTTTTTCCTCTGAAGATGTTCACAAGATGAAAGAAGATAACGTCAGTAGAGTAGAGAAGTGGGCTTTGAATTTTGAGTTCCTCTTGAATGATGAAGCTGGAATTGCTACTTTTATGCAGTTCTTGAAGAATGAATATTGTTCAGAGAATTTGTTTTTCTGGATCAGATGCAAAAACTTCAAATTGATGTTTAATTCTTCGAATGTGAATGATAAATTTATTATGGATGCCTTGAACAAAATCTACTGCTTCCATATAAGCCAAAATGCCCCATACGAAGTAAACATTGACTGTAACACAAGGAGGATGATTGAAAGCAGAATTAATGGGGACCCTTCTTCTCTTTGTGATATTTTTGATACTGCCCAAAAGCATGTACGTTCGTTGTGTATTAATCAATGCTTCATGTAGTTTTTATATATTTATTATGTATGCAGATTCTATTATATTATATCATTTTATAAAATGTCTCAACAGATTCAACAGCTGATGAAGCAAGACAAATATATTCGCTTCAAGACTTCTGATCTCTATAAAAAAGCACTGAGTGATGAGCGAAATGGAAATCCATTTGAACATCCAGGCCTTGTTATCGACAACATTTTAGGAAAAGCAGAAACTATAAATGAAAAACCCAAGCAAGAGAAACGCAAGTCCTTGCTGAATTTCTGGAAAGGAAGGAAATCTTTTATTCAGCAGCTTAATGAAAATGTGATTCAGGCAGACCAACAAGATGAGAGATGTTCAGTGAAAAGTTCAGGCAGCCATAGACCACCATCTCTGAGTTCCACCAACTCAATCACTCTTAAGAAAGGAAAAAATGCGGAATGCTTTTGTAGGGCTGTTTTGCCAAATACTGGTGTCATTGCACGCATCCCAACATCTAATCGTGGTACGGTTGCCGAATGTCTTTCTAAGCTCGGATCCAACATTGACCCAGGCATACCTTTCATCCATCCTGTTGAAGAGAAAACGGAAAGATTGGTAGCTCTTTATGATCCTTCGAGTGTGCTCAATAACAAAGTAATTTCTTTCCAAAAACTTGGATTTCTAAGACTTGATTTGCCTGAAAGTAAGCCATTGCTCATTAGATATAAAATGGATTTATCCCTCTTGGATGTATTAGGACCAGTTTTGATATCTAAAGGCCTTGTTGATCAAGAATTGGTTGTGAAAATTATGGATGGTATTTTACCAAGAAAAGAATGGCATATTAGTTCTTCATTCTTTAACTGTAAAGTCATTGCTATTGAGAAGCAAGGAAATAGAATGCAATCCGATTTAGAAACATTGAGAATTAAAAGTGGTCTTGAAGCAAATCAATTGACACCCACAATTTCAGCTTTAAAAAATCTCTTTCAAGATGTTTTGCCTCAGGTATCAAAGAATATGCCATTTGCAACATTTTTCTGCTATATGGCTTACGATGAAAATGGAGCCTCAAATCTTAGTGGTGCGGAAGACTGGTTTAAAAGTCAGAAGAAATCATCAAAAGCCAAGTTGTTCAATTTTATCAAAAGGACTTCAACTGAAATGGGGATTGCACAGTCTAGAGCCCGTAAAGTTGAGGTTTTTGAGGAAAATGCAGAAGGTTTGGCAAATCTTCCACCCAATGTGTGTATGCCGACAATCAAAGTCAAGGAAGAAGAGAAACTTGTCAAATTGTTATCTGAATCACAAGCTCGAAGTTTAGAAGGACAGCGTGGCAAGTGTTCTGCTCAGTATTTGAAGCTCCCTGATTTCCTAAAAGAGGAGGAACCTTCAGAAGATGTTGAAATTTGTCCTGATCTTCTACCGAGCAGCAGCAAATTTGTCATGGGCCGGCGAGAAAATGTCGAACTACTGGAATGCAGGGATGCTTTTGATCTTATGGAAAATGACTGGAATGATCTGCTGAATGACGATGACAAAATCTCATTGTTTGGAAAACAGGGCATCATACCTACTGTTGAAGAGGCCGATTTTTTCTTTTCTGGTGGAGCATCCCCACCTCCTCTGACGATTATTGAGAGGGGGGCTCATTTGAGTGATCTGTCTGATTATGATGACCATTTAATATGAAATATTTTATAATTAATAATAACTAATTCATTTAATTGTTTGAATTCCAACTGACAACTGAAAGATTTTTTTGGGTTTATTGTGTCCATTGTTTAAATAATTAGTCTCTTACGTCAATTTGAAAGATGCGATGTGTTCAATAATGTATTTTAATTTGGTGTTCTTAAACAGGTTCTGTGAGGTAAATCAATTTTACTTCATAGAAAGTGGGGCCAATATAATTTTTTAGTTTCATATGTGTTCCCAATTTGTTGATGGATGTTGCCTGTTGCCATTCAACGTTTCAAATTTTAAACTGGCATAGATAGTTGTGATAGAGGTAAGCTAATTCATCTACTTCGATTTCGAACGGCCATCGCAGGTGGATAGATTTTGTAATAAGTGCGTTGACTGGCGTTCGTTCATGTATCGTTTTGGGAGACTACATGACCCTGATCCTTTCCGCTCAAATGGGCCTACTTTATTTTATTTTATTTTATGATACTTACATAATCATGTTTTGGTAACATAAAATATAAAACATTGGAATATCTGTAAGTGGATGAATTCCTCAATATTCCAATGTTTTATCGAGGAGGGTTATTAATGCGTCGACCAGGCTCGCCTTCGACTGCAAGACACGTCTCCTCTCTTTGCTGTCACGTCTCTGCTGGCTGCGCACCGACTGCGTGATCGCCACGCTGGTCTTCAAATCTTTCTTGGACCATGCAGCATCTTATCTTCGCCCGGAGCGAGCATCTCCAGCGTTGAAGCGGTCCACATCCAGAGGCTCCCTCTTCCGACCACTTTGCCAATCGCCTTACGCTTGACGGTAGGTCCATCAATGTCGCCGTTCCACGGATCTGAAACAGATTGGATGACTCCAACTATGACCCAGTCATCCCCAAACTAATCAGTGGCCCACCTTGGACTTGAGCCACTTAAAATAATCGAATTTTTCCTCTTCTTATTATTATTATTGTAATAATATTAACTTGTAATGCCAGGATACAAGCTGTTTTTGTTGAAATAAACTTCGAATATATATAATTCAAAGTCCAACTACAACAGACCATCTTTATTTACAGGAAGAAGAAGCGAAACAAAAGAGAGTGGAACAAAAGACCATTACTATAATAATTCTAACTATTTTAACAATACAAGTTTTTAAGCATAAAAACTCAACACCTTCTCATTTTGTTTAAATCTATCGAATTATTATTTAAATCACATTCTGTCATTCAGTATGTTCAGCCTCTCTTCATTTAAAGGTTTTGTCTGCAATTTGAAATTCTGATAGAGATTCTTTTTACACGCACATCGCCTTCAGTGAATTTTTCTCTGAGGAAAAAATGTCTTTTCTTGATGTGTTTGGTTCTTTTGTGATATTCTGGATTCTCAGCTAGTTTAACTGCATCTTTAATTGCTGGTTTGTTAGAATATCCAGTAATGTCCTCTAACAACCTTTTCAACCAAGTAGCTTCTCTAGTCGCTTCTAAAATTCTCTTCTCAATATGTTCGCATCAAATAATATAACAATAACATGACATTTCAGAAACTAAAATAAAAGTAATCGATGGAAAACTACCGTGGTGCTGCAATGAAGCTTCATAGAAAGGGTTTCCAGATTTGGCAGAAAAAATTCAAAGGGACGGAAAACTTACGAAAACGAAAAGTTTTTTTTTAGGCGCTATAAACAAAGTTCAGAGTCAAAATCAGCACATTAAGAATGGGTTCCAACTTATAACTTCGTATGACAATCTTTGAAAGAAGAAGCATATTTGGCAATTTTTCAGAAAATTTCTGGAAATGTAATGAGTTTGAAAATTGACATTTGCATTTGCTATAAAGTTCTAAACCTTTTGATTCGGATCTTCAGTGCTATCTCTCTTGCATGATAAAATACGTCGGAGTAACATGGGTCATGCATTTTATTGAATTCAAACTACATTATTTTATATCCTCCATATAAAACATGTCATTGTTATCATCTATATCTCGCCTAAGGAAAAGTATAGTTCTTCTGAAGTTGCCTGAGAAATGTAACAATGTGCTTAAAACTTTATCAATAATTCCGACTTGATTATTACCTCATCAATTTCTTCACCTTCCATCATCTTCAAAAGATCCTTTTTCAAATATTCGTGATGTCGTGAAAAGACTAAGAATGGACTGAATGAAGAGGAAGCCAATTTAAATTAAACAATAAACACGGTGAATAACGTTAAATTAACTAACCATGTCTCTAGTATTATTTTAGTCCAAAGCGGCGATTTAATTGCCTCCGATGACGTTAGACATTCTATGAAGTACTTCCTAATGAAATTCGTATTGTATCTAAATATCCACGACTCATATGATTCAGGAAATCTCTCGATCTAAAGTTAATATTTATTAATAACACATTTGAACTCGCAGTCATTGTTTGCGATTTAATTGTAATTTAGTTGATTTTGTTGTACAAATTTGGGAAGAAAAATATAAATGATAAATGGAATCCAGTCATACTGATCGACGAATGGTACCTGAAGGATGTCTGCACTTTTCAAAAAAGCGGTGTGCATAATATTTACCACTCGGGTAAATTTTATGAAGTCGTCATAGCGCAAATGCTTCTCAATAGTAAAATCTGGTTCATCGTCATCTTCCAACCTGAGTGAATCACTAAACTTCTCGTTCATATTTGAACAATTGGAAATCGATTGAATATCAACTGCATTGTTTTCTGGTAAGTATGGTTCAAAGCAAAAGTCCTGACATTTGTAAACTTTGGTCCACTGTTTTTTCACATAAGTATCACTCTAAAATACCAAATATTATCAACATCAAAATATGCAATGAAATTTGTTTAAAACAACTCACATGCATTAGAAAGGTTAAGTAATTTAGCGAAAAATATATAAAGTTGCGAATGGCAACAAAAAAATCAATTTCACTCGGAAGTTTATCTAGTTGTATATCATACTGAAAGGATTCTTTAGCCTGTAAGTGGATGAATTCCTCAATATTCCAATGTTTTATATTTTATGTTACCAAAACATGATTATGTAAGTATCATAAAATAAAATAAAATAAAGGTTCACTTTATGTTGTCATATTTTTCTACGATTTTCAAATTTGTTTCTAAAAATAATAATTTCATATGATTTATAAATTCGTTACCTCCATACATCCCTTAAAGAATGACTCTATGAGCTTGATTCTCTCATCTTTATCATTTGAAGACATAAAATAAGAGTAAAGTAAACCTATTACTGCAAACATGTCTGATGACATTTCCAAAATTTGGCAAATATATGATTCTGGATGAAGCTGTGAAAATGCATGAAATACAAAACATTAAATCTACACAAAACAAATTTTTTAGATTCATAAAAATATTTTAAATAATAAATGTATTGGTTTTAACATCAAATCGCTATGGCCTACTGTAAATGATTGTAAAACTAAACAACTCTGAACCTAAAACCTTAAATTATGCGTCTGACATTTATCGATCTGCGTCTGGAGATGTGACATGCAGAAACCAACTCACTGGCGCAGATTTATCGATTATTTTGGGATTCACATTCATAGAAGGCAATGAAGATATAACTATGATTATAACAGGATTGGGTACCAAAGACCCTATGATTTATCAATTGCCAGACGCATTTCAAACAATGGTTATAATTACCTTCCGAAATTCGTTATCCAAAGAGTTATACCAAGCGGGTATCATATGTGCAGTGATTATTTTAGCTGTTAAACATGAATCACGATTAATCTTTTGAAATATCCTTAACTCAAATATTTTAATGCAAATTCTTACATTGTTGAGTTAACCACAGCATAATCCTCTGCTTTTTGGGGCATTTGGGTCGAGGGATATTCTTCAGTTTAAACAACATTTCCTCAGTATTTACATGGACTGTTATTAAGCAACGTAGATAAATGTCAGTTATTTCTTATATTATTATATTAAATATGAATATATAGTAATCACTGTCATATATATAACGATCATCGGTGATCATATTTTTAAATTTCTCGATGACAACTCGTAACACTTTCAACGCGCAGCAAACTGCATCGATCTCTAATGTTTCAAATAACCGTGAGCAACTGTAGGAAAGAAAATTGTATGAAATATAAGAATATAATTTAAAATGTAGAAACTTATTAATTCATAATTTTCCTTACAACTTGATTACATCAAGTATTTCACTAGAGTCTTTACTTGTACATTGAATAATTAACCGGATTAATGACGAAGATATGGCGGGGTCGAAGTACTATAAAAATGAAATATAAATTAATTCAAATATATAAGTTGAAAATAAATAATATTACCTCATCACGTTTATAATAGGCTCTTCTAAAAAGGCAGAAAGCGTCACTGAGGAGATTTATCATGGCTTTGCTATTTTTGGTATCTGCTGACATAAATTTATGATTCACATTAAATATTAACTTTGTTGAATATAGTGAATTCACTAACTCAACAAATTTCCTGTAGGTTGGATTTCATTGTCGTCCTCTGGCATTATCAAATCATCAATTTCATAAAGTGTAGGATCGGAAATTCCAGGCAGGAGAGAACTGTGGCAATTAAATTAAATTACCATTTCAGGTTGCTTTTAATGTGATGACTTGGGTGACATTTTGGAATCAGTGCTTTTCCATAACTTAACCAATATGAGATGTTTTAACATAATCAATCCAAACGATTACAACATTAAATCAATCTACCATAAACGCTTGCGTATCTCAGCTAATTCTTTCGCATCAAAAATATCCTGAAGGATGCAATTTTCAATTGTAATTCAATGAAAATTTAAAATTATGAATTAATCTTCACGTCTAACCTCATTTGTATTGCGGTTCAAGCACCTATTAATGGCTATAGATACTGCCTCTATTTCTGAAGATATTACTATCTCAATGTAGATTCACATTAAATTTACGTGATAAATCGTAAGGATAAGCGATTGTATCAGTTACCATTTTCTTGTATTTCATTCTCGGACATTATGAACATTTTTTAGGCTAAAATGTGAAATTATTTTTATTTAATCGCCAATAAAAATTTTAACATTTAACTATTTTGTGAAATCTACTACCACGATACTAATGGCGATATTGATTTTGCGTGGCATTATATAACAAGAGCAAAGTTATATTGATTACATTAATTAAGTTATGTTGTCTCCGAACTTTTAAACAATCATACGAAAAGAAAGTTATTCATACAAAGCTGAAACTATCGTCCCTTTGAGTCCCTGATGATCGTTGCCGCTTTATGATTGGCTATTTTCGCCTCCTTCCTATTAGTCAATGAGACAAAATTTCAAAAACGTTTTTTAAACAAAATTTTACAAATCAAAGTAAATAAATGCAATGATTATTAACGGCTTTCTTGTCATTTTTTAGGAAACGATTTAGATAATTTGTACTTTGGCGGATCAATATAAATACAGTCTCAGATTTTAGCCTGGGAATGGCGGTGAATATTAGCTGCACTTTTTCGTTGTTTTACTCTAGAACCATTTCTTCATTTGAAAAATAATTTGCAAATTATGCGTTCAATATTTTACGCCTTGTAATAGTAACTAAAATAACTAATTGCTGAAATTGACATGAGTCACCATGTTTCTATGGAGCGTTGTTTTTTCTTTGTGATTTCACTCTTGGATATATGTAACGTGATACATGGTAAATCATATGTTAACGTAGTAATTACTGTGTCATGTATTTATTTTGAGTTTTAATTTGATCCATGATTTTTGATGCCTGAAATTAATTATTAAACTTGACGTATTTTTTAAACAAATGCGCTACAGATAGCTATTCTGTACAAAGACCGTTATACCTAATTTGGATTTGAAGAATAATGCTAGTAATCTAAATTTGCTGTAACAAAAAAGGTGTGTACCAAAGCGATCTGTATCTGCGGATGATTTAGCCCATTTGGATGTTGCCAATGCCACCCGAATTAGGAGGGAAAGGGGAGCGCAGCATCGAACAATATTGTAGTTAATCGGCGTGGGCAGGGGAAGGAAAAATTTAATCTTTAAATTTACAAACTTTCCCCTTCCTCAATAGAATGATATTTGTTATGTAATAGGATTAGAAATTGTTATTGATTTTTTTTAAATTTCAGCATCAGTGAATATAATGAATGTGTCAGAAGTAAACAAACTAGAATCAGTTGGGGATAAAGATACAATGATTGGACAATATCTTGTGAGAATAAGTGTTTTTTTCTAAGATTTCCTACTATAATATTACATATTCTATAATTATAACTTGAAGGCAATCATCTGATGTTTGCATATGATAATTGAGCATTTGAAGCTTATGATTTTTAACCCAAATCAAGAGACTAAAGGTTTAAATTAATGTATCTCAATTTGAAGATGATAAAAACTTTGTAAAATTTTACAAAAATATATCGATTGAGATGGCAATTAATGTTACTACCGCAATGTAAAGCATTGTTACTTTCAGAGATTATGTAAGTGACATTATGAGGTAATGCCATAAAATTTCAGAAACTTATTCAAGAGAATCAGAAACTGCAGGATTGCCATTCAATTATGCAGCTGATGCTGTCAGAACGATTGAAAAGAGATACCACAACAACTGGATATGGTGACAATGGCAATTCTCAGATTCAGCAAGGAAGTAAAGAATATATTGAGGAGTTGATTCAACAGTTTGCAGAAGATCTACGTGAGTCTGAGATTTAGATTTATTTTTCATGAAATAAAAAAAACACAAAAAATATTGTTAATAAAAAATTGAATGATTGATGACTATGCAGTCGAACAGTTGATGAAATAAATAATGAATTAATGCTGAAATAAAAAATTGACAATTTTTAGCTGCCTATGCTACAATGAAACACGAGGCTCGACTCGCTCAAGAACGCTTTCGCAAAATTTTATCCGCAAAACAAGAGGAATGCCAAAAAAGGAGAAGTCTCGTTTATGAGAAAAGGAACAGACTTCAAGAGCTAAAAAGGAATGCTGGATTGCATGTCATTCTGAACAATGGCATGAAACATGTATGCATCCTACTCTCACAACTGCATTTTTGAATTTTTGTTTATGTTGATACTAGAAATAGAATCATGAGTTGTTGCCATCAAGATTATTATTTTAGAAAGTTGAGTTATTAATTAACAACTATTATTAGATTATTTAGGAACTGTTTGAGATGTTAATTGTAACTGGACTGTACTGGAGATTGAAATATTTACCTTTTTCACAAATTGAAAATATTAACAAACAATTTAGGAGTTTCATAAACTTTTGACCAATGGAGAAGAGAAGGATGCAGAAATTGAATCCATTCGCCTGAGGAACATTCGACTAAGAATGGCAATAAAAAAATTAGAATTGAATCTGAGATTAAAGGTTATTATGGTTGCTATCGCTATTGCTAATAAATACCGATATGCTGGCTAACAAATTATTCACACTTTGAATAACGAAATTTTCCAATTTTTTCAGCCATTTCTTATTTACAAACTTTGGCTATAGTAAAACTTTTTGTAGGATAAAGTTGAGGGTGCCCTGAATATTTTGGATTTTGAACAACTGAAGTTGGAGAACCTCACAAATAATGAGAAAATTGAGGAAAGAAATGAGGTTTGACCATTTGTAAAAATTTCAGTAATTATTCTGATTTCATTGAGAACTAAATGTATTAAACACAAATATATTTCTATTAGTGAAGATAAAAGATATATTTCAGGAAGTTTTGAAGTTGAAGAGTAAAATCTCAATATGTGTTCAGATTTTGGCACATGGAAAAGAAAAATTACATTTTATGGAGAAAATGCTATATAGTAATAAAGAAAATCTTGCCAATTTGGAGAAAACACTGGCTCGAGTAAGTAACCAATCAAAACATTATTCAGAGAGCCTCAATTATTAACAAGTGCTATTTAGTCATGGTAAGCTGATTTTAGATGTTATCATACCTGACCCTATCCAATCAAAATGTTGGTTGCAAACAACTCACAATTTCAGAAACGGAACGAAATGTGCCGCATGAAACATGCCAGAGATTCTCTGAGGAAAAGCAATGACAGCCTTAAAGTTTCAGGAGGTATTTTGGACAATGAACTTCTCATGAGGGACTACGAGGAATGTGCAGATAACTGCGAGCAGATGAGAATCAGCATGGAAAAGCTCAAACAGACTTATTTGGCCATCAAGAAACAAATCATATAATAATGATGATAATAATAATAACAATAATCGTGGCTTTTTTTTTAACTCCCGACATTAATGTACATTTGTCAGTGAAATACCAGGATGGAAATAAGGAATTTTCTAGCTTTTAAGCAATTATTATTTATTATTATGTTTTTATGAGATGTTCTGAATCTGTGAGTATAATATCAGATAATTATAAATAACAAAATCATGATATAATGTAATATTAGATTTGTATAGTATCTCAAGTATATACATATATTTGTAATATGTATATTACAGTATTATACACTATATAAAATGCTGGTGTATAAGACTTTAACATATATATTATGGCCACCGTTATAGTTTATGATTATATATGATTACACAGAGATTGAAATAAAGGATACACAATGAATGATAGTTGTTTGCTTGCAATGCTATTGCATAATGTTACAAAAGACAATCACAGTTTTTTTTGGCTTGGTTCAACATTTATAAAGAATCAAACATAAATATTTCAATAAGGATGCATTTTCTTCTGTTTCATTCTCATGGTCAATGTCCAAGTTTATATAATGAAACTGACTCATTAGCTAGTGGCACATGAGAACCACTTTCATTAGATACCTGTTCTTTTAATTAATTATGGGTTGGTCCAAGCCTTCACCTGAGGAATCCTTTGGCCTCCTCTGCATTGTCCAAATGTAAGGCTTCTCTTGTCAAAGCGTCCATGAGTTCCTTATCCAAGGCCTTTCCAAGTTTTCTTGCCATCTGTCAAGTATTGCAAAGGATCAGCATTCTAGTTTTCATTTGATTGTGTTGAAGTTTTGGGATTAAATAGTGATTGAATTGTTGCCAATTTGAAAAAAAAAGGCTGAAATACAAACTTATATACTTTATAAAAATAATATAGAAATTGTAAGAGTGGATATGCAACTCGTCAATGTCCTAAATAATATAATCCTATTTACTGTTAAAAAACCAATATTAGTGTTTAATAGTTAACTTATCAAGACTAATGAAGACATACTTGAGTCATTTCTTGAATGCTGGAAACATTAACACAAACAGGTACTTCCTGGTTTGTAACTGTTACCATGCCATCCTTTGTTATTCCCAGAGTTATCCTGAGACAAAAGCAAAGGCAATGCTCTACTAAAATATTTTTGATATCAAAATGCCAATCACTGTGCAAAACTAATTGAAAAGAACGATTCATTTTAACAAATCATTTATGTCACAAAACGATGATACCATGTCAGTATTGAAAATGATTTTGTCCGATTCATTGTCAACGGAATTGATTCCGACCCGAATAAAATGCCAAACAGATGTTAACATGCCTGGTTGTTATGCAAGCTTCTTCCTCCGACGACGCATCGACAAGATAAAAGTCACCGATCTGTCGAGTTAAAAAAAGATGCAATCGACGCAGAGCCGGAACTAAATAATTCATAACGTCACATCTTGTGATGCGATCGCCTCGTTAATATTAATGAACTCCTACCACCTTGTTGACGGTGACGAGGCACGGGACGTCGGTCGTGTCTATGCGGAGGCAGTCGAAGGGGTCTTCAGACAACTCGAACTCCCCCTCGCCCGCTTCCCCTCTCATGATGACCAAGTTGGGGATGCTGAAAACACCGTGGTGTTAGAGGTGAGTCAATCTATAGTGATGCATATTAATAAATAAATAAATTTATTAATTGTTTGAGAAAATACTGTGACTATCAATGTTTGGTCCACCTGTATCTCATCATTACCTAGTGTCGTGCAAAGAGGCCTTTACAGCAATCGATGCTACATCACAAAGATTCCCCCCAACACCAAGAATCTAAAAATAAAAATGTAAACAATTCCTGTTTTAATTCATTCATGTACATTTATATGAACTCAAATAACTTAATCAAGGATATGATCATTACAGGAATCAGTTTGTAGTAAAAAAACAAACGAAACTGCAATTAACGTTTGAATTAATTCAAAAAAAAAGATTAAAATCATCGACCGTTATTGTGATGTCGTTATAGTCGTGTAATAATACAATGTAAAGGTCTCACCAGAACGTCAACATAGAGACACCAACATTTCTTTCCTGGAAGAATGCACAACTTCGTTAGATCGATGCAAGACTCATAAGCCGTCGTGAGGAGTGATGTGAGTTTCTCTTCGATAATTTCACCTCCCCGACCCTCAAAATCGGGACTGGCAATCGCCGAACTGAAATTCAGAACGTTCCATAAAATCATTTTCTATGCTGGACTTCTATTTACAACAAATATTGCAATTTTGGAACTTTGGCTATTATAAAAATTATAACATATTCCTCAAATAATCTGAAAGTGATATCAAGAATCACTTTATTTTTGATCAAATATTTATAAAAACAAATTATTGCTAATCATTGACAAAGTTGGAAAAGCATTTAAAAATATTTTTTGTAAATCTAAAAAAAAAAGAAGGAAATATTGCTCAGAAAGTCATAACCTACCAGAAAACAGAAAAGTTTAAGTATCCTTCGTCAGGCCTTTCTTGTTTTGTGTCGCTTACCTCAGCTTTGACACCAACCAATATGTCCGTGTTTCCCTAGAATTTGTCGGTGATAGATCATGAGGATGTTATCATTTATATCAAAATTCCAACATTCAAAAATTAAATTTTCCTAGAATGTTATGAGATTTAAAGTATGCATATGAAGTAAATTAGTTCATAAAAATGTGCTCTAGAGGCAAATTGCTTATCAAATTTGCTATTCATATCATCTTACCAATTTAAGCCTTGCAGACCCATGGCATGATGGAACTACATCAGTTTCCAATTCCATAAATCTGTACTCTTCGTTTCTCCTTCCATCAAGTCTCACATTTTTCTGGTATGCATTATACTTGGTTATTAAAGGAAGAACTTAACATGCATGCTTTAAGTTCTACACATAAAAACCGCTTAAATAAGGTAATATTTTCAATCAATAAATTTGGCCCGGTTCAAAAATGCTAAAGTTATCTTGAATTAAAGCAAAAAGCTTACTCTAATAAATTCCTCTCTATAAAACATAAAGCAATTAACTCTCAAAAAAGTGGCTTTACCTTGATAGAATTAATCACGTAAATTTTCTGCGATTCACTCAAAACCAATCCCGCCATCTCAACTAGTTACGAACACGTTCTTCTGTAATGAACCAAATAAACATGGGTTTTGACAACAATGATTTGAGAAATCTTTAACGTTTTGATCGAATAGTTCATCAAACAATATTATGAATATAAGTTATAAAAAAAATTTAACAAGATGTTTGAAATTTACATTAAAAAAAACAAATCAAAATTATTAAAGTTCAAGTATCAAATTAAGAATTGCATGTCCATCACGTGTCTTTATAGATACGCAACTTTTTGTTCTCTTAGCTTTAAAAAAAAAGAACTATTTTTATTTTAAATATTATTCATCCACGTCATTTTCAGTGGTCAAAATTAAGTCTTCTTCAAGGAGGTCTCAGTTATTTATGAATTTATTATTTATTCAAAGTTAATGATTGTTGTGATGATAATTCCACACCATGAAATAGCATCTAATATTGGTAATAAGACAGTCTTGTTATAAATAGCTAAGCAATATTTGATTTACCGCCTTTCCGTTGAGGTGACAGAAGGAACTCAAAATAGGTCATCAGACTACTGACCAAAATTAATTGCGTTTCTCGAAAGAGAGTTAAGAATGGGTAAATTATTCATTAGCACTGGATGCAGTGAAGGTGATGTGATGCACACGTTGCAAGGTTCAGGTAAAACCTTATTCTACCGAGTGGTGCGTGAAAAACCTTGCTTCGTTGCTCATAGCTTAGAGTTTAATCGTCGTTATTATTATCATCATCGTCGTCGTCGTCGTCAACATGAGTTAAATGGACGACATCCCCTAAGCATTATTTGCATTCGATAATATTTAGTGCAATAGCAAGATGAAACGTTTTAAGGATGCAAAGTCAATCATGGACGTTTGTAAATACGTAATTGGGTTGTATTTTTGTTCAATCATTTTGCTGGCGATAAACTGTCATGCCGAGAGATTGGGTGAGTTTAAATGGTTTTGAAAACCGTTTAGAAATCTCCTGCAAGCTCACTGCAAAATATGCACATCTGAGAAAAACCTGCAACTCTATTACATATATTATGAATGCTTGAGCATAATGTTTGAAGTTCGAGGGAATCTAGCTCTTGAAAGCTCTAAGTTATCAGATGAATTTGTTATATTTATTTAAAAGGATCATTTGCAATGATAATTGATCGTCATTAAATTTTCAAAGGGTTCAAAGTGATTTTGAGAGTAACGGGCACGAATTTATTTTGCGGTGGTGATAATGATGATGATGAGAAGAGAGAGAGAGAGGACGACAATGATAAATGTAACAAGACATTATTTAATAATCTTCTTTTTTTCTTATAGAGTACATTTATAATTTATCATGATATTATACAATCAGACGACATCGACGACATGTCACCGAACTAATATCCAGTTTCAGTTTCCATTCTCTCAACGTTTGATTGTTTGTCTCAGACTAATATAAGGCTGACTAAGAGCAACGAACTGAAAACAAAAAAGGGATGCTCTCTTCTTCATACCTTGTATTGTATGCGGGACACGTGAAAATAATTAAAATAATTATAATTATAATTTCAATAATTCACGTTTTACTTTAAAAAAATTCCCGACATCTTATCAATTTTTCGCGCGTCAGTAGAACAATAGTCAGTAGAACCTCCGCTATACCATACAATCTGGCTTACATTGTACACTAATCTTAAACCTAAATGAACTATGTGTTGTGCTTTACATGAAAACTGTCCAACATATTTGTTCCTAAATATTTTAATTATAATTTAATTACTCGCAAAACTAATTAAAATTAGATATTTTCAAAAATATTAAATGAAAACGGTGATTCTAAACAATTTTAATTGATTTTTTTGGTAACAATCTTTAAACAATTTTCCTGATTTCTAGAAATAAAATGTTTTATATTCGTCTAGAAAATGGAAATGATGACGACGACTATGACGACGGTGATGGTTATAAATGCTCATTGAATGTACATTTGTATTTCAAGACGCCGGCCTTTTTAGAACTAGTACATTACACTTATTTGTTAACACTTGAAGGAAATAATACGCCATGGCGCATTGCAGTATCGGATCTAGATTATTTAAGGGAGAGGATAAATTGGCCATAAATTGGACATTGGAACTTGGACTGGGTATTGGTGGGTAGAGTTATTTTATCCTAGCCTAGTGAAGTCATTTCAGCAAACCAATTCTTCAACTCTCTGATGAGCTTTTGGTTGCTTCTTATTATTAATTATGATTACTATTATTAATTAATTTATTATTAATAATTAATTAATTAATAATAATTAATATTGAAAGGCGGAAGTCCAATCCTCAAGAGGAAGCTAATAAAAAAATTACGTCCTGCAATGTCAAAGAGGCATTGAATAAAAGAAGGGAAGCTATAAAATATTTGTTGAAGTTCAATTGTACCAAACAAAATTTATAAATAGTTCTTTTTTCGTTTTAAATACATATCAATTTTTCAACGTGGAATGTTTGTCACTTTCCCATTTTAGTTAGAATGGCTTGGGCGTTGCTAAGATACGACAATAAAAATTCTGAGGAAGTAAAAAGTAATAGTAGCTAAATAAATAATAGTTAAGTAATAATAATAATTAAGTACAAAATCTATCTGCGTCGTTTGTCGTAACATTGGTTTTCTATAATTCACAGATTATTATAATATCATGGATGTCTTAATCTGACATCCATCCGCATCATCAAGCATAATAGTAATCTGTTCATTTTAATTGAAATTAATTCATTAAATTCGATTAAGTATAACTAATAAATTAATGACTAATAAGATAACTTGACTCAGATTCATCGGATAACAAGTTGTGAGAAATAAGTAAATCAATAATTCTTTATTGTTGAACGTGCTGCAGGTGCATGGTCACGTGGTCCTTTATAAAGTATGAGTAATAAAGGTAAAGTTCCTATGATTTTCCATGTTGTCATCACGTGGAGAATTAACAGCGACGATCTCAATTTGTCTTGTTAACGATAATTAATCAATAAACATCAGGCAATGTAATAATAATTAGCTAATAAACATCATGCAATATAACAATAAATACGTTTACGATGAACAAGTTTTAGTCATATTTACGACAACAGAACGACGTGGAAATTTTCATTTCAATACCTTGCATTTGGCTTAATGCGATATCGATTGCGATATCATGACCACATCACATTTGGCGTACATCCGTTGAAGATTAGGTCAATCTTGTGGACTCTGGTCTCCGTTTTAATAAGTCTTTATTTAACATACGTTGCGTATGAAGAGTGGCGATTAGATTAAAATAAAATAATTTAAAAAGGACAACTTATAAAAACAGAAAAAGTTTAGATCTGCACGGGATTAGTATCTCTAGAAAATATCATAAAATATAATAAATTTATGACATTGAAACTTGATTTTAATTTGATCCTAAATATAGAACTACAAAATTTTCAAATAGTATTTTCCAATCTATTTCACTTTTAAGATTTTGACATTATATTTGCAGGTCTTTTTCTTTCAAATGGGACATGTATTCTAGAGTTCTCAGGAAAGGAAAACGTTACCGTAATTTTTTGCCAGGTCAGATTTTGTGAATTTTTTTCCAACTGTGTTTGAAAATTCTATTTGAATCGAGTGTAATTTATTGATACTTATTACAATTTTTAAAGAAAATCTTAGACATTTTGAAAAGAAAAGCAGACAAATTTCCAATTAAAAACTCGCAATGTAAAGCTTGAAGCATTGGTGCAGAAATGTGATGATTTTGAATTAATTAATGACTGTTTAAATGCCATTTATTGGTTAGTCCCCGCAGGGTCTAATGATTGCTATTTAGCCTCTTATAGTAATAGTATGTTTCAGTTTCTTTGAAATCGATCATCTAGATGTGCAAAATCTATAAACAATAGTTATGTCGTTTTTTGTTGTGAAATTCCATTATTTATGATACATTTAAGAATTAAAAATCATATAAACTGAGTAACTAATATTAATTACAACGCAATCTCTACAGACAAATGGAAACTTAGTGGGTTTGGATGTTGATGGAGAGGCAGCTTTAATTTTTTGGTCCAACAATGACAGGACAAATAACCAGAATGGAATATTTTCAGCCAATCTGAATGGCACAAATGTGACAAAGATATTCACAGGTTTGATGTGAATTCAATTTCAAACGAATTTTTAGAACTTTTTGATTCAAGCCTTCCATGGCTTTTGCTTTTATGTCAAATTTCTACGTTTCTGCATTTAGTTTTTCTTTTATTTATGAATTTGTCATTTATTCAAGTATAAAATATTTCTTATCTATTAATTAACTCGGTTTTTCATTTGCTTTTATAATGTTTATCACATTAACTCCCAAAAATAGATAAACTTTATTTATTTATTAGTTAATTGTTGTGCCATTTAAATCAATGACATGAAACATACGAATCGACAGACACCCGAACGATCAACGGGTTGACTCTCGATCGTTTTGCTCGGTTTTTGTATTGGACGGATGAGGAATTTCAGTACTTGCAGTCTTCCAAGTATGACGGATCCTGCATGAGAATCATGGTTTTCCAAGATCTTCGGATGCCAAGAGGTCTGGTGGTCGACCATTTGCAAGGGTATGGCTTCAAGGAATAAAATTAAATGTTAAATAAATAGTAACGAAATGTCGTATGATTATTTTTTAAATCACTCATGGAAAAGATTCTTTATGATTTTATTGAATCTTATTTGCACTCTAACATCTAATACGACTTAAGTGCTGTTTCAGTCACAGAGTGAACACTAACTTTAAATTATAATTTGCATTATCATCCCACAGTTGCTTATATAATGTAAGAGCATTTTTTTCCTGGAAGGTGGTTATTTTGGAATGACCAAGAAAAGCATACTGTTGAGATGAGCATGCTGGATGGGTCAGAAAGGAAAGTCCTGGCTTCTAACATCACACAAGCCAACCAAATGGCCATTGATGTGCTTAATGAAACTGCCAGGTAACTCTAACTTTGATTTAGCAAATTAATAAATGGGTTTGTTTATTTAGAAAGCCTTGCTGGCTTTGTGATGCAGGGTGTACACCTATCATATAATTTTATTATATTATATCATATCATCTATCCATAAGTTTGAATATTCAATGTAGATTTGATTTGCAAACCACTTCTTCTTTTATGTTTGCTCTAGGAAGTTGTATTTTGTGGATGCTGCCAATCACTCACTGAAATCCATCCTGCTCCTCTCCTCCAACTCTTCTCCAGAACCCCTGGCACGATCTGCGGAGGTCGAATTGACGTTCGACCGGAGCTCGATTTCGGAGAACGAGACGATCTTCGGTTTGGCAGTGGAAGGAGAATTGCTTTACGTGGGCACGTGGATCAATTGCAGGCTGATTGAAGTTAACCTGACCAATAAAGTATCACACGTTGTCTCTGACAAATTGGGAACCAACAGGCTGTTTAGCCTGGCTATCTTGAAAGGTTCAATTACCTTTCAATCATTATTTAATTTTAATTAAATTAATTAAATTAGTTAATAATTCGTAGTAATTTCTTAAGCACCGGTTTTTTTTGTAAGGCTTTACATTCTTCGTGTCCGACTGGTCACAGTTCGGAATGAATGCTCGTAAAAGATTTAAATTTTTTAATTAAGTTATTGTTTCTCGCGATAAATTAAAATCACGAAGTAAGACTAAATTGATGGCTTCAATTAATTAATTCATTTAATTAATTAATTCATTTAATTAATTAATTCATTTAATTAATTAATTAATTAACCGTTAATGATTAGCGACTTTTATTAAGGTTCAAATAATGGTTTGTTCGTATACAATCGTATTACTTATTTGTTTTTTTGAGTTTATGAGTTTATTAAGGTATCAAAGCAACTAAAGGAACAAATAGCAAATTTAACATGTACAATATTAAACAAACAATTATGTACATAACACAATGAAACAAATGAACTTAAAATACAAAATAAACTCATAGGGTCAGTCTTAAGGAAGCTTGGATTTGGATCCAATTATTAATTGTAAACTTGTTATGAATTTAAAAAAACTACAGATGATGTGTCACTCATCCCAGTCAATGGTCCCTCCGATGCTTCCCCCAATGGCTCTTCTGTTAACCCAACACCCAAATCCTTATTGGACAATTCTTCATCCAGCAACTTCACAACCATTTCACCATTTCACAGCCGGACAACTGGTGATTCCAACTACTACAACAACGTAGATAGTAACGGCACAGCTAATAATGGGACAGATAGTAACAGCACAGCTAATGGTAACTCCATGTCAGATGGCAATTCAACAAATCACAATTCCATTCTTGATAATTCAACTTCTCACAACTCTCCAATCGATGATTCAACAGCTAATGACACTACGGCCAATAACTCCACTAGTGAATTCAATTCGACCAATCAGAACACAACGGCTGATAACAATGCGACCAATCACGACATCACGGCTGATAACAATTCAACCATTCACAACACCACAGCTGGCAATTCGACCAATAACCCTGCTCCCGGTGCAGACCTTTCCGGTCTGAACGCTTCCAATGCAGGAACCTGCAACTGGAGGCAAAGCACCTGCTCGCACATCTGCATTCCATTGGGTCCGAAGCTCGGACACAGGTGTGCCTGTCCCACTTACGGAGGATTGAGCGTGGAGGACGCAGGACGCAACTGCACAAGTGATCCACGGATTTCCGTTTGATTTCATCACGTTTACTTTGTAGAAAATTTTTACAAATGCCATTAATGTAACGTTTCGTATCGCTAGAGTTAATTGGTTCGCACATGTTAAAAGTTATTGTTATTGATGTTAATTATTGTTATTCTATTACGATTAATACAGCATTATTATTGATTTGATTTAGGCTAATGAAATGGTTATTTAATTATTTATTATACTAAAATTCACCAGCCCCTTCTGAAGTTCTGGTGTACGCAGATGTAAATTACAAGCACATCGGTTGGTTGGACGTGTCCAGGAAGAGATCGAAGCAGTCGCCCGATTTGCATCTCATCGCTCGCAGTCCTCGACCAATAGCAATTGCCTACGACCCCCTTGAGAAGGTTTACATTCTGAATAATTAATTTTATTATAATTTAATGAAGATTCTAAAGATTTGAATAAATTATGGATGCCTTCATCTGCATTCTCTTGTCAATGTCATGTCTATTACTGTTATTGTTATCCTGATTAAATTATATTTATTACATTTATTATTATTATTTATTTATTATTATTATTATTATTTTAGTTATTATTTTATTTATTATTACAATTTGTTATTTAGATGTTAAATTTTTGTTAAATTTTATTAATTGTTTGCTTTTGCAGTTGGTGTATTGGAGCGATCCTAAAGATGGATGCATTCACAAAAGACCCTTCAATGCTTCAAAATCTTCAGATATTTTCTTATCTGACAACATCAACATTGTTGATGGTTTGTTTGGAGTTATACTCTAATTTTTTCCAGGATTTGTGTATGACAAAGTTTGACAAAGTCTGCTATGCAAATATATACTGCTTATAATAATAATAATAATAATTCCAACTATATATTAATAATAATTATTATTATTATATTAATAATACAATGTTAACAATAATTATATATAATAATAATTATTATTATTATTGTTATTATTATTATTATTATTATTATTATTATTTATATAAATATCTGATATGTAAATAATTATTTATTTGCAATTAGAATCATGCTTGGAATAGTTATTTCACTCAGGCTTACGCAATATTTTGTTTCCCCAAACTGCTCCATGACGTTACAAACATCATTGTTTATAAAAGAACTTCTGAGTCAGTAATTTTAAAACTATTAATTAAGTAAGTAACATGAAGCAGTTTGTTGAATTACAATGTTTATTAATTAATTATTAATTATCATAAATTTATTAATTTATATTAATTATTAATTATTATAAATTTATTAATTTATAAACTATTAAGATTTTGCATAAAATAATTCATTAAATTCATTATTTACAAATTTCAAACACAGGTCTGGCAATTGATTATGTGAGGAGGAATCTCTATTTCTCGAACATGGATGAGTCGACCGTCAATGGTACTTTGTACACGAAGCATAATATAGAGATTGTGAGCTTGGATGACAGAAATGCAAGAGTCGTTTTGACCAGGAATGTGAAAAAACCGAGGGGACTCTGGATTGACTTTGGTGCCAAGTTAGCATTCAATTATAGAATATTTATTTTTTATTTTTAAATAATATGATGAAATTTCATTTGCTAAAGTTCAGTGTATTTGAATCAAAGATTAGTTTAGAGACGATTTTTCGACAAGTGTCCTACTATCCTGATAATATCTATGTTAATATTAAATGTTCTACTTGCTCAGACATCTTTATTACACTGACTGGGGTCAGCCATCCAAAGTTGTGAGGTCAAACCTCGAAGGGACCAATGCCACGACCATCCTGACCAATCAGAACAACTTCTTCCAGAATCCAAACTCAGTTGTGACTACGTTGAACAAAGTTTTTGTGGCTTCATCGACTGAAAATTTAAAAACCAAAGAATCCGTTCTCCCAATTGGCTCTTCGGGTCAAGGTCATCTGTGGTACATTGACAAGGACCGACTGAACAACAATTTGGTGCCCTACAATTGGTCTGATTTGGGCTTGCAGAATCAAAAGGTTTTTATTCAAATGAATTGATTTCTCATTCATTTTTTAATTCATTCCTACTCATTAAGTAGTACCTAATGTAATGAATTTTTTGAGATTTTTGAGACGATTTCTGGGTTTTATAAAAAGCAATACAAAGTCATGGAACAATTAATTCTATTCAAATGATGATATTTTTCTGCAGGATGTAATTTTTTTTTCAGTCGCCTTTTGGAATGACGACTTCTGCGTTTTCTTCTTCTTCCATCTTCATCAGTAGTTGGAGCGATGGATGTTTGTTGGAGTTCAACATCACCACTGAGGAGTACTTTTGCTTTGCAAACTCGAGTGGACTCGCAGGCCTTGCATTCGTCGATGCAAACGTGACGGTCGCAAAAGGTTGTTTGGAACTTTGAACTCTTCTTGAAGTGGTTTTACTAACTCGGGGTTAGGGTTGGGGTTAGGGTTAGGTTTTATTACTTAATTACTTAAGAATCGAAACAGTTAAGTTAGTTAGTAATAATCAATAGCAAATCAATTATGAATTTGTATTGGTAGCACAGAAATTATAAACTCTAAATTATGTATTTTCGAGAGTTTGTTTGTGCAAACAAATATAATAATTATTTATTTCAAATTCCGTCAAACAAAACTTCGATTCTCATGTTTCAAGTTATTCAGTGAAATAATAAAAGCCAGACATTGTTTCACCGATTGACAATCAAATGCATGCTGCAATCATGCATCACCTGTCAAGCATGTGATGCATGATTGCAGCATAATTGAAATTCACGGCTTGTTGATTTTGATGATGATGACTATTACGATGACAGCGGTGATGATGATGATTGCTTTCATTTTCAAATCCTTACATGACGAAAATATCAATCATAA
This sequence comes from Hirudinaria manillensis, assembly GCA_034509925.1. NCBI lineage: Eukaryota > Metazoa > Annelida > Clitellata > Hirudinida > Hirudinidae > Hirudinaria > Hirudinaria manillensis. Next base: position 4,128,185 of record CM067527.1, read on the forward strand.
AAATTTGTAATGTATTTCAATAAATTATTTGATATATATATCAAATATAGTACCTTATATATATATCAAATAATTTATTGAAATATATATATCAAATAATTTATTGAAATAATGGACAATAAAGCATGACAATTAATGTAATAATGTTATTAATACTTTGCTGAGAATCCAGAATAATATTAGTTCATCTCCCTCCCCAAATAACAGATGATGCTTGCAAGCTTCCATTCGACTGCAGTTTGAAGACAAACGGAGGAATGTGCCTACCATCTGGTGGCGCCACCATCAGATGTCGCTGTTCTTCTTACGGCGGTCGAGTCATGTCGTCCGACACTAACAACTGCACGGGTCGGTGCTTGCAGCGGTCGATTGTCGGGTCTTTGTCGTGGTTTCGGTTGTTGTTGTTGGTGTTGTTGATGATTGGCATTCATTCATTCATTCCCTTCATTGCCTTTATTGGACTTGAAGTCAGGGGATCGGATTATTATTATTATTATTATTATTATTATTATTATTATTATTATTATTATTACATGCAGTCATGAAGTCATTTGTTAAGTTAATTAATTGATTTGAGCGATTAGAATATTATACAAATTGTACAATTTATTGTATTGTTTTTTTTTAGGATATTGTTTTTGGGATAAAATGGAGCAAGTTAAAAATTGGCTAAATAAATGCAAATGAGTAATAAATGAGAAATCCATTGACCTAAAATTTATGAAAAAAGATATTTTTAAATTTTAGCTATGCCGTTAATATTTAACATTTAGTGGTTTAAGAGATACCGATGTCATTTGATGTTTTTATAAGAAATAAAGTCATTTAATTTTAAATGTTTTTTTTTAATGCATGGCAGTTCCCGAGAATTTCTTTCTGATTGCTGACATGATGTCGATAAAGATGTTGGGTTACAAGACGACAGACGAAAATTTGTACGAAGTGGTGACCGGTAACTTCTCGACCAGTTACAGCGCCCTCGCCTATGATCCGAAATCCGGCGCCGTTTTCTACAGCGATGTCAATCAGTAAGCTATGAACATCGATGTTCAGACCTTTTTCAATTTGTCTCGATTGTGCCTCGGCAGACGTCGTCGGTTTCTAACGAGATGCAGCTGAGTCGGATATGTGTTTCGTTTTTCCAGTAGTTTATTCAATTGTTATTTATTTATTTATTATTTTTTTTATACTGGTCAAATATTAATGAATCTTGACTTGAAATGATTGCAACACTCAGGAAGACGATCAGAAGGACGACTCTGAAAGAATCGCCAAACGACGGACCATTTTATGGCGGTCCGTTGATTGACGACATGCTGTTTTATGAGGGCTCCCTGTATTGGATTGACAATCAAGACAACGCTTCTATTGCAAGGCTAACCCTCAACAGCAATTCAACTGGCAATCCACCTCGTCATGAAGTTCTGCTCTCAAACCTTACGCAAAGACCAAAGTCTATGGCTATCCACGAAATCAAAGGGTAATCAAAGAGAACGATCTGTTAATTGTTAATTGTTCTGTTAATTGCTTTAGAAATTTCTGAATGTTTATTATTAATTTTAAAGTCTTGATTTCAAGAAAAGCATGTTTTTAACTTTGATTTTGACATCCTTGTTGACATCATTTCATTGTTTGTTGATATGCATGCCTTAGCAATACTTGTATGTATATTAATGTATATTACTGTATATTACATATGTGTATATATTAGCACTACATGTTTGTATATTAATGTATGTTACACATGTGTATGTATGCTTTAGCATTAAATCTGCAACTCAGGATCTCAGTCTTTTCAAATATTCTGTCCGTTAACCTGTGAGTGTTTGCCAAAGACCCGTGAATGTATTTTATTGTTTATTTATTCCAGAAAAAAAAAGTAAAAAAGTAATCTCTGTAACAAATTATTGAAATTAATTAATTTATTTATTTTCTAATCGCTTCAACTCCAGGCACCTGTACTTCACGTCGGACTTGTTGCCGTACGTGTGGAGATTCAAGTTGAAGGACGGCAACGGGCAGGTCGATAGGTTCGTTGCCGACGGACGCCTGTTCGAGTCCGGACCTTTGTTTATCGACCAAGAAGAGGAAGTCTTGTATCTCATGGACAAGCAGAACGGGAGTGTTATAAGCTGCAGACTCGACAGACTGAGTATGGACGGTGATGTTGTTGTTGACATCAATGCTGACACCCTCGTCGTCATCATCATCATCATCATATTATTATTATTATTATTATTATTATTATTATTATTATTATTATTATTATTATTATTATTATTATCATCATTATTATTATTTGTATAATTGCAATTTTTTAATTTCCCATGGAACTGGTTACTCATGTTTATTGCTTATCATAAACTTATCACATCAGTGATTCAGAAGTGTTTAGGTGACCAACAATTACTTAATTTACATGATTATTTATGACTCACCGAATCAGTGATTTCTAGACAAACGTTGTCCTTTGCAAAGTGGCATTGAAAAAAAACATTACGTAAACACGAAATTACTTTAATAACCAAGGAGAGTTTTAAGTGTTATAAATTAATACTTTATTAATTCACAATTAACAACATTGAATGTTTTTCTTTTTTTTTTCACTCCACTTAATTTCAGATCAAACCGGGGCCTTTAAAAGTGTAGCCAACCTCACTGGGGGCTTGTACTTTTACAGTTTTGTTGTTCGCAACAATTCAATTTACTATTCCAACTGGGCCGATCGATCGATCCAAGTCTTCGACGTCGTCGATAAAACAACCAGAACGGTGGCTGGCGATCTCACTCGCCCGACGAGATTTCTGCTTCAAAACTCGGCTCCAAAAGTGGCTCCAAGTAAAACTTATTTGCTTATTAATTCATTTAAAAAAAAAAAAGACAGGAGATCTTCTGATGGAATTACTAAGTTGTTCTGTTGACCATGTTTACTTGTGCTGACTATTCATAATCCTTTGGATGCATCGAGTGAGAGAGTGAATGCCAGATGAATTATGGAGACGCTGTCAAAGGAGATGATTTGCTTGTATGATTGATTGATAGATTGTATGTTAGAGAACCTGAAACCACTTTGAAAATACATAACTAATTAGTAAATCTTATTCATACAATTTCATTTTCTAGTCAAGCCAACTTTATTTTGGACTTTGGGGTTTACATCCACTTATTATTCATCACTTCATCACATCACAAATGAAACGTCGCTCCCTACTTCCTTGCTGCTCACATCCTCACAAAATGCAAGCCTCACATCATTCTCCAGTTCATCATCATCATCAACACCATCATCACCATCATCATCATCATCATCAAAGTCAATATGGACAACATCGCCCATGTACATAACCAATGGTAGCTCTATAACATTCAATGATAGTTATCCATTTTCATCGGAACATCAATTCCCATCTCTGAATTCTTTCACAAGTTTATTAACTGATTCCATCCATTTCAATGACAACTTCCCACTTACAAGTCATGATTTACATGGTAATTCAACCACTGAAAACCATACTTCCTGTTGCAGCAAAAGACAAACAGCAACAACAATTCACTTGAATTCAAAAACACTTCCATCCTTCACTTCAATGGACTTTAACATCTCATCAGATGCTAAAATCAGAACTTCTTCTGTAACTTCATCTTCTTTTTCTCTCTTGTCTTCTTCTTCTTCGTTCCTTCCATCATCCACAAACGGAGCGACGATGATGACGATTTCAGATGGAGTTCACTTTGAATCCAGTGGATCGTCAAGTGAATCGATGTTTCCTTCCTCTGGGAAAACAAATTCTGGATTTCTTTCATCCACAACTTTTCTCAGTCTCAGCCATCCATCGGAGTTTAAAACGTCCAACTCAAACATTCCTAATTCTGCATCATCTTCAGTGACAAGTTTGACAGAAGTTCAAAGCACTAACTCGCTGAAATCCTCTTCATATTTGTTGTCATCATCATCATCAATGGCATCATCATCATCATCATCTTCGCCAAAATTCTCTTCTGCAATTCACATGACCACCATCAGTTCCATTTATAAAACCAGCCTTCACTCCACAAAATCCACATCTCAACAGGAAACCTCGCCTCAACAATTTGCTGTTACCACTTTGGTGCCAGATTTAACTTCATCAACTCTTTTGAAGCTTACATCATCATCATCATTATTATCGTCTTCATTTTCAACACCGATATCATCTTCACTTTTGCCATCAAAATCAAAATTGTCTTCAACTTTATTTACATCACCATCACCACCACAAGCAGCATCATCATCATCGCCACCATTATCATCGTCGTCGTCATCATCATCAGCAACTCTGTCGTCGACGTCACTGCACCCATCAACTTCTGCAACAACATTTGCTGCTTCCACCTCTTCACCCAAAGGCAGAATGTCTTCTTCAGTCAGCAAGAAATTCTTGATGTCCGTCGCGAGTCCTTCCGAGTCAATGACGACGAGTCGCAACCTTCCTGACCAACCGTCACCGATCTTTCCGTCATCTCCTCGACTCGGAACCGGATTCACTTCTGAGCCGAGGAGAACGACTCCGATTTCCAATCCAATCACAACTAACCGAACATCCCTATTTTTAGAAAGCACGCCTGACCTTAGGTCCAAGGTCACGTTGTTACCAATCGAAACAACTTCTCCGGGCGATGGTACTTTGGATTACCACGAACGATCCTCGAATGGTCCCGATGTTGTCGGCTCTCTTTCGAGTCTCATGACAACAACAACAACAACATCAACAATGTCTGCTGCCAACACAACATTTGTTCACGTCATTGATGTAACCTCATTGAATATTCATGACCAGACTGTTGAGCTTTTTACCCAGCCATCTGAAACACCTTGTGCACTCTTTACCAAGTCAGATCAAAATGAAGATGACTTTAACTTATCATCATCATCATCATCTTCACCACCAACATCATCATCATCATCTTGGGATAGTCTGAATAAACGAACCGAAGCGACCTCAAATTCAATGGAAACTTCTGCATTTGAAAGTCAGTTATTGAATTATTTTCAAGTTTTAAAAATAAAAAAAAAACAAATTGAAAAAAAATATGTATACAAAAAAAATAATATACACCCTCAAAAATAATTTACACCCTCAACATCTTTCAATGAGTGACAAATGAAAACCAAAAAAAAATAGAAGAATAATTAATGTATTCAATTAGCAAACCATTAACTCCCGATGCTCCCGATGTAGTCTCCTGGCACATGGACACCTTCGGTGCTGTTGCATTTACAACAAGTTCACCGGGCTTCAGTCCAGTTCTTGGTCAGGAAAGAAAGACTATCATCTCTGATTGTTGATTGACCACCATCGTCATCGTCGTCATCGTCACATTGTCATCGTCATCATTCTCGTCTCACGGTCTTAGCACTCGAGATAGATTGCTTTGTTTACATTTCAATTGTCACTTCACTTATTTTAAAACCCTCACTTCCTTTGCATGGTCTGATTGAAGGTCGATGCCAACTTTTGATATTTTGTTTTCTTTTTTTAAGAATTTTCATTTTATTCAGATTTTGTGCTGCAAAATATCACAAAAGCCGCATTTCGATTTATTACTTCATCTTCACTTCATTTAAGCTTCCATTTTTGAAATACTGCATATTTACTAGAAAATTATGTAAATATTACTGACAATACTTCCAATGATTTAAGAATTCTTAAGATCAATATTGACTATAAAGAAGAAATGTTCTTAAGATCCAACAACAAAAAAAAAACCCATCACATTGAGAAATATTCCAAATAAAATTATTGTAAATGAAATTTTAAATACAATATCATTGAAAATACATCGAAAATTCACTTCAACTTTAGAAACATATCCTCCATATTTCATTGGCTGCCCTCAAAGCATCCACGTCTTCACCACGAGCGCCGCGGAAATCGTGTGGTGGAAAGCACCAGTCTTGGCAGGAACGTCAGAAAAGATGGAGGAGGAAAGCATCTCCATGAGCAATGCACCGGGCTCCTCGTTTTTCCTGGGATTCCACGTCGTCAGTTACTCTGCTTCCGATCGGGGACTCGTTGCCCAGTGTTCCTTTAATGTGTCCGTTTCCAAGATCGAAGGTTATATCAATGTTTAAAATTAAAATTTATATCAATATTTAAAATTAAAATTTATATTAATATTTAAAATTAAAATCATTCGTATTTAAGGATGGTTCTATTAGGTTATTTAAGTTATCAATTCACTAACAAATGAATCATTCACACTCTCAAATGATTTTTTTCATTTTGTTTTCATTTTTTCATTTGAAAGTTTATTGATCCACATTTTTAAACAATGTCTCGGGATTTGTTAATTACTCCAACAATCAACATTAACTTATCATTGTTTTAACTATAACAACGACGACTTTGACTTCCCATCCAGGATCATTATCATGCGACAAAAAGTATTCAGTGGTCCACGGTGATTTGTCTTGCACTGTAAACACGTCGACTCCCTCGTGCACAGTTGAATGCCACAAGAACTATGTTCCAATTTTCCAGGAAAAAACCACTTTTGAGTTCTGTGGTGCTGGAAGCAACAGGACCAACGTTTTCTTTTGTGCAGGTTTCCATGAACTTTGGGATGCTATAAATCATGATTTCTAATTATTCATTGAATAATCTTATGAAACTAAGAGTAATTATTTTTATATCCATATAATGCAAATTAATTAGCATTAAGGTTTTGGCCCAACATTTGCATTTAGTCAGTCTTTGGAGTTCCAGAACAGTATGTGGAGGCACTGCTTAGTTTGCCCTTGATCTTACCCTTAGAGGGCACACAAGGCAGGCTGAGTATAAGACACAACGTACAAATACATGATGCCATTGTCTTTATTTAAGCTACCTGGCATTTCAACCATCTACTTGAAGGGACATTTGAATTTTTTTAAAAATGATTTTAAATCAACAGAAACACTTCGAAGAGCAACAATGGTTCGATTGAGAATCGGATTTTCTGGTTCCTGTCCTAAGGATGGAAACCTCTTTGCCTTGAAGCTCTCCTTTGCCTTCTACTTGATGGGCCTGTGCAGTCCAGCCGATTCAATCTACCAAAGTTCTGATCTTTGCAACCAACAAAACTTTAGAAGCATTGAGTGCTCAGGTGCCGTCAGAGAGAAGAGGGATGGTCAGTCTCCTGATTTGAGATTTATTCAGGAGCTACTTTTAAATGAAACTGATAGGTTTGTTTTGTTTTGTTACCTTTGATATTTTTATTCATTTTTTAAATGTGTTTTTGAAGTTTACAAGTTTTAGAAGTAGATAAGTTAAGGATCTTTAAGTTTATGATAACTTTAAAATTCATGAGTCTCGTTACTTCATTATCAGTTATGATTAACATAAACATTTCGTCTGATTTCAAGATTTAAATTAAATAATTTCTTGAAAAATGGATGTTCAAAGTCATTAAACTTATAATAAACGTTTATATTAATAATAATATCTTCAAATATGACAATTGCAAACAAAACAAAAAAACAGCCTTCTAAAGAAGATTGAAAAACTTAACTCATCACTTAACAAGCTGAACGTTCAATACAACAACGAGACTTTCCAGGCAACAACAATAACTGCTAATGAGACCACAAATGCTTGTCCGAGTTACAGTTTTGAGGCCTCTAATGGAAATTGTGGTGAGACTCGTGGAAAGATATTCTGATTTCAAAATAAAATTCAAAAGCTTAATTTTTAAATTATTTTTGTAATTTTTAATTATTATTTTATATATCTATATATTTATATATATATATATACAATATATACAATAATAAGTTTAGAGAATACAATATATATATTTTATTCTCCAAACAATACAGATTTAATGTAAATATATAAAATATTTAAAAACTCATATATATATATATATATATATATATATATGTATATATATAGATATATATATAACTAATTACTTAACATGCATGTACTTAATTAATATACTTAATATGTTTTGATTAATTATTTGTTAGTATGTCCAACTTTCAGTTTAACTTTAGCTTAATGAATGTATCATAGGAGGCGCTCTGCTATCTATTATTTTCCTTGTTTCATGCAATCATTGTGATATGTTTGCATCACAAGTTATCTGTCCCTACGGAACTATGTTCAATTCTGAGAGCTCTACCTGTACGAAGTGTTTGGAAAATACCTATCAGTATCTGGACGGACAATCCATGTGCATTCGGTGCCCTGCCGGTCAAGTATCACCTCCCGGATCGTTCAGTAATCGCCAGTGTTAGTTCCTTTTACGTGTCTCAGCCACAAATTTAGAAATTTAAATATGGATCGGATTATTATTCTTGTTATTATTATTATTATTATTATTAATTGTTATCATTGTTTTTGTGGACATTATAATTATTATTTCTATGACATCTTATGTTATCTTAGTTTAGATGTAAAAAGGTTAAAATTCCAAAAGGTCTGATAGAAGAAGCCCAACAATTCAAAGAAGGTGGTCGCACAACATCCCTGATCGTGGGCGTCATAGTGAGCTTGATCCTGGGCATCATTGTAGTCATTGCTCTTGTATTGTTGGCCTGTTGGCACGCCAAGAAGAAGGAAGAAAGTTTGTTTGAGTCGGAAACGAGGAGGAGGATGGATGCCAAACGTTACGGTGATTACCAAGATGAAGGTGACGATCCCATTCCTCTTGGTGAGCTGTCTCTGATTGTTGGGTTATTTTTTTGGCTATTTGTTAATTAAAATTTAGATAAATTCTAAATAAATTAACTAAAAAATAAAATAAAATCGAGATGACGTAGAAATATTGACCGTTTTCGTTCAAAGTTGCCATTGGGTTACAGATCAAAATATAATCCATTATCTTATTTTATCTTTAATTAATTGCCAACTGTGGATTTTGTGGTGAGCAGATGGCAAGCCGGTCGAACGTTCTGCCGATTTAACCGATAGAAAAATTAAATGTAGAAGCACCTCAGACCACAATCACCAAACGCTTCACAACTACAATCATGAGCAGCATCTTAAGAGACTTAGAAATAACAGACTCACTGTCACAAGATATGGCAGCTTGCCAGGTTCAATATTAATAAATTCTTCCACAATTCCTACAACAAATACTAGAAAAATTAATACACATGATGGACATGCCATACAAGAAAGAAGTCACAAGGGAAGTACAAGCAGACTTCAAGACCAAACAAAAGGACTTTCAAATAATGTATTATTTCTTGGGACTCAAAGCCATAAAACTGGTCAAAGAGTTAGAAGTGATTGCAGCAACTCAGATGTTATCAGATCAAATAACTTTGATAGCACTTCAAGGTCAAGAGACCTTCAGATGATGGTGACAAGATTTGGTGGATATGATTCTTCAGTTCAGCTCGCGATTCGGAGATGAGAAATGCCAAAGTAACCAAAAAACTACATTTCCTCTAATAATTGTTTCACTTATCTTTATTCCCAACGATCACAATAAATTGTCAATTCAATCACAAACAATTGTTGCTTTGCACTCACAAATATATAACGCTTTAGAGCTAATCACAAATTCTCAAAAGCAATTTCATTTGAAGCTTCACCTGAAGGCAGTGATGATGATGATGATGATCCATCATATCTTTACAAATGTTTCCAAGTAAACCTTACTTCCACTTTATACAGCCACTCACAGAACATCTGAAGGACGTGCCAGAAGAGGGCAAAGCAACTCTGGCTTTGAAGCAACAGCCTCCGTGTGACTGTCACATCTCAATCAAGACCTGCTAGAAGACTTAAACTTACTTTCATGCGACATCTGCCTCTGAAATGATCTTCATTTTGCTTCCATCCGATTGTTTAATCTTGTAATTACTTAATTGTTCTATTAATTTAATCGTTTAATTAATTGGCACCTTGTCCTGTATCTGGATCTACTTCCCATTGTGATTTAAATACTCCTGCAGCATTCCAAAAAGGATTCACCTTGGAATGGTTTCATCACTTTCCTTTGGTTATTTTGAGATCATTATCATGAGATCATTATTTCTGCAATGGGACTTTTTAGTGCTGTGATGGATGCAGCAAAAATATTGAACTGCGTTAAGAATGCACAACATTTTGTATGATTTGTAATAATTGTTTGTAAAGTTCTGGATGAGGATCAGATTAAAATTTTTTGTATGGAAATACTCTCAGAATTTTCACTTAATTTAAACTAAATAATGGAACCATTAATTTAAATTTAACTTTAGGCCCAAGTAATACTAAGGATATTAGAAGTTAAAACTAAATGATAAAGTTATTGCAAGTACAACAGGCCTTCTCAACCAACTGCATGTAATCACCGTGTACATAATTAAAGCTGTACAATGCCTAATTTTATTTCCACCCCTATGAAACTAGGTAACTAGATGAGGCTTATACATCTTTAAAGCGGATCAATGTATTTAACTGAGCAAATCAACCAAATGTTTGAAAGAGGTTAGAATTAGCCCAATTCAATATTGCCAATAACGTGTAAAATATCCTTGAGGTGATGAATCTCTAACTGAAAAAATTTGTAAGTTTCACTTGGGCTTCATCGATGCTCTTGTCCGGCCCGACAACTTGGAATTCCAAACTTTCTGCTCCTAAAGTAAAACGGTTTAACGTTTATTTATTGTTTGCTCATGAATAGTTAAAGTTAGGTCTGCAAGGCAGTGGTAGCAGAATGTTTTACAAATATAAATTAATAGCAAAAAGAAGCATTCACTTCTCCAAAGACTTGGTTTGGTGGAGACCAGCATCCCTAAATTATTCTTAAAGTCCTGCCAAGCAAGTTTTCATTTTCATCAGTAAATGTTCGAAACTTAAATTGAAAGAAAAAGTCTAATTGTTTCATTATTATGAATTCTAGTCCAAGGTGATTTCTGATGGCTCACATTATTCAAGTTTGCTTACTTTTGACTTGTCACGAGTTTGACTTATAATAACAAAAAAATTAATAAAAGGTAGAATTTAAGATTAAAGCAATTGTGTTTTATTTTCAATTTATAGTTTATTTCAAGTAGTTTCTAATTCTCAATGTCTGTTTCGGAAGTAAGTTTGGTAAACTTAGAGGTGTTAGGAATAAAACATTACTTTAGATTTTAAAAGGCATCAGAATGTCTTTGGAACATTTGATTCTGATCATTTGCTTCCATTAATGAGGAAGAATCATGAGGAATGCATAAAGCTTCTTAATTTAAATAATTTTAATTCCTTCATTGGGACCAATAAAGTGATTTGTAAAGATTTGCATAACAATACTTTGCTTTTAAAGCTCTGAAGATTTGCTTCTTTATGCCAGATGGGAAGAATATATTTAATATCTATGTATCAGAAGAAAATCCCAACAAAACTTAACTTAATTATTCTTACTCCTTGACCAATGAATGTGCAGAACATTTGACCCTATGGTACCCTCCATAATGAAACAGGGGATGTTTCCAACAATCTACACATTCAAAGCACTTCACAAAGGCTATCTATTACATAAGGACAAATCAGCAGCCCTTTAAATGGGAAGTAACTCCCCTTGGACCTGCTACTTGAAAATGGTTTGCTTTAACAAGTCACATTTTCTTAGATTTAGATACTTTTGTATTTACAAATAAATGAAAAAAATTTGGCCAAATAGGGGATGTTTTCTTCATAAGTAACGCAAGTGATTTAAAAAGCATTGAGCACAAGGCAATTGTAATTCTGCCAGCTAAGTATTAACAAGTTTGTTCCCAAAATATTTCATTTTCTGCTGAACTACAAAACTAAAATATGGTGCAATTATTATAAAACTGTTATTATAAACCTATCACTATACAACATTATTATTATTTGAATTTGAATTTATTGGACACAATTGAAGGGCCCATTGGGCCACTAATACAATTGCAAGCGGGACAGAAAACATCGACCGGCGTGTACACAGGGGCAGCATTAAGTGTAATTTACAGATTAAGTGTAATTTAAATAGCTATTAAAATCCAGGTCTTGTATTATTGAGTTGAAGCGGGAGACCGTGGTTGATTCAACAACATCACCTGGCAATGCGTTCCACGGCTTTACGATTCTATTGCAAAAGGAGAATTTAACAGTGTCTATAGAATAATTACTTTGTTTGAGTTTAAGACAATGGCCTCTTGTTCCTGTATAGTTTTGTGGGATAAAAGAGTGTATTAGAGAGGTGTTCGTAAAGCCATGTAATATTTTGAATACGAGTGTTAAATCAGCCAGAAGTCGCCGCCTTTCCAAGGTTGGAAGCTTGAGCATCCTTAGTCTCTCCATATATGGATATGATGCCACGTATGGAATTGATTTGGTGAACCGCCTTTGTACATTTTCTATTTTGTCGATTAAATATTTGTGATGTGGATTCCAGACTGGGGAGGCATATTCGAGTATCGGTCTAACATATGTACAGAAGGCGAGCTTTAAAATGTCCCGATCTTTGGAAGAGAAAGAGGTTCGGATCATCCAAGAGATTGTTGCGGCTCTTTTGGTGATGGCTTCAATGTGTGAGTCAAACTTCAGGTAAGGATCCATTGTAACTCCCAGATCTCTAATCCTGTCGACATGCTGTAGGACGCGCCCGTCGATGCGGTATTCATGGAATTCTCCTGCCTGTTTACGTCCTGTTACGGAGAAAACTTGACATTTGTCAGGCGCAAGTTGTAGTTGCCATTTGTCACTCCACCGGGTCACTTTGTCAAGAGCAGATTGTAGTTGAGTTTGAGAGAATCCGTTCGTACTGTACAGTTTGACATCGTCAGCAAAAAGCTTGCAAACAACATTCGAAGTCTCGAGCAGGCCAGGCAGGTCATTTATGTAAAGTAAAAACAGAGTTGGTCCAAGTACACTACCCTGGGGCACACCGCTGGTAACAGAAGTCTCCTCCGATAGAGAGCCGTTAACTTTAACCTTTTGAGTCCGCGAATCCAAAAAATTGCCAAGCCATCCTTTAATGCTGTCTCCAAGACCATAAGCTGAAATTTTACTGATGAGTTTGGAATGTGAGACGGAATCAAAAGCCTTTCGAAAGTCGAGGTATATTATATCAGTGGTATGCTTTGCTTGGAGTTCCTCTGACCATTGCTGGGTGCATTCGAGTATATTTGTAATTGTGGATCGGGCCTGAACAAAACCATGTTGACTGGCATCTATCAACCTGAGCCGGGTCAGATGTTGCATGATTGCATTGTTTATTACTCTGCAACTTGTTGAGGTTATGGAGATTGGCCTGTAGTTTTCCGGTATCGTGGTGAGTCCTTTTTTATGGATGGGTGTGACTAAAGCTATTTTCCATTCCTGGGGCAATTTTTTGTCCTTAAAAGATGTATCAAATATGTGAGACAACGGTACAGTGAGCGATGACGCACACCTTTTTAGGAACATATTGGGAATGCCATCCGGTCCGGCCGAAGATGAGGAGTCCAGCGTGCGAAGAGTTTTGTGTATGATCTCTGGAGAGAAATCGATGCTGTTTAATATGATGTTGGAACAAGGAGGAACACAGGGGGTTATGCCGTCATCAGTCATAAAGACTGATGTAAAATAATCATTGAAGGCATTTGCAATCTGCAAGGGATCTCTCGTCAAGACACCATCATGGAGGGCAATCTCAGATATATTGTTTCGTGCATGTAACTTTCTACCCACATAGTTATACAATCTGCCAATGTTTCTACTATGAAGCAGTTCTAGTTCAAAAGCTGCGTAGTATTTCTTAATGGCTTTGCTACATGCTTTGGCAATGCTGTTGTAACTTGCTTTGTCCTCATTGTTGTTACCTTGTTTCCAAATCCTCCAAAGTCTCAATTTTGACTGCAGAAGCTGGTTAATATGTAGGGGATATTTTTTCCATCCATATTTGAATACTGTAGTTGAGAATTTTGGGACATATAGTTCAAAAGCAACTCCCACCTGGTATCTAAACTCTTGCCAGCATTCATCCACACTGGGACAGAACTGGAAAAGCAAATTCCAGTTTATCCCCTGTAAATATTCATTGAGCATGAGATAATTGGCTTTCTTGAAGTTGTGTGTTGTGGATGGTACTACTGATTTACAAAACCAGCCCAGTGGGACATTTGGTCTAAAGCTGATGACATTATGATCACTGTTTGAAATTGGACATAGTGTTTCTATTCTGGTGACAAACTGAGGGTCATTTGAAATCACTAAATCAAGCAAATTTTCGTGTCTTGTTGGAGTAGTAACAAATTGGTGAAGTCCAAAGTCATCAAGAAATCTCAGAAACATATTGTAAATGCTATTATTTGGAGCACTATTTTGAGACCAGTTCATAGACGGCAAATTGAAGTCTCCCAGGATACAGACTGTATGTTTAACAGAGCAAAGGTGACGTAAGCAATCAATACTTTCAACTGCATAATTCTCGGCACTAATGTCTAAGCCTCCGCTGCGGTAGTATGCAATCACTCGCCAGGTAACACAGCCCCATAAAATGTCGATGCAAACCAATTCGATGTGTTTAAATCTGGTGGGAACATCAACTGAGCGATAGTGGAGACAGTCCCTCATCAACAGCATCACTCCTCCTCCTCTGGTTCCTCTGTCCCATCTAACCGACATGTACCCAGGAGGGCAAAACAAGGAGCTAGGAATATCTATATTAAGCCAGGTCTCTGTACAACAAAAAACATCAGGATCTTCAGATAATAGAAACATAAATAGCTCTGTAAACTTATTTTTGCAGCTTCGAATATTTGTCAACATCCATTTACATGTTCTAGCATTATTTCTAGATACAGAGCTCTTTGACATTAAGCTTCTTGAGCTGGACACTCTTACAAATTTTGTTTTTTGTAGGTCACAACATGGAAATCACCAGGGTGTCCTCTCACTCTGAACACCCATTTGCTCACATCATCTTTTAGTCCAATGTCTTTCTTTTTCTCATCAAGGAGCTTTTTGCAAACTTCTCTATCCTCTTTGGTCAAGTCATGGTTTAGAATCACCTTCCTGTAAGCTTCACTATTCCTCAATTTATAACTGTTTTCTAAGACCAGGTTTTTGATGCTTTGACTCTCAAACTTTACAAGAATTGGTCTTGGTCTTTGTGTTTCATCTCCTCTTTTACCCATTCTGAAAACATCAATTATGTCTTTGTCCAAATCTCTGTCTGTGATTTCTTTCAGAATTCTCAGGATTGTATCCTTGTCCTGTGACTTTGATTCATTTTCAGTTAAATTATATGCCACCACATTATTCTTTCTATTTAGTCTGTCAGAGTTTATCTCAAATGTGTTCTTTGTGGCTACAACAGATTTTTGAACCGCTCCAACGTCAGTGACCAGCAGATTTACCTGGTCTTTGAACAGGCTAGACCATTCCTTTGTGGTCTGCTGGTGTTCATTCAATTTCTTGAGGGAGTCCTTTGTCAAACCATCTATCTTTGATATTAGCACACTAGTAGTCTGTTGTTGTTCTTCCCATTTTTTGTTTGAATTCTTTACCATATCGTCAATCTTGGACTTTAACTCACGAGTCTCCCCCTTCTGTTCTTCTAAAGCCACCATAATGTCCTCGTTCCTTTTCAGAATGGTCTTTAATTCCTGAATTTGCCTACTCATTTCTGTCAACTCTTGTTTGTCCAACAAACCCAATGATTTCAAACTTTCTTCATTTTCCTTACAACAACATTCACATAGCTTTAATCCGAAAAACTCCGCAGTTGGGTTTCGCTCCGACTTGCCCTTCGATCCGGGCATGCTTATTCAATTAAAAGAAAGGAATTAGAATCCCCTAAATTAACAAACTGTTGTCCGAAATCAGAAAAAATGGGTAATTTCGATGAAAAACGTAATTGAAATGCGCAACGATGTGTACACGTGAACGTAAACAACGTTATTATGAAATACTCCAAAAACTAACTTCTCTTTCTTGAGTGACCAATTCAATATTTTCAAATCGTTTTGAGAAAATTTCACAGATTTCAAAGAACAAGTTCAGATTTCCAAAGCCAGATAAAGTGACTGCCATTGATTTAATATTCTCGTCTTCAGCTTTTACCAGAACATAATTGAGAAATGTTTTCATCTTGATGTTCTGATATTTTTAACTAAGTCTTATTAACATGTTTTTGTAAACTTTGGAACATTATTTAAATAACCAAATCATTTAATAAATAAAATTAATTTAATCCAATAAAAGTAATTGGATCAAATGATGCTTGCATGTAATGCCTTATAACAACCTTAGGCAATTCTCCATCATTCAAAGTGGCATGAGAAAGTGTCACGTCACAATTAAAGTCATTCTTTGACACTGCTCCTCTTAAGAATCCAGTTGCAAAACATAAATACTTGTTTAGCTTGTTGTGCTTTATGGAGATGTTAATTCTTTCTGGATGAAAACTGGAGTTAAAAGTCATGTACAGATGAAAGTGTTATAGGAAATGTATGTGTTACATGTTTGTTAACTTACTAGACAAAGGAGATAACAGCTTGATCGGGCCTAACACAATCTGCAGCGGTTACAATCATACCATTTATCATCGCTCTTTCTTCATAACTTCCTTGATTATCTGCACCTGGAAAGCACTCTTGCTTGTAATATTATAATATAATTAATATTATTAAATCATTAACATATTAGTTTGTGGATATGATGCAATTAAATATAAATATAAACAAAATTCCAGAAATTATAAAAAAAATAATGAATAGAAATACAATCAATAGCGTATTATAATCATTTCAGAGAATTCAGTTCCAAAATAAAAGTACCTAGGACGTTAGAAGAGTGAATGTGGACTCGGTCTTCATTCATCACGCCACTGATGTAAGTATTCAACGTTGGTCTGGATATAGATCTCTCAAGTCTAAAAGTCTTGACTTTTACAGAATTTACCAAATCATTAAATTCTTTTAATGCTTTATTAAAATAATCTTGATCTCCAAAATAACTCAACATCCATTTGGTTACATTTGGATCAGTAGTGTCTTTAGCACGTTCCAACTCACTATAGTTCTTGAAAATTATTTCTATTTTACTATATAATTCTTTCTCTATATACTCCATGACTCTTGTTGCAACTTCAACATTAGATCCGTGGAAGTACTTATCCATTGTTTCTGAAAACAATTTGAAAGCCTCCACTTTTGATGAATTATGAAACATTAGGGCAAGGCATTCATTAGCAATCTCTGGCAAATGATCGTTACATTTCTCCACAACTAGAAACTTAAGAGATTTATTTATTTTTTCCAACATTTTAGACGATAAAGATGTCATATTGGGCATCTTTTGGACATCAATGTGTACCTTTGCAGTCTTTAGCAGCCATTGAAATATTTGAATCTTAAAAAGCAAAAAGATATAATTGATTATTTAGCCTGCAATAAATTATCAGAATTATTTAGAAGACTAAAGATACTTTATAACTGTTGATGATTTCTTGCGATCCAACAAGTTCAATGTGATATTCAATGATTTTGCAAGTTGCACTCTGACTTTTATTTTCCAATGATTCCAAAACATTATACTTTTTCAACAAATTGAGCTTTCCTAAAGGGATTTCAAGCTTCTCGCTCAAATTGGCCCCAGTACTTTGTACTCTTCTGGCATTGTTTTTAATATCTTGTGAAGGTTCATCTTCTCGAAAATCATATACTGTGGAGACTTCAAATAATAAAATAATCACAGTAATTTACAATTTTTGGCCTTGAGAAATATAAAGAAAAAAATATGTCTAAAAATGACAAACTCATAAATATGTCACTAGTGCCATTCAAAGATTATTCGCTAAATAACCCAATGGGAATTCTATTAAATGGCAAATTTAAAAAAAATACCCGAGCTTGTAATGCTCCCTTTATCATCAGCTGGAGCTGAAATACCCCCTAAAGAAGGTTATTGATCAAATAGGTATCAATGTGGTTGCATATTCAAGATTAAAGAAAAACTGTTCAACTGTGTAAGAACTTTGTCAGTATGAACATCTCAAAGGCTTGAATATCAATAAATAGGATTCATTGACAAAAATTAGATGATATCACAAATAAAGTAACAAATATTTCATAGGTGTGAGCACAAAAAACAGTGAATTATTTAGTATTATAACATACCTATGCTGATTTCTAATAAGTTCAACTAATAAGTTAGAAGTTGATAACAAATTCTAATTCATAAAAGTTGTTCACCTTGATTCACAGTGGATTCCTGATTTTCCTGATTATTTGAGACCTTTGAAAAATTAATAGTACTAGTACCAACACGTACATTTTTTCTGTTGCAAAGTGAGTTTGCACCTGCAATTATAAGCAGTTGTTTTTCTGCGACTATTGTACTCTTTAAAATTATAAATCACCCACAATTGACGTTTTCTGTTATTATCAAAAAAGATTCTGGGCTGACTTCCGTCTGTTTAAAATCGCCAAGGTTTTTATCTAACCAAACAAGAAAATCAGCCCTGGATTCTATTTGTATCCCTTTTGCTACAATAGTTATAAGGGACATCGCTCGTCTTGAAATAAACTTACATCCTCTTTTTGGAAAAACCCACACAAAATTCCGGGTAGAGGAATGAGGTTAAATACTTCGAATTTTAAAAAATTACATTAATTTCAATACTCATTTTTACAATAATAATTAGTAATAATATTGACAAACATATATAATAGCAAATCCCCAACGGAGCTCTTTTTAATACTGCACTGGCTATGGTTCCGTCTAAAATTTGCATAATGGGAGTAGCCACCCTATAGAATTTGCTTATATTTAAGTTTTTTTAATTTGAAATTTAAATAAATATAGTTTGTGTCTTATGGTTGCTAATTAAATTTTCATGATAAAAACGTAAAAACATTAGTATGCATAATAGATGAGGAGCTGTGTTTTGTCAGTCTCTGCTAGAAAGTTAAAGGGATGGCTGGGGCTGATAGTACTATTTTTATTTATTTATTTCAAAAGTATCCATCCCTTTTCAACAAAGGATGAAGAAACACGTACCTTTTGGTCTTGACGGCCCATTTTCAACGGCTTCACTGGTCTCCGGTGACACCATTACATCATGGTTATCGTCCCGATTGCTGGCTGACGCACCCATTTTATTTATTTACTTACAAACAAACTATTCATCCATTTAAAAAAAAAGTATGGAGAAGCTCACTTTTTCAACAATTGTGACAAAATACAGCTCTTCCACCTATTGCGGCTCCTTCCATTATGCAAATTCTAGACGGAACCTTAGCTGACACTTGCCATTAACTAGACGCCATCTCCCCAGCTTCTTCATTCCATACCTTGAATTACTACGATATCTTTAAAGTGTCACACTTGAGACCCGACATTTTTTTCGAATAAAAAAGATCCTCCAATGAAAGTGAAGCCCTGTGGCTTAATTCTAAACACAAGGATGTCCTGTAATAAGCATTTCTTCATCAACCGAATTATCAAACCCTGGAACTCTCTACTGTTTGACATCATGAACTCAACATTTTTTCGCTTTAAGTCGTCTTCAAAACTGGCTCTCAATTAAGTGAACTTAATTGATTCTGTTTCACTCTATTTTCACTATTTTCTGTTGACAAACCTTATACAAAATTTCGTAAATGGTCATCGGATGACCCTTCATTTTGCTGCCGAGTCGTCTACTTGTGAGTTATGTCTAAAATATAGCGGCGGGTGAATTTTTATGGATAAATGTTTGTTTAAAATATTTTGTAATATAATATTTAAAAGCGTACTGTCAAAAGTTGCAATTATATATTATATTAAGTCCAGTAACGCTTTTTAGATATTTTAAGCCGAATTAACTTTTGGTTCGTCAGAACTCACGTTGATTTTCTTTCGCATGTATTTAGGAGGCAGAGTGCTGGCAAAAACTCGTACAGATGGTATCTAGAAAGTTGATAGGTACTCTAACCGTTGGAGGAAGTTTAGTTTTTTACAATTTTCAAAACAAAAAATTTCCACAGTTTCAAAAGCCCGAGATTAATGATGTAATATCCCAAGAACCTTACTCTGTGCAAGTGTGTTTATTTTCTGATTTGTTTTTTATTATACTGTAGACGAGTGTAGACTATAATGTGACAAAACGTTTAACAAGCAATTTATAAATCTATTCATCAACATCCTGTTGTTCTAAGAGTTTTCTTAGTCAATTCTTTTGGAGAGTAGAGGCTTACTGATGCTTTAACAATTAATTTTTTCAATAATTTTCAGATATTTCTACATTTGCCCCTGAATGCTTTATCTCGAGTTTGGGGCAAAATGAGCAATGTGACATTGCCAAGTTGGAGCCGACCGTACCTGTTTGGCTTTTATGCTCGGAAATTCAACTGCAACTTGGAAGAAGCAGAGGTTGAAGACCTTAAGCATTATAAAACATTTGGTGAATTTTTTCGAAGGGCAATCAAGCTTGATGCCAGGCCAATATCCCATAAATCATTGTTGGTTAGTGTTTTTAGGATTAGAATACATTGGCTAATTTTAAACTTTTCTTTATGTCTCTACCCTTGTTGAATGTAGGTAAGTCCATGTGATGGAACCATACTGAGCTCTGGTCTTGTCACAGAAAACAGAGTGGAACATGTGAAGACAAAAACATACTCCTTGAATTATTTCTTGGGACCTGCTAATTGGAATTCAGAAGTGAAAGGGAATTCTGATTCAAATCATCAGAAAACACATTCAATGTCAACTGATTTGGCAAAAAAGGAGGTTAATTCTGGGGGAATTGATCTCACAGTGAAGTACCTCAATTCCCTGAAGGTCAATCCAGACCATTGTCTTTACCATTGCACCATCTATCTAGCCCCTGGTGATTATCATAGATTCCATTCTCCAGCCAACTGGCTTTGTAAACTGCGGAGATATTTTCCAGGTTAGCAGTCACAATAATTAGTCAACAATCATTTACTGCTTCTGAAATAGACATGAATCATGAATTTTCTTGCAACTTTTATGTCGGTGCAACTTACAGACCTCTGACAATAATTTTAAATGGGTCAATGAGTAACTGAGCAAGTTAATTAGTTACTCAATTAATTATGTTGATTAAATAAGATTTACATGACAGGTTATCTGCTGGGTGTAAGTCCGAAGATGGCTGATCGCATTCCCGAGCTCATGAATATCAATGAGAGGGTTGTATATATTGGTTCATGGGAACATGGATTCTTTTCTATGGCAGCAATTGGAGCAACTAATGTGGGCTCGATAAAGGTCTACAAAGATCCAGTAAGTCAACATTTCATTCTGAATTGGGAATTTTTCTACAGAAAGGACTAATTGCATCAAACTGGTTTATGCAGAGGGTAATTAAGTTTCATCACAGAAATGCAAAAAAACCTGACCATATATTTAACAAGTAATTTTTCATAAATTTTTAGAATCACAACATGATTAGAACCACATACATATATATATATGCTCAACTTTTGCCCATTTTATTATAGGAACTCTCAACAAACAAAAGGTTGAAACTCCCTCCGATGATAGACCAAGAATTAAGCTCTCAGGAAGACAAAGGCAACCTTCCAGTCCCAATCTCATTGGAGAAGGGTGATGCCTTTGGAGAGTTCAATCTTGGCTCAACAATTGTCCTTGTATTCGAAGCTCCAGAAAGTTTCAAGTTCACAACCCAGCCTGGTACTAAAATCAAGTTCGGGGATTCTTTAGGCAACTGTTAAATTCCAATTAGTTCCAAATAAATCATGTGAAACAGAAGTATCTGTATCGTTCAAAAGAATCCTCAGTTTAAATAATATGCAAGATGCTTGGATAATTCCAAGGAATCAAGAGTAATTTCAGAAGTCACAAATGTCTTTCAGATAGTAATTTATTAGAAAAGATGTGAGCATCTCTCATTCTTTATTTCTACTTTGTTTTACAACATCCACTCAAATTCAGTAGAAATGTTTCATAAATTGAATTTTGCATCCTAAATAAAACATATTTCTTTTTTGTCATCTTAATTGTATGATCCAAAGATTCTGATTTTAGATTTCCAGAATTGTTCCAACTGGTTAGTTTCTCATTTTGAGAATTTTAGAATGACATAAAATGACAATACCACACATAATACCACATGTTGTATATAATACATACAATACCACATCACTCCTAAATAAAACTTAGTAATCATTGATGTGGTATGTCTTCACCAATTAAAATTACAGCTTGATTCATTTAAACAAAAGAGGTGTTTCTTTGGCAAGTGTTTTTGCTCGAATGAAAAAAGACAGGAGCCTCGGAACATTTCAACCTTCTGCAGTCATTTGAGGAATAAATGCCGTCCAGTGATTTGAAACGCATTTTAATTTAGGATTTTGTAAGAAATTCGAAGGCCCCCATGAGAACCAAACGTCCAAAAAGAGGTCGCACCAAGTATCGTATCGCAAATCTTCAGTTAAGGACTCAATATATTTTAATTATGTTTACTTGTGTAACCCAGAGAGAGAAGTTTGCCTTTAAATTCCTGGAGGATACTCATTTCATCATTCAAGGTGAGGTTGAGATAGTCATCCTTGTTCCAGTCGATGCTGCTTAGCATCTCAGAGTTCACGAGTTCCTTCTCTCGTTTCTCTACATCACGCAGAAAGGACTGATTATCATACATGTCCACAGAAGATAGATTGAAATTATAAAATCTCAAAGTTTCTTAAATCTACTATGAATATGGAATGGAACTATGAATAACTTGTTACCTGAATAAGTTTCATCATAAAAGGTCTCTAAGAGGTTGACAATAGCTTGCTCTGCAGTGCCATCCATGATGTCCAACTTGTCTTTGAGAGTACCAAGAGCTTCTTCGGCAGTACGGCACGTGCCTAAGGCATCAACAAACGATTCCTCGCTTATGCCGAACGAGGCCAGCAGTTGCAGTTCCTGTTGACTCAACTCTGAGGTCAAAGGTTTGCTTGTGGATGGCAGTTTTGAGGAAATTCCCTCCTCTAGGAGCTGTTGTGATAATTAATCGTTAGTTATTAGTCGTTGTTGTTACCATTATTATTACTATTATTATTATTATTATTACTATAATTATCATTATTATTACTTAGTCAAAAACCAATACTTTACAAGTAATTGAATTTCATTCATCATTTGGCAGAGTTTCATACGTCGAGAGCTTTTGGAAGGTCATTGTTCTGAGTTTTCAAAGCATGCAAACAATCCTTCTTCTTGAAACCTAATGATACCAAATACTTGCACAACTCTTCATCAATCCTGGAAATTAAAAATTTGTGCCATCATAAAGCTATCATCCATGACATTAACATGACTCAAAGCTTCTTGCAAGTGTTCCAAGACACACTGCTAGCCATTTGGTTCTATTTGCACTTAAACTTAAGTCCAACAAATTCGACACAACCAGGACCGGTTGCAGAGGAACGTCAATAAATTCACGTCGGCTCACGATTGTCCATCGGACGTTTCCAGGGAAGGATCCTTTTTTGTCCGCTTTGCTCTCTCTTCCTTCCATATTGATTTCAATTTCTAAGAATATAAGTTATTTAAATATAAATCTTTCAGAAATAAGGAGTTACCTAGTTAATGATCTGAGTTTCAGTGACGAGCAAAAGTGAAAGTGATTTACCTAATTAATGATCTAAGTTTCAGTGACAAGTGAAAGTGAAAGTGATTTACCTCCTTTTCTGCCACAATATGTTCGACAGCCCTCTCTACATTCCCCTCGCAGAACCTGAGGGCCAATCTTGCATCTAACTCCGTGAATCCCATTTCCATCACTAATTTAGGAAATAAGTTCAATGACTTGGTATTTTAATAATTTATTACAAAGTTCATTTAAACAGTTTTTTTTTTATAAAATTTGTAATTTGCATGCTACCCTCACCTGCAAGCATTGATTTTTCATCCACACTGATTGTCTCAAGTTCCTTCTCAGTCTAAGTAATACATTTAAATGATAAGCTAGTTTTGATAAAATTATTAAAATATGGTTGAAATAACGATTTGTTTGCTAACAAGTTACTGTGATAAGTAGTTAATTTATTTATTAAACTGACCTTTTCAATCATGTCAAGGGATTTCTTATACGCCCCCTTGTAGAAGTGAACAGCAGCCTGCATCAAGTGGAGTCTGACAATCAATGCAAGTTCTTTATAGGATCCACCCTGGAATTGATAATTAAAACAGTAATTATTGCCCAATATAATAAAGTATGAATCTGTCGATTCCACACAACTCACCCTCAGCTTGGTGACTCTCTCCATGTTTGGACCGTAGCTCTTCTCAAGTTTTTTCTCACACAATGTAAGGCGTCTCTCTGGTAGAATTTGTGAATCATTTCATATAACAAATAAAAAAAAAGAATAATTTGAATAAATGCTCCCTTACAAATAAATATTTAACTAATTAACTCGATCAATAGATTAATGACAAATCTCTACCAGCATCAGGAAGGCACGAAACCTGTTGAAGCTTGTAATAGCACCAAACGATATCAATGCTAAGGAGGGCATAATTGTCCACAACCTCCAACAGTTCTGATTGACACTGTCTAAATAAATAAAATAAATTAATTAAATAGCAGGGGACCTAGAAACACTCTCCTGTTGTTATTATAATTATTAAATTAATAATAATAATTATTATTATAATTAATAACTGATACTACACTGATACAATGCATACTTCATACAAGAAAAACTTCTTTATAATGAAACTGTGAGGAATCAAAATGTCTTATTTTGTTACATGGGATTTCATAAAAATGACTTTTTTTATTGATATTCTTGGTAACTTCTGACTTAAAGTTATTTTTCTGAGTATTTTATTAAAAAGATGGTTTGGATCTTTAATCTTAGAGAAATAATATATAATTAACATTTGATTACATTTAAATTTAAGACATTTAAAATGTCTGAAAGCATTTCAATAAGTCTTAACAATAAATCACAAAACCTCACAAGAAATCAACATCAGCTTCAAGGAGGTAAACAAGTGCAAGCCCATAATTTTTCTTTTTCATACAAGTCCTTCCCTTCTCGTGGAGCATCATGGCAACAGATAGAGCCTTTATTAGTAGATGTATTAATTAAAAATAAGATTGAAATATTTATACATCAAGTTATAAACTACTAATAATTAATTAATTAATAATAATTAATAATAAATTTCTGTTTACAATCTATATAATCCAACATGCCTTCTTCTCTTCTAAGGCAACTTCCACCGGTTTACCATCCTGGTCTGCAAGGTCAAGGTCGTAATGGTCCTCATTGGTCATGAGGTTTGCGGCTTTCTTTGCCCGTCCAATCAGGTGCTCTCTTTCTGAAGCCTTGTAATTTACTTTTTCTTCGTTACTCAGGCAAAGCACCAAAACGTTGCTCAAATTCTGAAAAATATTTTAATTCCATTCAGAAGATTTGAAAAAGACTTTTGCTTTTTTCATGACTTGGATGAGAAAGTAGAAAAATTAATAATAGATCTACTGAAAACCAATTAAAAAATGTTATAGAATTTAGTCATTTCTAAGATCAAGTTTACACACCCTAATGTTCTGGCTTTCCAGCGTTAGGTCATCCTCAATATTTTGGCCCAAGCAAATTAATCTGAAGTTCTCAGGTTCCAAGTCTAACTTTCTTGAAATCTCCTTCTTTAGATGAGCACCATGAGAATCCAACTTCATCTCAACAAATGTGGTTTTTTTGTAATTGATGATGTTGATCTGTAAATTAGATATGTAATTAGATAACAATTACTTAATGGTAATGCCATCTTAGGCCACTTCTTAAAATTTGAAATATAGAACAGTTCCATGAAAACTGATGCTTGGAATTGTGTGGGCTTGTAAGTAAATACATATGATCATATTATCAAACAAACATCTCCATGCCTGGCTAGAATAAATACTAGATCAGCAACATCTCCCAAAATTAAAAACAACAAGTAATGAAAATTATACTTCTGAAGATGAAGCAACATTTAAGAACAGAGTTGCAATTCCACTCTCCCTAAATTTTGCACCAGCTTTGAACTTTATGCAGGAATGAACTCTCAATTCCTCAAGAATTTCTTCTACCTCAGACACTGGAATAACTAAATTGTTACTGATATCTCTTGCCAAAGTCTGAAAATTTAAGAAAATATTACATTAATAGAAATGGGTGTTTTGGATTTCAGTGGGTTGATTATAGAAGCCATCACCTTAACGATCAAGATATATATTTCATAAAATAATCCAAAAGTGAACGAATAAAAACTAAAAATTCGAATGCAAACCGAAATACGTAAGAATGTATTGAATTAACTAAAACAAATGCTGACCTCAGCTGAGGCTTTTTTTGTACCGTCTTCATTACTATAAGGCTCTAGCCAAAGTTTCAATTTTAAATTATTCAAGTAGGTTTTGATCAAAGTCTTATGTCGGTCTCTTTTATCGTCGTTCATGATTAATGAACAAATTGTTGCTGACAAACGACAACACGGTTCAATTTAGTTCTCGACGTGACAGCTATCGTATTAATTCTCTTATCTTTTTATTATTCAGCTGTAAAATTAAAATTCTCAAGTTTTTAAATTACATTATGAAATATTAACCGAAATGATGTGAAGGCTATTCTGAGAAAGAAATGAAGCTGAATCGTCTGCTTTATAAAACGCTCTAAACTGAAACTTCTGATAGGTGGCATTATTTCTAGTAAGATTAAAATTGTTATAATTTTTCCAAGAAGTGGTACTGAAGAAGTGATACAACCGAGTTGATGCTAGACTACAATCGATCTGATGATCCTTATAGATGATTTTCTTGTCTTAATTTACTTTGCAATCTATGCCAAAATAATAATTTTTCTTAAGCTTCGAATTTTCTAACCGAGAGTTTTACGGTTTAAAAATAAAACTTCCTTCCTATTCGGATAATATTATGAAAGCCCCATATATCAGAGTTGATCATAGTGTTGAGCCCAGGACCCTAAGATGGGATAAGGTCGAATTTTAGATGCGTGGTTGATGGTGACCACTTTTTTGCTTCTCATAGTAAGATTTAGTCAGCAACGGCAAAGCCAAAGTGCTTTATTACTAATTAGATTAATTAAGTGTTTGACAGGTAATAGCGCAAATTAAATATGTTATAGCTATACACTATAGTTATCTGTGGAACTGTCAAGAACTATTTCAACTATAGTTTATTAAAAGTTTTATTACTGATTAGAATTAATTTAATTGAGACAACTATTTAAATTGAAATATTATGTAAATCAAAACTATTAAATTTTTGTCACCACTTAGGTATCACCAATCAAGGTAAGAATATCAACAATTCGGCTGAGAAACAGGATTTCGCGAGTGACTTTCTTTAGTGGCAGTTGCTTATCATATTGAATGGTGGATATTTTCAAATATGGAGGCGATATGTCACGGTTGGCTTATTAAGTCCCCTCCAAAACAAAAATCATCAGGAGCTTGGAAGATATTTGGAGCAGTAAGTTCCGTTCCATGTGTTGTTTGTTTATTTCAGTGAACCGTAGGTTTATTTAATCTAAATCTAGTGAAGGCGCTAAAATTGGATTAGAATCTGAAACATTTTATTTTTTCTATGAGTTTGCATTTATTGATCACAGAAATGGAAGCGTCGATATTTCGTACTTTATTCACCTCCACTAACTTCTTCCATCATTGGAGCCAGAGCTGCCATGCTTGAATATTATTCCAGTAAAAAAATGAGCACAAAAGTAGGAGCCATAAACCTAGAAGACTGTGATGAAGTTTTGTCAAATCTTGATTCTGATGTTTATAAAAATATATTTGGTCTACACACAAAGCATAAAGGTAGAGATAGGACATATTACTTAGTTGCTGAAACTGAAGCAGAGATGAATAGCTGGGTGAGCAACCTTTGCAATGTGTTAGGCCTTTTAGAAAATGGTGAGAACATTTTTGCTTATAACCCTTCTGTAATTTATGTTTATAAATTATTTTATGAACTCAGATGAAAACAAATTTCAACTTAATCCTGAGAGTCGGGCAAAGTCTGCCTCTTGCATCCTCTCCAAGCCAAGACCAAACTTTC
Source organism: Hirudinaria manillensis (assembly GCA_034509925.1). Classification (NCBI taxonomy): domain Eukaryota; kingdom Metazoa; phylum Annelida; class Clitellata; order Hirudinida; family Hirudinidae; genus Hirudinaria; species Hirudinaria manillensis. The sequence goes on from CM067527.1 coordinate 4,156,166, forward strand.
AAACGCATCCAAACCGAAAAAACACGACTTCCATGGCCATAAGTTTGTCTTCATCATCAGGTTTCTCGTCTCTCTCTAGTCGCCTCAATTCCTCAGAGTCCAATTTACTTGATTCAAAGTTGTTCAATGAAGAAGATGAGAAGGGTATGAAATCCTCTGGTTCTGTTCCCGAATTGGAAAGCATACGCATCATTCCTATCCCGGCAAAGAAAAGAGAAAATGTGGAACTTCCTCCTATTCCTCCCGAAAAGACAAGGAAATCTCTTGAAGATCTCCTCTCAGAAGGTATTCACAGTGGATCAATGAAAATAGCACCTGTCTCAAATTTAATGGCAGAGGAGTGCTTGGGCATTCCACCTCCAAAACCTCCAAAAGAAAAAAAAAAGGATAGACAAGTTCAGGAGGAATACAATGTTCCAAAACCACTTGAAATCATTGACCAGAGTTACAATCTGCCAAAAATGAGCTTTCAAACTATTGATACTGCCAATGACAATCAGTTGCAAGACACCCTTTACAATGCCCCAAAAGCACTTGTTTCACCTACTTCTTTTGAAAATTCTTTATTCACAAGCCTGAGGCAACCACCAATACCAGCCAAGAGAAAGAGTGTCATCAGTAAAAATTCCAGACAAACAAGTGACACTCAAGAAGATGAGTTCTACTCTGCCCCCAAAAGCAATCCTGTCACCTCGGAGGAAACCGATTCGAGTCTGAACGTCGGAAGTTCGTATGACGTTCCGTCAAACTGCATGGTTTATGGAAAAGATGGTGGTTCGCCTGCAGACCAATCGGAGCCTTCTTATGACGTCCCGAACTCCTCCTCTGCAGAACCAATTCAACCAATAATGGGAAGGAAGGCAGAGAAATTGCATAAATACAATAAAAACATTAACGATGTTCCGACGGCCGACTGCAGCGAGACTTATGACACTCCGAAAAGTGCATTCAAACCCGTTCCAGCCAAAAGGACCCAAGTTGTCTCTCAAAGTATAATTTTCAATGTTCATGCACATTCACAACATAATTACAAAATTCAAGTGCTCTTAAGATGGATATGCCTTCATTCATTAATTTGACAGCAATTAGCATAGGGCCTGAAATTAAACAGCATTTCTAATTATAAATATGTATATATACCTATGAAGTTCAGTTAAAGTTATTCATAGTTGCTGTTGATATTTTTCCAAATAATAAACTTATTTATTTATTTTAAATTATTTTGTTTTTATTAACAAATAATGGTTATGACATCTTTATTAAGTATACATTCTTAAGTGGATTTTTTAAAATTTTCTGTCACAATTATTGTTAGTGTTAAATTTCTATATTTGTTTATTTTAAAATTGTATTTAATCTTTAACAGAATGAAATATTAACCGAGTATTAATTATTATTTAATTATTAATTGATTAATACTTGCCTGAAACAGGTGCAAGCCCTTCCTGCAAACCACCTTCTCCCAAGAAACCCGACTTGCCAATCAAACCAAAGATCGACAAAAAAAGAGTTTCCTTAAAGTTATCTGATAACTCGGAATTTCAAACTTACAGTTCGCCGAGAACGGGTTGAAATTAATTTTTAAATTTATTTTATTCTTTCTGTAGATGTCACTCTTGCAAGTGATTTCCTGTTAATTTGCTTGTGCTTCATTTTCCTCCAGTAATTATTTTTCAAATTGTTATGTGTGCTCAAAACAGTACAAAATGGAATTGATAGCATAAGAATATTTTAATGATAAGTATGTTGTTCTTAAGAATCAAGACTCATTTAAGAATATGACATTACTGATTGGCCACACCTTTGCATGTTTTAGACCTGCTTTATTTTAACCCAAGGAGTCCAACTGGGGACGACGCAGTCGTTTCAAAAGAAAACCTCTGCACAGGTCGTGGCGGAGGATTCCATCAGGTTCACGCAAAGAAGCAAAAGTTTCAAAAGGAACCTAATCGGGTGAGTTCGAAAATGGCTGGCGTTTATGCATTTTAAGTCCTAGAAATGGAAAATACGTGATTCGGATTGTTTTGTTCTCGTGAGTGAGTGATAATAAGTAGTAAACATCTCAAAAGTAAAAAAGTAAAGTAGTCTTCTGTGTGTTGTTTGATGTTAATTAGTAGCTAAGTATTATTAATTTTAAGATTTTAATTTTACCTAAATTAATTCGATAATTATTTGATATACACTGAATATTATCCAAATACTCTTAAAATAATTTGAATTGATATTTTAATTCAAATGTTTATTACGTCTAGTCCCACTGAAAAGTTGATGTATTGGAATAAATTGAAATGATTTATTATGTTGGACACTTTAGACCAGAGTCTAATGAGAAGCAGATGCCAACGAAAAGAATTAATGAGAAAGAGGCCTCATCAGACGATTGTGACAGCGAAGATGAATGCTAATGTTGAATAATGTCACTTTTGTTCCCAAATATTTGTTTTGTCAACACCTAGTAGTTACTATGTCAAGTTACTCGAATAACAGTGGCTAGTTAGCAAAGTATGAAGTATTGACCTGATAATAAGTATTTTGATGATCTTGCTTTGAGTTGCTTGCTCAGTCAGCCATAAATCAATTTTTGTTTAAACGTGGATTCGAGTTCAGAGAAATTAAAATTGGTTGAGTGAACTTTTTTATCCGTTTATTTCATTAACATACGATATAATAATAATTCAGATAGATAAAGACGGGCAACATGGCCAGACTTAAGCGAAAACATTCAGATAAAACGTCGGTTTATCTCGTCCAAACAATTCTGAACATTTATTTTCACTTTATTGTCGTTTAAAATACGTTTTAGGGCTGATCTTTTCGTGTCGTTCGTTTTTTTATCATAGATAAATTCAACTTTTTAACTGGCACTTGGGGTGGCTTTCCTTTTTCCCTGACATGATGCTGGCCATTCTTCTCCGACCCTTCGAAATGATCTTTGATTTCCGAAGGTCGCGACTTCTGTTGCCTTGGAAAAGTGGAGTTTGTCACACCACTAGAAGACGTGTTATTCGGCTTTGAGTCGCGAAATTTGTCGGAATCGATTTTTCTCCTTGTGCGCTTATCCATATTGTCCGTTGAGGTTTCTTCTCGGCTTTTTCTGCCTTCTCGTCTGCTGTCAATCTCCTCCTTGCAAGGGGTCTTGGCCGCCGGCGCTACTTTTCGGGAATTTTTATGCCTCGAGTCGCGGCCGATAATGCCGTCAGGACATGGGACTAATTCAAATCTTATGCAAGATTTCTCTTCATCAGGAAGTTTATTGTCATAATCAGAGATATAAATTTCAACGTCGTGGATTTTATTTTCGGTCGTGTCCTTGTTTATGATCTGATTCTTCGTAACTTTTACGGCCCTTGCGGAATATTTCTCTCTATCCTTTAAACCCCCTTCCAACTCGGGCGAGTAGAATATCGAGTGACTCCGCGGAAGATTAATCGACCGGCCTGCAGCAGTTTGATTCTCCCCGACCTTCATATCTCTCGAAGACGTGTGTTCTTGGAAATGGCCGACCGGGCTATGCGGCGATACGGCGAGAGTGGGAGACAGAGAAAATGGGAAATTCGTGAACTGTCTATCTCTTCTCTTGTGCTCGAGACTGCCAGTGTATTCTTCGAAGCGTGGGCTCAACGTGGAGGCGTCCGCAGTGCGAGGTATCGTGGCCGGAGAAATGCTCAAGTCGTCGAAACTGGAGCCGATGACGGTTTCACTATCCAGTTCGACGTTTGGAGAGAGACCACCGGAAACTGACCAAGTCTGGTACCTTTGAAATTTTTGTCGGATTCTGTCGGCTTCGTCGCTTATTCTCCCCAGCTGGTCTGCTATTTTTACGTCTCTTGAGGCAAGCTTGGCCTGTAATACGTTATCGTGATGTTCGTTAAAAAGAATTAGAAGAACATCCCGCTAGTCATAAAAAGACCATTTACGACCTTCTCTGAATGGAAATAACATTGTACGGCACATTCGCTTAGCCATAAAACTTTCCCTCAACTGAGTGACATCTGGCCGGCGCTTAAAAATGGGCTCTGATCCATGTACAACTATTTTAAATAACGACCTTTTCAATCTAGAATACTCGAATTTCGTTGATGATTTTACACGCCGGAAAGGAGATAAATCAACTATGAGTTATTTTAGTCTAAAAACTTTGGACTCAAAAAAAAAAGAAAATTGATCAAAGCTCTAAGTTATACTGCAATTAATAGATATGAGAAATACTCTACGATGAAGAATGATGACGCATCGATCAAAGTCTTGCATCTCGTCGTTGACAAGTTTGATTGGACTATCAACTTCAACTAATGATAAGAAGAGGTGTAATCATCACTCATAATTAATGCCAGATTTGATTTCACTTTGAAGATACGAAAGTAAGTCACTTGGAACCTCAAGTTTCTACCGCCGTATTAAACTCATTCCATGATCCTGTTCATAAATGAACTTGCATACTTTTTTGGAAGGCTAAGTTGCCAAACTCAACAGTAGCATTTACCGAAGAAAGTGTTTTTTTTCTGAAAATCGACTGCTTTTATCTCGTCCCAGATGATTTCCAAATTTCCGCCAATCACCAACATTTTTTTTTCTGAAAAGTAGTTCTGTTTACGAAGAGGAGAGACACCTGCCGGTTAACACATGCCATAGGTTCTTGACAGTGCAACGATGCATGAATAATGTAATGCTGGGAAAATGGACAGACGAAGTAATGGGATGTAATTTGTGGCAATTTGGCCACGAGGCGTTTCTTTTTCTCTCTTTTTATAGGTTTCTGTTTTTCTTTCTTTCAACGTCTCAATGGATTCAATTTGAATTTAATTAATGCAGCAATAATAGTAAACTTTTTGGCTTGTTCTCATAATTAAAGGGACATTTATCGGTTTGCATGACTCAATGCTAATTCAACGACAGTGAACAACCGACGAGAAAGAGACTCGTGGCCACAGAAAACTTCTCAAAAACATTTGAGCGAGTTTCGTGCAACCGATAAACTGCCCTCGGATCTGCAATTAAATGAACGATGGCGGATGTTGAAGACGATGGACTGAAAAACGAACGAACGAATAAACGAAAGAATATCCGCTTACAAGAAACGTACAATCGCCAGAAGAAATTTCGCGATTGTTAGGAATCGATTTGGGAATTGAAAATTTGGTGAAAGAGTTTTGAAAGATTGGCATGATAAAAACAATTTATTTAATTGTCGTCTCTAAATAATAATAATAATAATAATAATGATGATGATGATGATGATGATGATGATGATGATGATAATGATGATGATGATGACAATGATGATGATGATGATGATGATGATGATGATGATGATGATGATGATGATGATGATGATGATGATGATGATGATGATAATGATGACGACGATGATGACGACGACGATGATGATGGTGATAATGATAATAATGATGATGATGATGATGATGATGATGACGATGACGATGTTAATAATAATAATAATAATAATAATATCCTAATAAAAATTCTTGTAAATTTTTTTCATATCTACAAAGAGAAAAAATTCTTTAAATCAACTCCATCAAGTCTGGCGTGGAAATGAATTACTGATTAATATATCACAAAATATTATATAAATAAATAATTGATTTTCATAAATAAATAATTAATAATAAATTTATTTATTCTTCGAACTTCTTAATCATAAAAACGGTCATATGAAAACCAACGATCTCATTGACGAGCAGGAACATTCTCCTTTCCTCCGACCCTTCCTTCCGTCCATCTTCGCATGAATCCAGGATCCTTCTCAATTGATTCGTCTTGCACTGGAGTTTTTCAGCTGCCTGAATTCTTGAAGCCTGGAACTTGTGACAGGACAACGTGGTTTCGCTCATGGCAATCCCCGGCCATAGGGCTCTCGGGTCACAGCTCACGAGTCTCTGCATAGAGGTCTGGGTTAGGGTTAAAGGTTAAAGGTTACATGGTTATAGAGTACATGCGGCGCTTCGAATACCCTTGACTCAGTTGACTCTATATTTTGGAGGCGATAAAGAACACGGAGTGAAGATTTCGATCCTGATTTTCTTTCAGACTATTTATTAAATTACAAGAGTTATTTCATATTTTTTCAATGTAGGTAATGATTTTTAGTTATTAGTAGTTTATTTTATAGGCTTTGTAGTTAATAATATTAGTGAATTATTATTTTAAACGAATTTTTATCTAATTATCGCGAATAGAAACCGTGAGAGATGGGAACACCTCCGTACAACGCACCATCACCACCTCGGCCCGATTGGGCGATACATCTCCCACGCTCAACTGAGCCAACACAAAGCACAACTGCCTACTTTGAAATTACTCTCCCTGCAGCACAACGGAGGATAATAAGGACTATCTGTAGTCACACCACAATCCTTCATTAAGTTCGATTTAATAACCGGCCTCTGCGTACAACTACGGAGTTTGTTTTGTTTATTACTTTTATTATTTTGACGTCGCCAAGACATTTTTATAGCGGACGATAAATAAAAAAATAAAATTAAAAAATATTTACAAAGAATTGAATGGCAGTTGCGTTGCTATAACAGCAGATGTTGACGAAACTTTTTTAAAATTTAAATGCTAGCAGTGTCTCCATTGATTTTCGTAGAATGTTTTCTGATTGTTTACGTCAATAATGAAATACTGGTAGCATTAAAAATGCAATGAAGAATAAAAAAAATCAATTACTTTTTCATCAGAATCCTTTCAACAATTTCTCGTCCTATCGACAAACAACAAAGAAATCTTTCGATGAAGCTCCACAAAACGATGACGACGACAACAACAACAATATCAGAAACAACAACAACAAAGTATATGTCGTCTTCGTCGCAGTTGTTCGAGTGGATCAAGAGCGACGATTGGGCGTCAACAACAACAGCAACACCAGCAACAACAACAATAACAACAACAGACGCAACTACGAATTGCAAACAACTGGGTCTTCTTTCAAACAACTGCTGCTCTGAATATCAGGAACTCGCTTCGTGCCAATTAAAATTCCAGTGTTGGCTCTTCACTAATGAATAATAATAATAATAATAATAATAATAATAATATTAATAATAATAACAATAATAAAAAAATAATAATGATAATAATAATAATAATAATAATAATAATAATAATAATAATAATAATAATAATAATAATAATAATAATAATAATGATAATAATAATAATAATAATAACAATAATAATAATAAATAATAATAAATTGTAACGTTCATCACTTTTACCAAATAATGTCTCTTGGCACTCAGCAACTTGTTGGTCACTCATCAGCATGCAAATTACCTAATTAAGCATTATAATTTATTATTGCTATTAAGAGGAATTTTAAGACTAATTATACACAGAGAAATTAGCCAGAATATATCCGCACAAAAATGCTTTTGAAATGAATGGGGGAGGATAATTAACGTTAAAGATTTAATGGGCCCAGTTTAATATTAAAATTGTTTAATAATTATTAAAAATATAATTTTACATAAGGCTGTGCGACATCATACTTTACTCACCAGATGGACATGAAGAATATCTCAACCAAATATCATCATTAACACAACAAATGAGTTAATCATCGACAATTGCAAATTCGTCTCTTTAAATTGATAAATATGACTGAATATACTTGAAATTAATTATGAATGTTTGAAAATAATTATGAATGTTTGAAAATAATTATGAATGTTTGAAAATAATTATGAATAAGACGAAAGCACTTGATGACCCAGAAGAAAATGATGATCGACTGGCAGGACATACTGACATCTCTTTATGCACGCCTAATCTCATTGTATTCATAGGAAATTTATTAATTACCAGATTATAATAATACTTATTAATAATATATTATAATAATACTAGTAATAATAATCATATTATTATTGTTATTAATTAACAAAATTTAATTTTTATAATAATTTTTAATTTAAAGCTTTCAAAACATCTAAGGTATCTATAATTTGAGACTACAATGATAATCTACTTCTAAATCTTAACACACGAGTAAAAAAATTCTTAATGAAGGGTTAAAAGTTAAAAAAATGATTTCATCCGGGTGTTCGGCACCCCTGTGGTGAGGTGCTTGCTCCACCCAAAATTTCAAATCAATCCAAAAACCCCAAGACATCTCCTCGATCACCTAGAGTTCTGTGCTTATTTTTGGAACAACCACTGGCCACCTCAATCTAAAATTTTTATATTTTCTTAGAAAGTCAAGGTGGAATCATTTCAAGGCATCACGGTGATGTTGTTAATTGGTTTTATTGAAGTTATAATAGGTGATAAAAAAATAATTAAGATGATGAATTCCTCGCAATAACAACTCACTGATGTTTTCGGTAAACGTTCGTAAAATTGCTTCATTGGACGTTAGGAACGAAGCAGTGCATCACGAGACCCATTCTTTCTTTGACATTCCATTCAACGTGGAGTCATTTGAGGTCGTCAAGTGCTTGTAATTCGTGTCAAAGTCGCTTGGACGACCATCAGACGACCGGACAAGGGAAGCGCGAAGACGGATTCTTTTGATCGCTCGGTGACGTGTAACTGGAAGGGAAAATGACGGTCAAGAGTATCAAATGGATTCAAATTCTTTCTGCCAACGTGTTCAATTTTTTGGAGCTAAAGCTGGACGCATTACAATGCTGATAAAATATTAAACGGATCTTTACAAATTTCCTAAAATCCTAAAAATGTGATAAAAATCTTCTTTTCTTTTTAAATCCAAAACTACTCGAAAGAAAATTTAAAATACAAATCTGGCTTTGATGGAGTTTCATCGGCTTTCTTTTTTCTAATATTTTTACTTATTTTCTTCTATTTTTTATTTTAATTTTGCTAAACTTCTTTACCTCTGAACTAACGAATTCATTGTTTAATCAGCATTTGTTTGTGGAAATGTGTTTCCATGGATATTCATGGATACAATTCCATTGCAATGGTAATTGAAACTTCAACTATAAGTAATTCGTTCTTCTCTTTTTTTTTTGGGAGGGGGGGGGCTTGGGGGAAAATATAATTTTAAAATATTAAATGTTAAAATGTTTAAATATCCGTTTAAATACTTCAGCTGCGCAATCGGATGAAAGATAATTTGCAACTAATTTAGAAAACCTTTCATCGGTACTTATTTTTTTATTTAAGCTCGGAGAAATTTCTTTAAAAAAGATGTATATTTAAATCCATCCATCCATCCATCCACCCATCCATCCATCCATCCATCCATCCATCCATCCATCCATCCATCCATCCATCCATCCATCCATCCATCCATCCATCCATCCATCCATCCATCCATCCATCCATCCATCCATCCATCCATCCATCCATCCATCCATCCATCCATCCATCCATCCATCCATCCATCCATCCATCCATCCATCCATCCATCCTTCCATCCATCCATCCATCCATCCATCCATCCATCCATCCATCCATCCATCCATCCATCCATCCATCCATCCATCCATCCATCCATCCATTGCACTTAAAACAATTCGCTCAATCGATTGAATATTGAATCAGTTAAAAGTTGGTTCCTGAAGGTCAAAAAATCAATTTTTGAGATTTAATTTTAAAAACACAATTTTTGTAAAACAAGGAAACGATGTTTTTATATTCGTGAATTCGTGAATTTCGGTAGCAATTCATGAATGAAATGTTAACAAATTATAAGATGATATTACGTTAGAAATAAATAGATAAATAAATAAATAAATATATAAATAAATAAATAAATAAATAAATAAATAAATAAATAAATAAATAAATAAATGGTAACACTTGAAACTCAACAATGTGTGATACTATCAATAAATTTCCAAGAGATTGCCTTTATGGCTGACATATCCAACCTGAATTTTAAAACTTTTAAATTAAATATATTTATTAAAAATTATATAAAATAATAAATACATTGGAATGCAGAGGTGATTTTATTTTATAATCTTTGCTTACTTCTTGAAGAGCGATATTCAAAATTCTCAATAACCGCTGATAACGCAGTTAGTTTCTTTGCTTTAATTAAATTAATTAATTAATAATAAATTAAATAAATCAACTTAATAAATAAATAAATTAATTAATTAAATTATTTACTTTAAAATCAAATTGTTCTCACTTTTTCTTTTTTTTAATGTTTTATTTAGATTATTCATCTAACCACGTTATTTAATCTCCTTTTTTACATTCAGCTACGAAACTGAAGCACCACAAGCTTTTCAATTTAATATTGAATTAAACATAATTTTCATTAAAATACTTAAATACATTTTAAAAACTACAATAATTTCAACGAGACATAGAAGCATTGCATACATAAATTATACACTTACATAATAATAATATAATAAAATAATTATATTACATAACCTTAATTAGTTCTTAGAATTAATTGAAATCATTTAAATTGGTTTTATTAATTTAAAAACAAAAAAAACTAAAGATGTGTGTTAAGGTGATGGAGTAAAGTAATAGTGTAAATTATAATTTACGATCGAGTAATATATTTTTATTAAAATAGAATATATTTATTAAAAAATAAAATAAATAAAAATAAAATGGACCAAATTTAAAAAGTTTTCCTGAAATTTCGAGAAAAATTTGGAAAAGTTCAACGGTGAGAAAATCAATTTTCTTGACTGAAAATTCATTTTTTTGGGACTCCAAAGTCTGCTGGAAAAATAAGAAATGCTGAAAATATTCACTAAAAATTATTTGTTAATATTTTAATTATATCTTAATAATTTATATATTGGTATTATAATAATCATATTTTAATAATTTAATAATAATAATAATTTAATATTAATATTGCCTTAAAGTTACCGATCGGTTTTTTAACGAAAATGTTTTATTTTTTAAATATCTTTCGATATCAGTATTTCAGATAAATCATTTTAAAATATTTAAACCTCATTACGTGGATTCTTTCTTGTTTTTAAAGTTGCACATCGTCGACAAGGTACAAATTTTTTGATGTCAGAAATTTAAATTCTAAATCTCCTTTATTATTATTATTATTATTATTTTAAATTTAAAACTTAAAACTGAAAAACTTTTAACAACGGAACTTCCTCTGCTTCTCTCTTTGAACCCTCTCGAAAGGCAAAAGCAATAACTCGGACTCCCGGGCAACAACCATTCGCAAGATAAGCTTCGAGATCGAGCAGTGCAACCTGGAGTATCAATTTAAGAAGAAATGGATCTGGAAAAACATCCGCTCAAGACGGATGGAAGGAGACGCCTCCATATGGTAGAACCGCGGAGGGCAGAGTTTGGTCTTCAGACTTGGCAGGATTTGAACGACAGACCTTTCGTTCCACTGATGATTGAATCTTTTTTGTTTAGGACGGCTTTTAGATGAGAATCGGGTCTGATTTTCAGTGCGGATTTTAATTCTTCAGAGGTAAAAGGACGTCAAGTTAAGAGAATTTAAAGCTCCTCTGAAGTTTGCTCTGCACTCGAATTGACTTTCAAATCTTCCTCGCAGTCATTTTCGATGGAAAGATGGTGCTGAAAGTGACTTAACCGGTAAACCAAGATGGCGGAGACAGTGAGTGTGATGATGATTATGATGATGATGATGATGAGGGCTTGAGGCAAAAGAAAAAAAAAGACCTAGCTTCGACATGTTGATCATGTTAATCAAATCGTTTGAAGAAGAGGGTTGCCACTTATTCTTGGACCTGGATTTCCAGTGATTGCTTCTCCGCATTTAGCAGACTTAAAAAGGCCACCTTTGACATTCCGCTGAAGTTTTTATTTGAAAGGCTTTTATTCAAAAAATAAAAAGAAAAAAGAATAAATAAACAAAATAAACAAAAAACAAACTCGGGACTGAGAAGTGAAGGAAATGTTTTGTGGAGGAAGAAATTAAAACGAAGAATTAGGAAGCAACCCATTCATTCGGGGTTTTATACCTGTTCGAACCTTCTGAGGATTGCATAGTTTTGGAAGTCATGATGATAATGATGAAGACGACCATGATGATGAAGATGATGATGATGGTAGTGACGATGACGACGATTATACAAATGGGTTAATTTTAATGCTTAAAGTTACCAACTAATTACTGATTCAGGATCTTCGTTGCACTTGCTTCGTTGGGCACGAAATGCAAAGCCATTAGCATTCAATCCGCCTCATTAACATTTATTAATATTAATTAGAGTAATTCAATTAATGACAGCATCCGACGAAGAGTGCCACTGATTAATTAGACGTGGAAAAAGAAGTTCGTGGAAATTCCGGGATTCTTTTTATGGAACCGGAAGTGACGAGCGACCGCCTCCATGAATCGCAGACACAAACGGTACGTTGCTAGGCAACGAAGATAATAATTGCGAAAATAAACAATGAGTTTTATTGACCCCTGCTTTCATTGGTTGTTATAAATAGCTTTCGATCGATGGGTTTATGCTTTGGTGTTCTATTTGAAGCTTTAAAACTAATCAATTATTTTAAAATTAATTGTAAATAACGTATTAAATTAATTTAGTGGTAATAAAGATAAATTGTTAACTAATGCATAAGATAAATCTCCTATTCTTTCAATTGATTGTACTGATACTAACTAGCACGTAATTTATTTATTTCAAGATATAAAAATGTAGGTTCGCTATTCAAAACTTTCAAGGACATCTGGTGATTGGATATCCAATCCCATCCAATCACCAGAAAACGGGTTAGGGTCAACTTGTTTTAAGGTCAGCTAACGGGGATCAAGTCATTGATCCAAAATGATATCGTATGCATACACATCTATAGATATTCACCATCGTCACCATCATCGTCATCGTGAAAATAAAATAAGTTAAATAAGTGCTTCAAAATGATATCCTAGGATATCACGCGAGAAATGATATATGTGTAGATAATCATCATCGTCGTCATCGTCTTCATCTTGAAAAAAAGATAAAATAATTTCAATTTTGCGAAAGAACTGCCCAAAAATACAAGATGTCCTCCCTGCCAATTAAACAGGAAATGATGGATTCAATGTCGTGACTGACTTTCTTATTCTTACAACTGGATGTTCTCTCGTTCTCGGAGAAATATCACTGCAATCATCAATAACAACAATAGCATCACAGTCACCGTCATCATCATCATCACCATCATCACTATCATCATCATCGTCATCATCATCGTCGTCATCATCGTCGTCGTCACGGTTCGAGCCATGATGATGGTCGTCATCATTCTCGATGTAAAAGTAACAACTCCATAGGCAATAAATTACAAACATACATCAACTCGGAAGCATCGATCAGTGAACTTGATGGGTTGGTTGGTTGGTTGGTTGGTGGGTTGGTGAAATGACGGGGTGGTTGGTTGGTTGGTTGGTTGGTTGGTGCTGGTGCAATGACGGTGTTGTGGAAGAATATTTTCCGATAAACAAATGTTTGATTGATGAGTCACTCCATTGATTTGCCGGGGTCAGTGTTTCCTTTCAATTTGATTGGTTCTAAGTTCCGACCCTCGATTTTAATTGGTCGCACAATTGACTCGGCTTTTGCATAAATTAGAGAAAGTAATTTACTTATGCTCTTATTTTCCAATATAATAATAATAATAATAATAATAATAACAATATATCTGATGCCTGACGATCAACGGTTAATTGACCTCATTTTTAAACTGATTTAAAATAATTATTTAAATTTATGAAAATAAAAACAAATAATTGAAGTCGTAAAATTCTCTTTTTAAGCCTTGAAGACAAATTGAAGTGAATTTATTGAAGACGTCAAAAAATGGACGTTAAAAATTATTTCAAGCGCTTTTCAAACTTTTCAATTAACTTACAATTTTCACGAAATTAAAATTTATTTTTAAAATAATTGCATTTATTAACAGTTAAATCAGTAGTAAACTTAAAACATCTATTGGATATCACGTGTTCAAGAAATAAAATTATTACCAATATTTTTTTATTTTTATTATTATTAAAATGTAAATATTAAAATAAATTAGCTTAATTCGGAGCCGAATGGGCACGAGAATAAACATCTTTTTGAACATTTAATCAATTCCTCTTGAAACACCTTCTTGTAAAAAGTCGTAAATTTACATTTTAATGTTAATTACGTTTACAGAGGATGCAACAAATCAGAGAGTCTAGGGACTATTCACTCGGAATAAACTTCATTTAACCAATCGTTGAGGCTGGAAAAGACCTTCAATGGAACTTTTCCTTCTTGATGAAAATTTAACAGGTGCTCCTCCTAAACCAGGTCAGCGAGTGACCTACTAACTGCCGGCAGTACTACTTATGACTCGGGTTTTTATATTACACCCGGCATTACATGCCAGGCTGTCTGAAATTAACCCATGGGGAATGCATCAGGGTTATTTATAGACGCACCTCCCCCTCTTTCACTGGCCATCATGGCTTCCTGGTCTCACATTACCGCGAGGTACGCATGCGCTCTGGACGAACGCCCTGCCATTGGCCGATCATTACAGTCACGTGATATCGTAATCTATTCTTGGCGGGAACACTTTCTCTGTGATCTCCTGTTGATATGTGCTGCTGTATGAAGGCTTACATCACTGTCCTTTTATGGTCGTCATTGTCGTTGGACGGCTACTATTATAATCATTAACCTTAACCAAAAGCATGACCATCATCATTATCATCATCGTCGTCGTCGTCATCGTCATCATCATCACCAGCAGAGCAATATTTGCAGAATTTGTTCAAACGCTGAGTCATGTACACGGCAGGCAGCGCACAATTTCATTCACTTTCACAAGGACGACGACGATGAAACCGAGAGTGGGCGGAGTTAAAGGTCATGGGTCACGAAAGGAGAGGTCGACCTCCCGACGAGGCTGGGGGTCTCTGGGCCCCCTCCCCCCAAGCACAGAGGCGGATGGATGGATGGAAGAGGAAAGGGTAGGAGAGAAACCAAGTTGATTTTTGCGCTTTCATTTCTAAAAAAAGCTCTGTTCAAAAGTAAACTGAAATGAAACAACCTTTTTGTAGGAATTTCCTTCCATTCAATGGGAAATACCAGACTCTCGGTCAGAAGAGCACTTTATTTCATGTTTATTCAGTGAATTTTTATAAAAACAAATTATTTTTTTTATATTATACCGAGCAACTGCCACTATTATTATTATTATTGTTATTATTATTATAGTTATGATTATCATCATCTTTATTATTAGTGATGTGGATTAAATAAATAAATGTAATTAATAATTTAATTAAATAAATTTATTAAAATATTAAAAACAATTTAAAGAAATTAAATAATTAAGTAGATTTAAATATTTTAAAATTTTAATCTCAATTTCATTCGATTGGGCGATTGCATGTTTACCTTGCAATTTCAAAATAAAAAGAATTTTAAACCGATTTTTAAATATAATATAAATATATATTTTTAAAAATATTTCATTTCTTAAATCGAAGCTTAATGCGATTTGACATTTTATAAATCATTTAATTTGTCGAGAAAAATTGATTTCGTTTCGTTTTTGGACATTCCTCGGTTCAAAGAGTGCAGACCCTCAAAAAGGCCGGGACTGAACAATGGAATTCACGCACTCTCGGCTTTTATTCATAAATAATCTTCTATCGAAACTTCAATCGACCGTTGCCAATAATGCATTTGTTCTAACATCGAATTGTAGTCAGTCGTCGTCATCGCCATTCGACGTCATCGTCGTCGTCGTCGTCATCGTCGTTTGGTGAGGCATGAAGAGGAAAGACATGCGAGAATGTAATTTGGCAGTGTTGCTTGTGTTGATGACTTGTGGCCGATTGCATTATCACGTGAACAACGATATGGACGGCATTATATCAAGGAACTGTGCGCTATATCATCAACGCAAAGCGCCATCTACGGTTAATTGCTTGGCATCATGCTTACATACTTATTCACTCTCATTTTGGGGACCTTTAATGATACATTTTCAAGAAATCCATCATCAATTTCATTGCGTTTTGTTCGGTGTCTTGTTGCGTTCAAATAAGAAATATTTATAATTAATTTTAAATTTCGTTTAATCATATTAAATCCTAAATAGGACATTAAGTTGAATAACCTAAGAATTTGGAAGGTTTCATAAATTACAGAAATATAAATAAAAATAATTTATAATAATATAAATCATAAAATTGATATTGAAAATTTTTGTTTAAAGTGATAACAATGCGAATATTTAATCTTTTTGAACAAATATCCGCTTTGAAAAATAATTTCCATCACTGGCGGAATATGAAAGTAAGAAATGTCCAAAATAAAAACATTATTATTATTATTATTATTATTATTATAAAATAAAAATATAATAGCACAATTAAAGTGGATAATCAACGGATGGATTTAAAAACTCATTTTAATTTAAATAAAAATCATATGGGGCTTCACCATCGCTGCCATGAGCATCTTCTTCCTCCTCCTCCTCCTCCTTCTCCTCATCATCATCATCATCACCACCACAACCACCATCACCACCATCATCATAATCTTCATCCTTATCATCACCATGACAATCACAATGAACGAGTGAAAGAACGTGGAGAAGTTCAAAAATCGTCGTCGCCATGAACGAACGGCCGCATATAATCACCGATGCGTGTCTCCTCGGTTGACTGGACATGTGTTCTTCACTTCCAAGTGTGGCTGTGCCCTGGGCTTCTATGGAAACATGCAATTTATGCCGCAATTAGTCATTGCCTGCGACCGCCGGGCAGCTTTCCAACGGATTTCAGAAGAAACTTGATTCGTACGTCGTGAGGTTTTTGTGGTTGCTGTTGTTGCTGACGATGTTGATGTTGCTGCTTTATGTTGTTGTTGTTGTTGTTGATGATGATGTTGCTATTGCTGATGTTGTTGCTGATATTATTATTATTGTTGCTGATGTTGTTGCTGATATTATTATTATTGTTGCAGTCACCAGTTCCGTTTTTTTTGGCTTGTTTGCTGTCCGCTTGTTCGTGACCAAAAGTAATATTTGTGAATATTATGCGATGATGATAATTCTAATTGTAATAACAACGGATGTTACTTTGTTAACAATTATTGGTTTTAAACGAATTATCATCCCAAGGAAGAAGTAATTACAGAGAAGTGAATCATCTTCAGCGTCTTCATCGCCATCGTCACCATCATCATCGTCGTCATCATCGTCATCATCACCATCATCATCGTCGTCGTCGTCGTCATCACAGTCTTCGTCATCGTCATCGTCGGACCGCACGTTGGGTCCATAATTTCAAAGCAGTTCTAATTCTGAGATAAAGATCGCATCCATCATAATGTGGTGAAGAAGATGACGATGATGAAGTAATGATGACGATGACGATTGGACGCAGATTATTGTAGATAAATTCTCTGAGCAGAATTAGTCAAAACAAAGGGATTTGTAATATAACATTTAATTTTAAATGAGCAGTTTTATACGCAAACACAAAAAAAAATGCATCGCTTAATAATAATCATTAGATGTAGTTTACCAAATGTCTGATCGTAGATCAATATTAACAAAAAGAGAAATTCTGTAAAAAAAATGCATTTTTATCTGATTTTAAAAACAATTCCATTTGAGATTTTGTACTGCGATAATCAGTCGTCCGCGTGTTACATTCACTGCAATCAATTCATCGTAACATACAATCAATTCATCATAATGTACAATCAATTCATCGTAATATACAATCAATTCATCATAATGTACAATCAATTCATCGCAATATACAATCAATTCTTTATAATACACGTGCATGCGTTCAATGCATTCATTCATTGTACGCACATCACAAACAGTAGAACGCCTAGAATTATGATATTAATATTCATCTCATCGATAATTGCGACGCATCAATTAATAACAATAATAATAATAATAATAAAATTGAAATATAATATAATATAATCATAACAATAATAATATATAATAATTATTATTTTTATTAATCAATATTATTAATAATAATAATTATTATTATTATTGTTACTATCAATCACTTCAATCCATTCGAGCTCAATCGCCAACGCGATCTGTCATCAAAACTACCGGGTCGTCCTGGAACATCGTCGCCCACGACGCGACGACGACGACGACGGCGACACGTGATGACGTCATAACTCCAATCCGTGACGTCATGTCACGCGGTCCGGGCAGGCACTAAATAAAGACACGCGCCGGTATCCACGGCAACCCTTTTTGATCTCAGGCGACCTCCATCGTCCAACCAATGGACGTAAATATGGCGCCATTATAACTCCGATCACGTGATCAAGAACACGGAAGGGGAGATCCAATTATCGTCAGCGATTAAGTCACAAGGACGCGTTTTTGAATTCCTAGTTTTCCGGGTTTTTCCTTTTTTCGGTTATTTTTTGTTTGAAATGACATCCTTTTCGTTGTATTTGTGGGTTTTTTTTTCAAGTATTTTTTTTTAATCCTTTGAGAAATGTGTGATGATGAAGAAGAAGAAGAAGATAATGATGACGATGACGATTGCGATGATTATGATTTTTTGAGACAAAATTTTAAATAATTCGAGATATTTAAAACACGCGAAATAAAAAGCACGTTGCTGAAATATTGCGAATATTGAAAGATTTTCTAAAAAAAAACCGGTAAAATCGATGGAAAATTATAACCCATTATGGAATGGAATGGATCATTATGCAGTAATTATAGCTTAAATATTTTTCTATAAAAGGCAAGAAGCCATCATCATCATCATCGCTGATTACAGCCGTTGCCATGGAAACTAAACAATGGAAAAACGTGTTTCTCGGTTTTTACCTGGATGATGATCATGACGACGGCTATAGTGATGATGATGATGATGATGATGATGATGATGACGATGATGATGATGATGATGATGATGATGATGATGATGATGATGATGATGATGATGGTGGTGATGATGATGATGATGATGATGATGATGATGATGATGATGATGATGATGATGATGATGATGATGATGATGATGATGATGATGATGATGATGATGATGATGATGATGATGATGATGATGATGATGATGATGATGATGATGATGATGATGATGATGATGATGATGATGATGATGATGATGATGATGATGATGATGATGATGATGATGATGATGATGATGATGATGATGATGATGATGATGATGATGATGATGATGATGATGACGATGATGATGACGATGACGATGATGATGATGACGATGATGATGATGATGATGAGGAGGAGGAGGAGGAGGAAGAGGAGGATAACTCTGATCTTCATAAATGTGAAGTTATTACGACGTATCAATTGATTAAGAGACCAGAGTTGTTTGTTGAGAACGAATTGAATTCATTTCGAATTAAGGAGAAAGAGACATAAAAAAACTGAAGTGATAAAACATGAATAAACTAAAAATTAATAAAAAAAATATTTTCTAAAAAAGGCAAATAGCAGCTGGAAATGAAAGATAAAAGCCGATATATAAATTTATTATTATTATTATTATTATTATTATTGTTGTTGTTGTTATCGGCAGCCCTACCGAAAACAAGAAGCAGTAACTGTTGGCATTAATTTGGAGCTTAGCTGGAAACTACAAACTACACTTGTAAGTGTTCTCGCACACTTTACATCACTGGATTATCTCCACCTTCCCTCTCTCTTTTCTTTAGCATCTCATCCTGCCTTCTTAGTCGTGAGGATTTGTCCGGTGCACGTCACGCATGAATGATTACAAATCCAGAGACCTCTCGATGCCCGCCTTTCACCGGGATTTATATCCGGAGATTTCATTTTGTGCCATTTTGAATCTTTTATTTCCTCTGTCTGCTTCTTACTCTTCGTCGTCTTCATCTTTCTCCTCTTCTTCTTACTCTTCGTCGTCTTCATCTTTCTCCTCTTCTTCTTCCTCCTCCTCCTCCTCATCTTCTTCCTCTTCTAGTAAGTCGTTATGCAACTTGAATGACCGATTGCTAATATGACCAATTGAGGTCGTATTAAGTTGTATTATTATGAGAAATGCTCTATTTATTTATTTAATCATTCATTCGGATTTTAAAATTATATTTCAGCACTTTGTGTTACATCACGTCATTATAATTTGAAAATAATTTGTTTCTATTGGTCGAGATGATGATGATGATGATGATGACGAAGACGACGATGAGGTTCGACATGAAACGAAACCACTCCGAGAGCATTCGGCCTTTTACGACCACACATGGCATAATTATTGCATAATTATTGTGTAATTATAGTAAATTATTTCATTTTATTTTAAAACTTTTGAATTCTTTTTTTCTGATTGCTTCTTAAATCATATCAAATTGCATCCCCCAATCTTAAGTTATAAAAATGAGGCAAACGCAAACTAAATTTTAAAGATTAAATTATATTTGTAATGAATAATAATGACTTTATCACCTAATTATGGCATTAATTAAATATTAAAATTGATAATAAACTGATAATTGATTTTAATATTTGATTATATGATTTTAAAAAATAAATACACAAGCTCCACGATTAACATTCTTATTGTCTCAATCTCACTCATCGGAAATTTATAAGAATTCCGGTGTCGGGCATTCGATGTGGTTGTTTAAATATTCATGACTACACATAAATATTCATGAATCAGTAAAGGACTGTGTTTGTGGCTGTTAACATCAGGAGAGTCTTTAAAGATTTGAAAGGATTCCATCATCTTAGAATTATTGAAGCAATGAAATTACGTGACATTTCATTTGCTTGGCTGTAAATGTCATCATCAAAGAATCGAAAACTTTATTCTGCCTTTGGCTTCCAGGCTGTTCCATCCATCCATCCATCCATCCATCCATCCATCCATCCATCCATCCATCCATCCATCCATCCATCCATCCATCCATCCATCCATCCATCCATCCATCCATCCATCCATCCATCCATCCATCCATCCATCCATCCATCCATCCATCCATCCATCCATCCATCCATCCATCCATCCATCCATCCATCCATCCATCCATCCATCCATCCATCCATCCATCCATCCATCCATCCATCCATCCATCCATCCATCCATCCATCCATCCATCCATCCATCCATCCATCCATCCATCCATCCATCCATCCATCCATCCATCCATCCATCCATCCATCCATCCATCCATCCATCCATCCATCCATCCATCCATCCATCCATCCATCCATCCATCCATCCATCCATCCATCCATCCATCCATCCATCCATCCATCCATCCATCCATCCATCCATCCATCCATCCATCCATCCATCCATCCATCCATCCATCCATCCATCCATCCATCCATCCATCCATCCATCCATCCATCCATCCATCCATCCATCCATCCATCCAATCATTCATTCGTTCGTTCATCCGTCCATGCCTCCAACCATCCAGTCCATTCGTCCGTCGGTCCGTCAATCCATCCGTTCATCGGTCCATCTATCCACTCACCCTCGTCCGTCCGTCCACTTAGCCATCCGTCTATCCACTTGTGGTGTCACGCGTTTGAAGTCCCTGAATGTGCGAACGTTGGCCGAATGATAAATAGATGGTAAGATAGATGGACGGGTGGATGGATATACGAACGGCTGGATGGACAGACGGACGAACGAAGTGAGGGATGGATGGATGGATGGATGTTGTGACGACATATCGTAAATGGTGAATAAAAGAGCGGGTCCAGTTTTAATGCTTAATTCCAAAGCAAACATTCTTCATGTCCCATCAACGTCAGACTCTGTTGAATCACACGCCAAGAGCACCAAACTCGGGTGTCATGGCAACGGGGTAGGGGTTGTTGGGGTCGACTCCATGGTGATCAGGGATGGGCTTTTATTGTCTTTGTTTTGTGTTTTCGTGTTTTTTTTCTCTCTTGAAGATCGGGGAAGCATTTAATGTTTAATTGGCAATCGTTTGTGAAAACGTCGAAACCGATCTTGAATTTTCAAATATCCTTGAAATTATTTCGCTTTTTTTTTGTAATTTGTCTTTGTATTATAATTTCATTTAAATTCAAATTGCTTCAAACTGGTAAAAAGATTTAAAAGTTTCTAAAAAGTTTCTAGTTTTTCGTCGTCAAATTTTAGCAATTTCTCGAAAATAACCTCAATAAATTAATTTAATGTCATATAATTTGTCTCTAAACTCAACAACTTTTGATTTCAGTAATAAAATTAATTTAATAACTTGCACGATATGCCATCGATATCACTATCAGTACTATCATCATCGTCGTCGTTGTCATCATTATCACCAAACATTATTCCTTATTCTCGTAGGTCATCGAAATGACCTGATAAGATGTGATTGGTCATTGGAAAATAAACACCTTCATGAATGTTATCTTCAATTGGATGACGACTTCGGCCTTTGAATTGCCGTTCCTTTCATGAGCCAATCAGCACTTGGGAAATTATGTCATCGTTATGCAAACCAGTAACGGAATAGTGGAAAGACGATAACGAAAATATTGGATATCTCGTTGTCAATATTTTTATTTAAAACTGTAAATTAAAAATTAAATAATAATAATAATAATAATAATAATATTAATAATAATAATAATAATAATAATATTAACTACCTCAAGTAATTTAAAACCTGTCAGACGGTTCCTGGGTCCGTTTAACACCGATGGGAGTGGGTTGGTTTATCCCGGGTTGATGGGGGTTTTTACCCTGTTCATCTTCAACGTGATTGGCTGCGTTATTAAATGTCCCACCTTTTCCTGCTCCGACCGTAACGGATGAATGCCGATAAATATAAATAATTATTTTGTATTATTTCTCATTTTCATGAAATTAATTTTCTGATGAAATTGAGACGAATTGTCTTCAAGTGATAGACTGTGGAATTAACGAGCAGCGTTATTATTTATAACGACGGTTGTCATGGCAACTGCTTATTTGAAATTGAGGACGGCAATTGAAGCATCACTGAACAGCATTCATTGTTTGCCACCTCCTTCGTAGCTAATTATATGATATAATATAATATAATATAATATAATATAATATAATATAATATAATATAATATAATATAATATAATATAATATAATATAATATAATATAATATAATATAATATAATATAATATAATATAATATAATATAATATAATATAATATAATATAATATAATATAATATAATATAATATAATATAATATAATATAATATAATATAATATAATATAATAATATTGATGTTGCCGACAATAACTTTTTCCTGATTTTTTTTACTGCCGATTTTTCCCCTCTTCCGGTCATGTGACTGATGACATCACTTTCCGCCATTATGATCACGGCACGAAAATGAAAAACTTTATTTCTGATGGTGATGATGATATAAATAAGAAATTTTTATCTGTAATAATAATAATAACAATAAAAATAATAATAATAATGGTAATAATAATAATAATAATGTTAATAATAACGACCCTTTAACCATTAAGCTATTATTACATAATAGTATTTAATAAAAATACAACACGGAAGTTAATCTTTGAGCAATCACAAATCCCAGAATGTTGCGTGTCACCTGGACATTCACCTGGAGTAGAATGCAATCGTTGGCACCTGCAATGGATGGACTGCCAAGGTGAGGGGACGTCCTTCGTGACTGAATGTCAAGGTCGAAGTGCTGATTAATTATTCATGGAGAGGGAACTCGAAAATGCTTGAACATTTTAACTGTTGAGAAGGAAAAAAATTAAACATCACTTTCACTTGTTGATATTTTTTTATATTTTAATTTAATAATAATAATATTAATAATAACTATTATTACATATAATAGATGTTTATAATTTTAATGTAACTGACACTAATAAATTAAATAAATAATTTTGACAATTAATACTTTTAAAATAAATATGAAATGCGAATCCATAAATAAGAACGTAGCAAGAAATATGTGACATTAGTCTGTAAAATATTTAAAATATTTGAAGCAATATTTGGACATTTTGACGCGAATATTGCAATAAAAGAGAAAATGTTTTAATTTTAAAATTAAATTAATTTTTGGTCTTTGGAACTTGAACTCTCTTCAGAGTAATGTTAAATATTAATAATGGATTAGAATAATATTAATATTATTGTTATTATTTTGTAATATTAATAGCTAAATTTAAATTATTGAACTCTTTTAAACATTTGCGATATTACACGAAAGTTTGTTTAAACCATTAAATTACGAAATAAATAATTTAAAATAGTTTCGTGAGTTCTGAACGAACATACGAACATGAACTGCAAGATGATAATAATAGCCGTGGAAGCACGTGAACACAGGTCAAGATTTCATATGATTTTATGACTTTCATTGAAAAAACATGAGGCCATCAAAAGCCGACTGAATGAGAGAATGAAAGAATAAGGAATGAATGAATGAAGGAAGGAATGAGTGAAGGAATGAGTGAATGAAGGAATGAGTGAAGGAATGAATGAAGGAATGAATGAAGGGTTGGTTAAAAAAGTACAACTTTACAATTGCTTGGAAGGAACAGTCACAAATGACAATTGAATCATTTCTTACATTTTTCTATATTTTATATTTTACTTTGGAATTAATTTTTTTTTAAACATTTGAAAATATTTTTGTCGACTAACTTTTCAAATTGCTAGTCGATTGATAACTCTGATATATAATATATCTCAGAGGGTCTATATTCTAACAATAATAATTGAGATAAAAAAATAAACAAACAAACAAATAAATAAATAGAATATAAACTAAGTAAATTAATAAACAATTTGACTTACATTTCAGAGACAAATTAATTTAAATTCGATTTGGAATTAATCTGCAACCTGGGAACTTCCAACACGGTTGTACAGTAAATTTCTTTTCCTTCGCTGGAAAATCCTTTCAGTCGGTTTCAGTTTCACAAAGGACTTTCAGGAGAACGTTTAATTCTTCACTTGTTTTCACGGACAACAACTTCTTCAGAAGAATGAATGGTTTTAAATGGTTTTAGCGGGTTTATTTGGGAAAATTCCATTCCAGCGTCTTTTAAACTGATTTTAAAACGAATATTTTATTCATTTTATATTCATTTATTTATTAATTTCAATAAATAATGAATGAATTAAATAATTATTAATAAAACATCGTTATTTCCATAACTCATTAAACATTGATATGTTATTTGGATAGAAATGTCTCAGTAAACGTGCGATATTCACAAAAGTATCATCACTAATTAGTCAGTAATAAACTAATATATATCAATAAATTATAATAAATTATAATATATTATAATTTAAACAGTTATAGTTAATAAATGTCTCAGTGAAACATGTCCTTTTGAAAGAATGTTCGATGATCAGGACTTTGGTACAATTTCATTTTCAAGTCCTCACAATTTGTAATGGAGTCGATATTTTCGTGGAATAAATCAGAAATCTAATCTAATGCTATTGCTGTTAGATGGTATGTTCACGTCGTTGTGAGATTTCATAATAATTTTGCTTTAAATATTATTAATTAGAAATAATAATAATAATAATAATAATAATAATAATAATAATAATAATAATAATAATAATAATAATAATAATAATAATAATAATAATAATAATAATAATAAGACTATTTCAATGAGTTGTTGATTCTCAAAAATGTTTGACAGCATTTGCAGAAGACCATGCAAGATGATATAAAGCTTGAATTTTGGACATTAATTTATTAATTGATTATAAATTTGAATTTTAACAAAAATTTAAATTAAAATGAAAACAACGATGTTTATGTTTCATGAATGTTTGTGTTTCGTGTATGACCCTTCATTTTGTTTAGAAATAAATAAATAAATAAATAAATTAAAAAAAAACATTCTATCGAAGTTTTTTGGGGATTTTTTTAACTTTAACTACAAGTTGTAAATATAATCTGATGTCATCGTCATTTAAGAAATGATTTCATTAAATATTCTAAAATAACGACTTTGTACTGAAAATAATTTTAAATTAAATTCTAATGATTATTTTCAAATTCTTAATCTTAAAAGATGACGGATGAATTTTATTTACCTAATGTTTTGCAAATACTAGCAACAGATATTTTAGTGTTTTTATTATTATTGCTTTATAAATATTCGTTTGTCAATAATTATTGAATTGATTTAATAAAATAATAATTTAATACAAATTAAATACAATTTAATCCACATTTAATAAAATTTAATACAATTTTAATACAATTTAATCCACATTTAATACAATACAAACTCATTTGTATTTATTGCTCAACATTGAATCCAAATTCACGCCATTTTTCTTGATTGTGTGTCTTTAAATGTAATTTGCGATCAATTCTTAAATGCGGTCAGAAAAACGTTTAAGAAAATTTAAAAATAATATAATTCAATTAAATTTGAACTGGAAATTTGATAATTATTAAATTTAAATTTAAATTAAATAAATTTAAAATTACAACGTTTTGTTAAAGTTTTGTGTGATACGAACATGAAATATGAACAAAAAATATTGATAAAATAATAATAATAAAAATAATAACAATAATAAAAATAATAATAAGAAAAAGAAAAGGAAATTCAGGAAGTCGATGTTTGCGTTGCGGTGGACAAAGTCGTAATGAGTCGCGTTCGAAACCCAACTTGAACCTCCAGAAGCGTCTCCAGGGAGAAGCGCTATATAAATGGATGCGTGGAGCCTCTGGCGTTGGGCATATGGTGCAATATAAATAAATCTACTTGGATCGTTACGAACTCGCAACAATTTTTTTTTTCAAAATAACTTTAAATTATGTCAAAAATCAACAAATAATCACGGCTCATTAAAACGGGTATTTCTTGAAAAACATCAACATCAACAACAACAACAACAAAGACGACAACGACGACCTTCAAAGCAGGGAATGACCTTGAAAAATGAGTAATGTGATTGGCTATGATTTGCAGCCAATTGAGATCGATTGCTTCTTGCCAGCGGTCATCGTAATCGTGCGTCCACTTATTTCCAAGTCACATGACCTGGGATTTTCCATCAATATGGCGGCGCCTCCTGGAATATCCAACTTGGAATCGAAGGATTTCTTGTAAAAATTTCTCTTCTTGCAATTAAAAAAAATAATTTCAAATCCTGGGATTTTAAAAATAATTCAAGTTTCGAATTACTTCGAAAATGATTATTTTATAAGAAAATATCGTAATTCCAGTATTATTAATTTGTTTTTCATTTCAAGGCAAAACATTTCGGCGTGTTTTTTTCTATTTATTAATTTTAATTCGCAAAATAATTTGCCTTTCATTTATAATTTGAATAAATCCGAAATAAACATCCGCATTAAAAGCAATTAAAATAAAATATTAATTAAAACATACGTCAGACTATTCATAAATGGTTGGAAAAATAACGGACAAATGGATGGACGGACGGATGGAATGACGGATAGAAGAAGAGGTGAATGAAAGATTGGGTGGGTGAAAGTAAACTTGGAGCCCCAATGAATCACTGTTTATATTTTTACTTTCTCATTAATAAGGTCCTGTCCGGGAGCGGATTGTCATGGTGATGATGACGACGACGACGACGATGATGACGATGATGATGACGATGACGATGATGATGACAATGATGATGATGAGGATGATGATGATGATGACGAGGCTGAAAGCGAAAATGAAATGACACTAACGTCAGCAAGTCGTTTTAAATTCAACTTTTTTTTTTTTTGCAAAAATTTAAAAAATTTTCACAAACATTAAAAAAAAATTATTTCTGAAATAATTTCTCAGAGTTTTGTATTTGAGTGACAAGGGGAAGAAATTTGGAGACGATTTCGCATAATTTTAAAGATTCGTCATTTTCGTCATCATTATCATCGTCGTCGTCTTCGTCATCATCATCGTCGTTATCATCATCATCATGCCTGTCGTAATCGTTCCTATTCATTACCACTAACTTTAATTTAGCGTATAGTTTTTTAGCGGTTAATACGTTTGCTATTGGTTTGAATTGGTTATTATTAAATTATTATAATATTAAATTAGTTGATATTAAAACATTTAATTGGTTAAAATCAACTTGAAAGTCGATTATTTTTATTATTTTACTTTAGTAAATAAATCAAATCATGATGAAAACCCGTAAGAAAAATATGTAAATAGATTTAAAATATACATATAATATTATTATATATATATATTAATAAATATAATAATAAATTTTACAATAACAATTAACAATAATAATGATTTAATAATAAAAATAAATTATATTATTATGCCGTAATAACATAATTCGAGGCCTAACTAACGTCTGCTACGTTTGGCGCGCATCTGCACAGTGAGAATTGAAGACATGAAAAGGTTCCCGCCGTGGTCGCAGAATATCTTTACGAACCTGCTGCCTGTGACGTCACTATTTCCATATAATTATGAATAATTATGTGTAATTATAATTATAATAATTATTATTATTGTTATTATTATTACTATTGTTACCTTCTCATAATATTTAGTGCCATTAAAGAGTTAATATTTAGACGTTATTTGTTTTTGAACGTTAAAATATTATGTAGATGATATTATATTAAATTATTTTACATTGGACTAAATAAAACAAAAATATAATATATTGGATAATTCTTTGAAAGATATTCATGCCGAGAGTAAGGTTGGTGGATATTTGATTGGATTAAATATTTAAATTATTCAGAATTACTTAGAGTTGAACTTATTTAAATTGTTTAAAAATTATTTTTTTCATTATTCATTTAAAATCGTAAAATCATTTTGGAAAGTCAGAAGTTTTCCAAGCATCGCTTCTTGACTCTGCGAACAAGTCGTTCAAATGAATATTTCATGAAATGTTTTATTTTTTAATAAAACAAAAATCATTAAAGAATTTCTCGTGAACTATTTATAATTAAACCAAATAAATAAATAAAATAATTAATTAATAAACATATTATGGATAATAATGACCTTGATGGCGACGACAATGACATTGACGATGTTACTAACGATAGCGCTGATGATGACATTGATGATGATGCTGACGACGACGATGATGACATTGATGATGATGACGACGACGATGATGACATTGATGATGATGATGATGATAACAATGACGAAATAATAAACATTTAATTAGAAAAGAAAAATTAAGTCGATCTCAAATTCCCGCGTTGCAAGGAAGAACTCTTCCAATTCACAATTAATGGCGTCACTAAATTTCCCGCCACTGAACCTTTAGTCGTCTGCTGGATGTATTAATAGAACTGCTGTAACATTAATGCTACTGCACACACGTTATTATTCTTGTAATCGTGTAATGATATTGTTGTAATTAAGTAATTTTTATATTTAATTTATATTAATTTATAATAATTTATATTTAAATTGTTATAATTATGTAATATTAATTAAATTTTAATTAAATATAATTATGTTTATATATTACGTAATTTTAAAATATAATTACATATGTTTACATTTGTATTTGCAGACTCAATTGTAATGTTAAATTATTACATTTAAGTTGTATATTAATAAATGTCATGAATACTAAAGTGTTACCACGAACTATTTGATGTCGTTGCTCATGAATATTCACAAATCATTAAAAATATCAATAATATTATCGCAAAAATAAATAATTAAAATCCAATTACATTGCAAATAAAAATAGAAACAACGGACTTTGATTTCAGTTTTGATAATGATATCTCTATAAATATGTCGAACGTTTTAAAATGAAATGCACCGAAAGTGAATGAATGCAATGCATGGAAATTGCAAGGAAACAAAGCTCTGAAATTATTATTTTACTTTTCTGCTATAATCCCGCAAATATTCAAATTTCTGCTCCTCAAAATCCAGGCAAATAAGTTTTAAAAGAGAATTTTTGTTCATTATCTATTAAAAGATATTTTTATTTCTAAAGATTTAATGAAACTTAAAAGGCAAATCTCTTGAATATTCTAAATATAATCGTATTATTAACTAAACTAATGATATTCATGTCGCTTTATATTGAAACGCAACAGAATTATTGACGCTTTGCGTATAACATTGCAGCAATATTCAACATCATTTCAGCAACATTCCAACATCATTTTGACAACTTTCAACTCCTCTCAACAACAACAACAACTAATCGCAAGAACTCGGCAACAATGCCGGCAACTTAAGGCAGCTCCACAACTTCTTACGAATGCGAAGCATGATTCGAGCCTTCAATTGGATTATATAGCGCACTATTTCCTCAAGCCAACATCCATTCATCCATTCTGTAATGTAATTTATTAGCTACGAACAACATAATTCGTCTTCTGTAATATTTAAACAACAACAACATTAATAATAATAACAATAATAATGAATTATTATTATTAGGCCAAGTTGTGAAATTACTTTACCAATAAATTGAAATAAAAAATATCAAAATATATGGTTTTAAATAAATATTTAAACTAAACAATTGAATAAATATTTATAAGCAATTAATTATTATGACGTAAATAAATTATAAAAATCCTAGAATTTATCGTTGAACCTTGGCTGTTAATGGTCTGGCATTCCTTCACGATTTCTTCCATCATTCATGGAAACAAAAACGTTGGCAGTTTATAAAAATATGAATTAAATGCTCACACGGGTGGCCATCAATCCACCTTCATTAAGCACTCATTTCTGATTCATTCCTGTCTTCTTCCTTAAAAAAAAAATAATAATTTTAAGCATTTTTCAAGGAAAATATTTTAAATGTCACGACCGAAATTCTAGGTATTATTCGTGAATGAAATTATAGTTGTTGTTATTATTATCATTATTATTATTGTTATTATTATTTTTAAATTAATTATTAAATGTTTTAACATTAATTTATCGATAATAATCAGTAATATTCGGCTTAAAGAGATTATATGTTTCATATCTAAAATAGGTTTGCCCTGATTTTTAGAATACAAATATTAAAGAATATTATTAGAATTTATTTAAAATTATTTAAATTAATTAAATAAATTTAATTCTTGGATGTAATTGGCGGTGCCTACTTGTGGTTTGATTTTATTGCCCGCGTGAAGGCAGTCATGCGTGACGCAAAATGGACCGCTCCACTTCTCCAAGCAGCGTCGTTATTGCCATGGTGATGGAGATCCCGACTGTAATGGTGCTGATGTCTAAGATGAAGGTAATGATGACGACGATGATGATAATGATGATAATGATGATGACGACGACGTCGAAAATGGGCATGATAACGATGCTTGAAGGTTGCGCCGATAATGCTGCTGTTGACTGGGAATTGTATTTCAAAGGAGAACCAGGAGAGTCGAATGTTTTTAGTTGTTTGTGAAGAAAATTGAAATTAAAAGTTCTTTTTGTTTTGTTTTGTTTAAGAATTAATTGAATAATTCGTGAAATATCGAACGAAATTAATTTTTTTTTACAGGTTCACAGCGGCCCCCAGTGCTAACGGTTGTGTAGCTTTATAAATAATGTATTATTATTATTATTATATTATTATTATTATTATTATTATTATTATTATTATAATTATTATTATTAAATTTGAACTACACTTTGTAAACTGTTATTACAAATGATGACGCATTCCACATGCATTTCCCAAAGAACCTTCAATCTCTGAATTACGACATCAAGACGTGCACAAAACCTTCGCATCTGTCACGTGACGTCTCTCCAACCGGAAGTGCGCCCTCCTGCGGGAAAAGCTGGAGAGGTTTCTGTGCACTTAGCTGATGAAATTCAAACACAGTCATTTCATTTTTAATTAATTTATTTATTTATTTCATATTTAACCTATTCAATTATTTCTTTTTAAATTGTATTTTTAAATTTATTTATTTTTGACTAATACTTTATTCATTCGTCAAGCTTTCTTGGTATAAAATAAAGTTCGCAATAATAAAGTTCACATGACATCAAATGTTAAATTATTAAATATTTAAAATAAAGATTTTAAATCTTTTAAATCCATCTTTAATTTAATAAATCTTTCTTTAATTCTTAACTTTCAGCCATTACCTTTGACTTCAACTTATTCAATCAGAGTTTCAATCAAATCCAACCTTCAATCAGTTCATAACAATCAATGTCGAACGAAAATACACCAAAGACAATGATTATTAATCACAATATGATAAACAATTATTGAATTAGAAATATTATCGGATGTATAATAATAATTATAATAATAATAATAATAATAATAATAATAACGTCTATAAATATTTGTGATTAATAATAAATAATTCAATTTTCCATCCAATTGTTTATAAATCTTGATTAATGCAATATTTGTGTAATAAATTATATAAAATAATTATTAAAAAATTACTAATAAATAAATAAAATTATTATTAATGTCACATTTATTAAAATAATGCTTTTATCACAACTTTTAAGCACAAACTTTAGTTCTGAAATAACTGAAATAGTTCTGAATTGCCGTGGTTTAAATTTTAAAAAATGAAATTTAAAAAATAATTATGAGTAAAAAAATGTTTCATGTTAAATTCAGCCACCTTTGGCGCCAAAAAAGGCAGACGTTTTTAAATTCATTCGGTAATGGACGCCATTTTCCTTCTTTTGTGCCTCCATTTCCTGGGAAAATATGAACCCCTCCTTCATTTCGAGAGAGGTTACGATTGGAAACTTGGTACGTTGACCTCGCCTGAATTGATGCACTCTGCACTAGTGAATTAATGCATTTCACGTTTTAGAATTGATTCAGAATGCATCAATTTGTGCATTAATGCATCCCATATTCGTGAATTAATGCATTCCATAATTTTGAATTAATGCATTCAATATTTTTGAATTAATGCATTCCATATTCGTTAATTAATGCCTGTCCGTCAGTGAATATCCGACTTTATTCTCTCGAGACTTTTCTGTTTCAATTGAATAGAATTTCGTTAAAATTCTGGAGTGAAGTTTCTTTTTAATAAATGGAAATTTAAAAAATATTAATTTTAATGGACAACTACGTATTCACTAATTGAGTTTTAATAATAATAATAATAATAATAATAACACTAATAATAACAATAATTTTAACGAATCATTCCAGAAACCAAGAGGTTATAATTAAAATTTAAAAATAAAATATTTTTTATTTAAAAGTAAAACATTCACCATAAAAAATTCAGGAATTCAAGGAGTTGCTTCCAGCAATAATGAGGTGACAAAATTAGTCTCCCGGTTATCCTGGTCTTGGTGATGATGACGATGACGATGATGACGATGATGTTGGTGATGATGATGATGACCCTGGAGTTCGTAATAAAATAGGAAATAATAATAAAACAGGAAATGTGCCAAAATAAAACGCAAATTTGCTCCGGAATAGTTTTGCTCTGGAACTCGAAAATTACAAAAAACTAATATCCACCCTTTCAACTATCTCTCTGTGTCCGTTCGGCATCCCTCCCTCCATCCATCCATCCATCCATCCATCCATCCATCCATCCATCCATCCATCCATCCATCCATCCATCCATCCATCCATCCATCCATCCATCCACCCATCCATCACTCCAGTCACAGGTCAACTTCAATTCTACATACGTCCAAATGCTCGGATTTTCTTAAATTAATCCAATTGTTGAATTTACCGGAAGTTGAAGATGATGACTTCGGAGATGATGATGATGATGATGATGATGATGACGACGACAACGGCAAATTTAATCACACTGAGAACGTGATAATTAAAAGTTCAACACAATTCATCATTTTAAGTCAACCGTATTTGGAGTTCATTTGGTGCTTTTCCCTCTTTGAAATGATTTTTGTTAATTATTAACAAAATATCATTAAATGATAAAAGCATGCATTTAACATCATCTGTCATCAATCAGTACTGCAGGCTTTCATTTTGTTTCTCATTTTAAAAATTCATTTCATTATTATTATTATTATTAATATTATTATTATTATTAATATTATTATTATTATTAATATTATTATTATTATTAATATTATTATTATTATTAATAATAATAATAATAATATTATTATTGTTATAGAGACCATAATTCATTGCGGAGTGAATTATGTTTGTGACATTTTTAATGAAACCTCAAGATGTCCGTGATTAATCATCTGCAAATGTCCGTCGTGCATTTTTTTATTTCAGTTTTTCTTTTAAATGAAGTAGGAAATCCGCTTTCCATGCACTTTTGTGAGAATGCACAATTCACCAAGAATTCACAATTCATCGAGGGTGCACTATTGACCTGGTGTGCAAAATTCATCAACAATTCACAAGAGAACCAGGGATGCACTGTTTCATTGAGAATTCACAATTCATCGAGGCGAGTGCGAAACACCAGGCGAGTCAACCATGCGTGACGTGCTTCTGCCATCGACATGCATGACCGATTTCGCGGTGAGAAACAATGGCAGTCGATGGGAACTTAATCGAGCAGTTGCAGCAACAGTTTGCTAATGAATGATGACATATTGTACGGGTAATCAAATGAACGAACGAACGAACGAACGAACGAACGAACGAACGAACGAACGAACGAACGAACGAATGAATGAATGAATGATTGAATGAATGAATGAGTGAATGCGTCGGGCCTCGTGCGTTCTCATTGATGGAAACTTCCTTGTGGGGGGTACTTTGGAGGATCGAATCAATGGACCACCCGCGCAGTCGAGGATTGGAATTAATTGCTTAATTTCTATTTATTTTCATTTCTTAACTCATTTATTTCTCTTTATTTGCAAAAATCGTCCAATTTATGGACTCCGTAAACTCAAGTTTCCCTCCAGTCTTGCATCGATTGCCAGTTGTTTTAAAACATATTCAATTTAATAATTTAATAATTTTAAAACATATTCAATTTAATAATTTAATAATTTTAAAACATATTCAATTTAATAATTTAATAATTTTGAATCAAATGAAATTAAATATGCAGAGATGAAAAGACATTTAATTTCTCGGTGATATATGAATTCGATGTTGCATCACGATGGAGGAGTTTGTTTTTTCTGTAGAAAAATAATATAAAATATAAAATCATATAAAATATAAAATAATATAAAATATAAAATAATATAAAATATAAAATAATATAAAATATAGAATATAAAATCATATAAAATATAAAATTTGTAAAAACTTTGGCAAAAAAAAAGAAAATATTTTTAAAAGTTTGAATTGTTCCAATAAAATGTTAAAATATTTAATTTTGGTTCATTTTATTCGTTTAAAATCAAAATGACCTTGAGATATACACGATAAAGATCATTTACATTTTATCTTATTTAACTGATTTAAGAATTAATCACTTAAATTTATTTATTTATCAATTATTTCAATTTAATGAGTTTAAAATGGAAACCCTCAGCAGTGAATTCGTCCCAGCTCTGAAGCACTAAGCGATAAATGGGGTAAATCGTTGTTCCGCTCCAATGGTTGACCTCTTTCTCTGTGACCTGATTGGTGGAGCGCAATTAATTATTCATGAAGTGTGACCGGCGCTGCGCTACGATCAAGACGCGTAATGTCGGACGCAATAATTTTCCACTTCTTTGTTGTGTAATGCCATGAGGAAGATGAAGACTATGATGATGAGCAGAAAGATGAAGACTATGATGATGATGAAGATTTTTATGATGATGATGATGATGATGACATCTGTCGGTGATATCGGAAATGACTGCTTGTCATCATCATCATCATCGCCACGATGGTCCATCTTTATCTTTACCATCCAATAGTATGCTTCAAAGAAACCACGTGACCTTAGCATGACAGTTGCCATGGCAACTCCTGTCGGAGTTTATTCGAATTCATATTTTTTAAAAATAATATTTCGTCACAAAACTTCAAATATGTTATTTATGCGTTGAATATTATTTTCACGATAAGTATATTTATCATTCGTGCTGGTTTTTTTTTTTCTCTGTAAAAAATAAATAAATCCGTAAGATCTGCAAGTATCAGATGCGTTTGATGAACTCGCAATGAAATTAATGCTCTGCAACGGTATTAATGGAGCTGATGACATGCTATGACAGAACTCATCGTAGTCGTCGTCGTCAGCATCAACACCGTCATCGTCTTCTTCATCATCAGCATCATCAGCATCATCATCATCTTCAACGCTGCCCATATTTAGACTACCATTAAGGATAAGCTACCATGACTTTATACATGACGTTATCAGAATGAGAAATGTATTTACATGTAATTAAAATTAAAATTACAAGTTACAAGTACTGTAACAACATTATTTAAGCAACATTACGTAGCGCGTGACATACAGCACTATGATCATCACATCAAACGGCAGATTCATAACTTGGTCAGTCCAGGGATATTTGGAAAAGTTGAAGAAATGAATTTCAGTGAAATTCCAATAAATTTAGAATTTTTTAAGTTCATTTATTTTTTATTTAGTTGATAATAACTATTTAATCTTTATAAAATATTTATTTTATTTTTGTAATTTAATGTAATTTTTAAAATTCAGTATTTTTTTGGGTTTTTTTTATTTTTTAATTTCTTTCTAAAAATAAAAAAAAGATATTTGAAAAATTGTAAAAAAATATGAATTGAATTGATTCATCATTCTTCAGAAATCTTTGCTGGTCATCCATTTTATCTTCAAGATCTCCTGACTCAGAAATTTAACAAAAATATTTTAAAAACATTTTAAATCAATTATTGGAACAATAATTCAAATATTCCAAATTTATATTCAGTTTAAAACAAAAATTATAAAATGATTTTATAAATTATCGCAGAAAAAACTTAGCGTCATAAACATTTGAGAATAAGATTCGATTAAAACCCATTTTTATATCTTATATCTTTTATTTAATCATATTTCGTGTTCATTTTGCATCACCGGAAACAGAATATTTTCTGACACAAAACCAGGCATTCAATTTTGAGGTTTTACTTTTTCCAAGCTTGGAAGTTCTTTTTATCGTTCAAATCATTTATCATGTCTCAATTTTGTAATATTTCTTGGCACGAAATAATAATTTATTTTGTCTCCTCTTGAAAAAGTTGACGAGAACGGCTTCAAATTGTATCTCAAAACAATGCTTTTGTAACTCGCTGGTGGAGCATTTGTTTAATAGTTTTTCATATTTTTACGTTAATTGCAAACAAATCTCTGAAGATGATGTTCATCCATTGTTGATGACAATAAGTAGAAATCCGAAAAGATTGTAAAAGAAGAATGTTTATTGAACCAATATGTGAATATAATTTGACATTTTCCTTTTATTACTTTAAAATCATTGTCACCAAATCACAACAACTATCAACAACAACGACGACGACGACAACAGCAATTTCCGTTGTATTTTTACATAGAAAGAATGTATCCATAATTACCACAAATGAAGTCCTAGAGATTCATTCTCACCTGATTCCAAAGTGAGGCAATTCTAATGACATTTGATCACCTGACGTTGTCAATTATTACCTGCTTGACACCTGGAAAGGTGTCCGAATGCTTGCTTAATGAATCATTAAACGAAAGATAAGAAGAATGAATGAATGAATGAACGAACGAACGATCGAGTGAAATGGTGAAGGAATGAAAGCAGTTCACTGAAAATCCTTCGAAAGAAGATTTGTTTTACGAGACTAATTCCTCACTCGCAGTTAAACTTGTCACCGAAAGATAATTTTACGAATGTAATTTCATTTTTGCTTTTTAAATATTTTACGGTTAATTGCTCTTTTTTTTACATATTCTTAATTTATTCATTTAATTGTTTAATTTCACTTTTTTCCAGTAATTCTGAATTGACAATGTTATGACGAATTCTGGGTTAATTTCTTTTAAAATAATGGAGTACGAGATTCTAGAATTTAAAATATTTCTGTATGAATTTATATGATAATATTATATATTTAGGCTTGGGAAATTCCAAATCTTGTCTATAAAAACATTTGAATCATGGTCATCCGAAGGTCATCTTGAATATTTAAAATTAATTGCAAAATATTCTTATGGATTTTGGGTTTTTTTTTTGTTTTGTGGAAAATATTTTTTTATTTCAAATTTAAAATCATCTGCAACTGTTGAACAACGTGACATGCTGTGTCAACATTGACATCAACGCTACCATGGACGGACGGACGGATGGATGGGCAGACGGATGGATAAAATCAATAAAATAAAAATATCAATAATGTTTTGATCGACTTAAAAATAATAATATTAACATAACAAGTTTACATCGTTGATTAAATTTGATTTTATTGCAATTTCTATGTACATATTTTAGAGAATTTATATTTCGAAATTATGAAACATTTCAAGGATGACGCAATAATTTCTTCCACAACGGCAACATTCGATAAGATGTGATTGACACACGACATGAAAACTGATTTCAAAGCGGGTCTCTGAAGGGTCAAACATTGCAACAGGGCAAACAATTGTCGCAAAATCAAACAAAAAAGCAACAATAAAACAAACATGGAAACATACAAAAAGCAATCTCAAACAAAGCCTCGATGGTTTATGTCTTTCCGTGATTTGTTTATTGAAATATTTCTATTTTGTATAATTTATTTAAAAACAGAATTTAAACATTTTGAGCTAAAAGGGTTTCCAGATATGAAATGACTATTAATATTAATAATAATAATAATAATATTATTATTATAAATATTAAAAGACTTAAATATTTCTATAGTCGTCATCATCCTCCATTGCATATGGAACTGCAAGGGGCAACTACAGGAGAGCATTGAAGGCAGCTTATCAACCCTTACTTTCCTGCTTATCTCTCTGCTCCGGTTAACAGCTTATCATTATTTCCATCTCCTTGCATGGACACACAGCCACTGAAATGACTTCGATAATCACGTGGCTTTTTCTTCCGAGCTGGTTCTTTAGGTCTTCAATCGAGTTATAATTATGGCGCTAACAATGTTGATGACGACGACGACGATGATGGCGACGATGACGACGACGATGGTGGATGATTTATGAGTTAATTGATAGCTTTATGTTTTACTCTATTTTTCTGAGGTGTAAAATGCAAATTTAATGATTATTTTAAGACTTTATTACGTATTTCAAGTAAAATATAGTTGAAGTAAATAAAGGAAAATACTTATTGTCTCAGTATTCGAATACATTCGAATGTGCTAACCTTTTACATTGGAATAGTATTAATAATAGTAATAATAAGGGCATAATATTGTTAATATTAATAATAATAATAAAAGTAATATTATTATTATTATTATTAAATAATATAATAGGATATAAAATAAATAATGTAATGTAATGTAATGTAATACAATAATAATAATACATTTTATTATATTTGATTAATATTAATTATTAATATTAATTATTAATATTAATGTTATTAATCAAAATTATAATATTATAATAATATTATTATAAACCTAACCGTTATCTTCGTCAATAGCAACGGTTGTAATATTTTTTTCGTCAAATATAAACGAATATAATTATGACGAATGTCATATTTAGAGAATGATTATTTTACAATCATCAGAGATGAACTGATCGAAACAGGATGATCAAGATGGCTGCCTAATGACCAAAGAAATAAAATAAGCACTCCTTACGAGGCCTCATTTTGGACACTAAATTCGTTTCCATAAGCACCTCCCTGTTCCTATGACGTCATCAAGATTGCGCCAAACCACGTGGGGATTACGTCATCATGACGTAATCAATATGGCGGAGTGGACTAGGACCAGCACGGACGGCGAACGAATTTGGAAGCGATTATTTGTGACGATGACGGTGATGACGATGACGTCGATGATGATTACGAAGATAATTTGGGTCGGAATTAAATCATGCTTTGAATTGACGCAGGAAGATGAAAAGAATGAGAGAACGAAACAATGGAAGGAAGATTAAAAAAAGCACACATACAGACACACACAGACACACAAACACACACACACAAGCGACCGATGGACGGATCGTCCGATAGTTGAATGAAAAAAAAAAGAAGGATGGATGGAAAGGAATGGGGATCCTAATCCATAAATTCTGAAATTTCCACAGAGAGTTGGACTTGATGATTACCTCATCAGTCAGTTAGAAACGAAAACTAAAAACTAGGAAATGGGTCGTGACCATAGATATTAATAAAGGCAATAATAACAACAATGCCTGTTGCCACTATTACTAGTAATAATAATAATATTATTATTAATACGTTTTAATTAAATTTAATATTAAAGTTTATTATTATTATTATTTCTCAACTCTGCAATTATTAAATGAAACGATTGCAATTATATCAAAATATTATAAAATTCGTATTAAGTGTAAATTACAAAAATAGATTTATTTATATTTTTACCATTTTTCAATGTTATTTAGCTTCAAATGAGTACCCAATAAATAAAATTTAAAACCAATAACTGACCATTATCTTCAAAATCAATACATGATTAAATCGTTGGATGATGATGGACAGATGGATGAATGGATGGATTGGCGGATGAATGGATAGATTGGCGGATGAATGGATGGACAGATGGATGAATGGATGGACAGATGGATGAATGGATGGATTGGCGGATGAATGGATGGATTGGCGGATGAATGGATGGACAGATGGATGAATGGATGGACAGATGGATGAATGGATGGAACCACGCAGTATGTTTGGACAGAAGATGATCTTATAAGGAAGATTACGTGAGTTATAAATAGCCGGTGATTTATAAAAATGCCTTGATCGGCAAACTGCCCAAGTCATTCATTTTGCCATCCATCCATCCATCCATCCATCCATCCATCCATCCATCCATCCATCCATCCATCCATCCATCCATCCATCCATCCATCCATCCATCCATCCATCCATCCATCCATCCATCCATCCATCCATCCATCCATCCATCCATCCATCCATCCATCCATCCATCCATCCATCCATCCATCCATCCATCCATCATTCCTTCCTTCCTTCCATCCATCCATACTTCCATCCATCCATCCATCCATCCATCCATCAATCCATCCATCCATCCATACATCCATCCATCCATCCATCCATCCATCCATCCATCCATCCATCCATCCATCCATCCATCCATCCATCCATCCATCCATCCATCCATCCATCCATCCATCCATCCATCCATCCATCCATCCATCCATCCATCCATCCATCCATCCATCCATCCATCCATCCATCCATCCATCCATCCATCCATCCATCCATCCATCCATCCATCCATCCATCCATCCATCCATCCATCCATCCATTCACTCATTAACCAGCCTCTCCATCTGTCCCATACCTACTTCATTAATCCGTCATTTGCAACCCTATCCTTGGCAGTCGTCACTGCATGGATGTATGTAATTGCTGTCATCCAAATTCCATCCCTCGTTCAATTACTCTAGTGCTTCATTTAACATCTTCTTTCTTATCTGCTTTCCATGCAAGTGCCTTCCAAACAAATTCAATACATTGCCTCTACACGTCGTCGTCGTCGTCGTCATCATCATCATCATTGTCGTCGTCATCGTCGTCATCATCATCATCATCATCATCATCACCACACTCTATTTTGACATCGTCATCATGTGCGACCGTCATCAGTATGATGGTCACGCATCCATGACAACATTAATGGTGATATGATGCTCCCAAAATAATTGTTATCATTCCGTTTGCACCCGAAGACGATGATGTTTGTTATCATTTGTTATCAGATCATTTTTATTTTAAATTTAAAATTTAACTTAATTTAAAATAATTACATAAATTGTATTTTAAATTATCATACAACTTGTAAATATTTTCAATTTTATTTAACAATTTGTAAATAATATTTAATGTTTAAATTGTAATTAAAGTTTGAAAATTTAAATTAACGACCCAATGCTTCTGGCAGACGAAATGAGAGCTAATGAAGAAACTAAAATTTAAACATTTTTAATTGCAATAAAAATTTAAATAATATGTTTAAATATGTTTAATTCCAATAAATATTCCAATAAAATATTTAAAAATACGATTAAAAACAACTCGTCACAAATTTAAAATAGAAACAAATAATTAATTAATTAATTAACGACGATGACGTCAATGATTTTGATGACGACGATTACGACGATGAATTCGATGACGAATGCATCAATTCATCAATTGAACATTAATAACGTTTTCTGTAAAAGAATTTCTCGCAATTATTTTCAAAGAATACGTTGGCAAAGAAATGATGATAAAACAATGAATGATGATAAAATAATGAATGATGATAAAACAATGAACGATAATAGAATTTTTTAATCATTTTTTAAGAACACATTTCAGTCGACAACATGTTTATATCTTCTGCTTCTGCTTCCAAAAACTGGAAATCGTTTGGCATCAAATTCAACGTTGCAGTTGTGCCGTAAAATGTTATGGTTATTATTATTATTATTATTATTATTCCGTATCAAAATGTATCAATATATTAATATTTAACAATTATTAATATTTAATAATAATAATTTTAGCAATAAAAAATATAAACTTGTTTTATAATTATAATAAATTTGTAAATGACTGATAGAAATATTTTCCAAAATAATTCATTTAAGAACAAACATGAAGTCACGGACTGCACCTAATATTCATTAAATACGTGGTCATAAGTTTCATACGAATAAAAACATTAACAACAAATTACCATAATAAAATTAAAATATAATATAATAAAAAGCCATTAATTGTTAAAATTAAATTATAAAAAGCGTTTATTTATCGAGGAATTAGAAAGAATTTTTGTCATCAGGACAAAGAAGTTCGTTGTCATGTGGCGATATTATGCTTTATTGGTCTTGCAAGATGTGTTTTGCAAATATTTGCGCTCCTTATTTGTTTCTGGCGAAGAGATAAACTCAAGAATTACGTTTAAATAATGCTTTATAAATAACAAGTTACAAATAAGCAATTGTGTAACTGAAGTCTATGAAATAATTATGAAATTGTAAAATTATTTATTATTATTTATTAGAATTATAAAGAAAAATTGTAAATGTTCTTCTCAATAATTTAAAAAAAATATATTTTCAATATATTTGTGGTTACTTAAATAATTATGAAACGTTTAAGTTGGCTGATAATTAATTATATACATATATAAAAAAATTAAAATCGTTCCCTTTAATAAATAATTTATATTTTAAATTTCTATTTATATTCAGTTTAATATCTTTGTTTATCCAATACCGGTAATGGTATCGTCCATTACCTATTATGGCTATTATGGCCGCTCAACCACGTGATTTCTGAGATCCAGCGTGGTCGGTAACCATTGGTTACGCAATCTTTTGCAATGGAAATATTTGAAAAGAAAACGTCGTCAATGAAAAGCTAATGAAACGCGCGGGAACTTTGGTCAGACGAGTTGGCAGCAGGTGCCCCCTGAATTAGCGGGAGTCCATATTGGCTTATTAAAGCTGAATATTCTCACGAGAAAAATGATTTAATTCTTCCGGTAGATTAGCAGTGGCACGAATCTGACTACTGTTATTATTATTACTATTATTATTGTTATTATTATTATTGTTATTGTTATTATTATTATTATTATTATTATTATTATTGTTGTTGTTATTATTATTATTATTATTATTATTATTATTATTATTATTATTATTATTATTAATACTAAACCAATTAATGTTAACTGCTCTCAAGTACTGGATGGTCCGAGCCAAAGTATTTTAGCACGTGCAACAACATTGCATGAGAATTGATAGGTTGGTGAGTGTCGTTCATAAACAAATATGGATGCCAATGATACGTGAGGTGTTCCTTCAATGAAGTCCTGAATGTTGTTGTTG